>CM030362.1:158504838-159008754 GCA_017893485.1 Hemerocallis citrina
TCTCATTTTTCACTTTCCTTTATTTTACTACTGTTTGTGCTAGTCCGGTGATCGTCTGTATTCCGGTGAAGTTTCACATTTATACTTAGTCTCATTCCAAGTATAAATATGTCTCTTCCCTCTGTCTCCGAGTCGTCTTCTTCTTGGTCCGATCCCTCCCTTGAAGTTTTCAAAGCCCGCACTCCAGACAAAGGCAAGAAGGTGTTTGGCAAAGATTCGATCGTGGAAGATCCGAAGCGTATGGGGGAGTTCGGAAGACTGCCGGGGCAACTGACTGGGCTCCACCGAGTTCGAGAGCTTCCGGAGGAGCATGCCGAGCGTATTGTTCACGGGAGGGGGAGGACTTTCGAGGAGAATGCGGCGAGGGAGACGACCGAGGCGGATGAGACGGTGTCGATCCTCCGCGAAGAAGACTTGGGAGTGATCCGGGACTGTTTCCACATCCCGGAGGAGTACGAGCTTATGCTGCCGGGTCCCAGGGGTTAGGGCCAACTCGCCGCTGCCAGTGACTATGTGTTGCTGGCCGGTTGATGCCTTCATCGCCGGGGCTCGGCAACCTCTCCATCCGTTCGCAATCCTCGTTCTGAGGTGGTTTGGGGTCAGCCCCATCCAACTTATGCCGAACGCATGGAGATTCATAAACGGGTTCGTACTTCACTGCCAAGCCGCTGGGATCGAGCCGGAGCTGAATGTACTTCGGACGATCTATCGGCTTCATCAAGGGAACCGGTTGGAGTTCCGGTACTATTTGGCTCTGAGGCACGGCGGTAGGCTCGTCATATGCCCCGACTCCATAAAGCACTTGCGTGAGAAGTTCTTGATAGTGCAGAGTGCGGAGGCCTGGCCTATCCCTTCCAGTTGGGTGGAAGAGGTGCCGAAAAGGTTGAAGGCGCTGCCCAAGCTTTGCCCTGAAGAAGAAGAGGCAGTTCGAACACTTCTCGATCGGCCAAAGTATGATTGGAAGGAGCTGACCGAGGATGTCTTGTTCAGGGGAGGGCTCTGCCGCATAGATCCCAGTACGTGGCTTCTTTTATGCTTCCGTGCTTTGTTTTTCATACTTCACTTTTTAGGGCTAGTAACGTGCTAACGAACTTCGTTTATAATGCAGAGGCGATGGACTACGATGCAGTGTTGGCTTTGAGGGCCGGTCTTGCGAGCAAGGCACCGAAGAAGCGCAAGAGGGTGGCCACCAAGTTGCCGACCACTAAGGCTCCGAGGGTCACGGAGGTGGTCGAGGATGTAGAGACCCTTGGAAGCCCTGCCGCTGCCGATGGAGGTGCCTCGGCGTCAACCGCGGCAGGCGAGTTCCCCATCGCCGCAGCCCTCAGGATGGCGACCCCCCGTTGACAGTGGTGGCTGAGGAGCTCCTGACCGAGGAGCACAAAAGGATTCATGTTCCGAACTGGCAGGTTCGGAAACATGACAGATTCCTCGTCAACTCCTTAGCGAGTATGCAGGCGGTCAAGCATCTAGCGACGCCGAAGGATCGCGCCTGCTATGGAGGCCGGGCAAGAAGGCGACGACGTCATCGAGATTGCTCGCTCGGTGGTCTCGGTAAGTGTTGAACTTTTGCTGTCATTGATTCCCTTCAGGTCTGATTTCTCTAACTCTTTTAATACCTCTTCCCTTGTCACAGATCATCGTCCATTTTGGTCACCTCACAGAGAGGTTGACGGCCCTGGAGAAGGAGCTGAAGCAGGAGTCCGACCAAGCTCGGAAGGAGAAGGCTCGGATGGGGAACGAGCTCGACAAGCTCAGGGTCGAGTTCGAAGGGAAGACGACGAGGGTCGAGTACCTCGAGGGCCATGTCGCGAAGATGGAGGGTGACCTTCTTCGCCAGAAGGAGGAGGCGGCCAAACAATTGGCCGAAGCGGTAGAGGCCAAGGCTGCCGCGGTGAAGGAGGCGGAGGACGCGACCATGGCGAAGGCGCAAGGGTTTCTTGCCCAGAACATGGCCAAGGCCTACGCCGAAGCCCTCGCCCCGATGACGAAGGCGTACCCTGACGTGGACTGCTCGGGATGGAGATTGTTCCCGGGCCACGTCGAAGGCTTCGACCCCGAGTCGGAGGGAGAAGAAGAGGAAGAAGGGGAGGACGAAGTCGAGGCTGAAGTCGAAGTCGTCGCCGAGGTCCCGGGGTCTGTGGTTACCCCGCTGGCGGTGGTGACCCCTTCAGAGACGTCGACCCCCACCCATTCTCGCCGCCCCGGGAAAGAGGTCGCGCCCTGACTCCGCTCGCATTTTCTTTTCTTCTGTTTTTTTTTTTTTTTTTGTGTAATGCCTAATCGCGGACTGGCCACCGCTGTTTCTTTTTGTAATGAATGAAAACATCTTTTTGGGCTCGACTTCGCGTCTCTCTTTTCTAATTTTTTTTGAAATTTGGCTAAGTGTAGAAGTTCGGCAATGTGTTTGAAAATTTGCTGTTTGCTTCGACTCCTTTTCAGCTTGTGGTGGTGACTCAAGCCATCGAGCCCACTCGCTCGGGGGACAACGCTCGGGCCGAGGTTGGCTTAGGGGCGATGAGGCTGTGCTTGGTGAGGTGCCGAGAGCGGCTCTATGAAGTCGAGCTGGGATTGCGCAGAGCCGAAAGCGAGCGGAACCACCTTCAACTCATCCTGGGTCAGGCGAGACATCGAGATCCGGCGACTGGAGAGCAGGATCGCCGAGATGGCCCCCTTAGGAGAGGATGATGGTTCGTCGACCGCCTTTAGCTTTGGCCTTCGAATCAAGTGCATCCGCCACACTTTATCAAAAATAACAGCGGAGAGGGACGATCTTCTTTCTGAGATTTGTCACCTACAAATGGTAGAGACGGAGCTTCGGACGGAGGGAGAGGGATTAATGGCCGAGGTGGCCAAGCTGACGACCGAGCATGACGAACTGACGGCCGAGGTCGATGCGCTGAAGAGAGCCACGGTGGACAAGAGCATCGAAGTCACTCATCTTCGCCGTCTTATCGCCAGTCACTCTGGCATGCCGAACTCCACAATACCCCCTCGCTTCGAGGTCAATGTAAAAGACGACTCTCTGAGGGAGCGGATCTCAGAGCTAGAGGCGGAGGTGGCTCGCCTCAAACCGCGTTCGGGGCCAATCAACGTCAGGAGCACTTCGTGTACTCGCGCGGAGAGCGAGCGTGGCATTTCGTTTTATAAGCTCGCGACTCGTTCGCCCATCGGCCAACCTAGTCCCGGGGACGCACAAAGTGCCGTTGCCATTTCATCGAGCGGAGCGTCCGTCGGAGCGGCTGTTAAGAGCAGCACCGAGGACACGTCTCAATTCGCTGGTTTGGGGTCGAGTTCCGGAGGTAAACGTCGCCGCCCTCGAGTGTCCTTGAAGCGGAACATCCCTGCGCCACGGAGGCGTGGAAGATTTCTTTTTTTTTGAAGTCTTTGTATTTAGCCTAAGTGTAACAAGTCGGCATTGTAATTTTTGCTTTTTAACGCCGTGTAATCTTGTTGTATGGAAGAGCCGCCTAGTACTGCGTCCCAACTCTTAATAATATTTCTTTCTTGGACTTGTACGTTTTTCGTTGCTCTGTGTGGTTACTTTGTTTGTGACGGTGTCTATTGTGCCGAGGTCCCGGAACGGGACTTCCGCTCGTTTGGGGGTCGGTGCTGCGAGCGTTCGGCCAGGGGCGCCGACCGCCAATCCTTCGTTAGAGTTGTTCAACGGTTGTGGGAGCAATTCCGAATGGCGAACTACTTCTAGCTCGCTTAGGAGCGAACTTACGAAGTAGAATCGAGCCAAGTGTTGGACTCCGAACCATCGTTAGAGTTGTTCAACGGTTGTGGGAGCAATTCCGAATGGAGAACTACTTCTAGCTCGCTTAGGAGCGAACTTGCGAAGTAGAATCGAGCCAAGTGTTGGACTCCGAACCATCGTTAGAGTTGTTCAACGGTTGTGGGAGCAATTCCGAATGGCGAACTACTTCTAGCTCGCTTAGGAGCGAACTTACGAAGTAGAATCGAGCCAAGTGTTGGACTCCGAACCATCGTTAGAGTTTTTCAACGGTTGTGGGAGTAATTCCGAATGGCGAACTACTTCTAGCTCGCTTAGGAGAGAACTTGCGAAGTAGAATCGAGCCAAGTGTTGGACTCCGAACCATCGTTAGAGTTGTTCAACGGTTGTGGGAGTAATTCCGAATGGCGAACTACTTCTAGCTCGCTTAGGAGCGAACTTACGAAGTAGAATCGAGGCAAGTGTTGGACTTCGAACCATCGTTAGAGTTGTTCAACGGTTGTGGGAGCAATTCCGAATAGCGAACTACTTCTAGCTCGCTTAGGAGCGAACTTGCGAAGTAGAATCGAGCCAAGTGTTGGACTCCGAACCATCGTTAGAGTTGTTCGACGGTTATGGGAGCAATTCCGAATGGCGAACTACTTCTAGCTCGCTTAGGAGCGAACTTGCGAAGTAGAATCGAGCCAAGTGTTGGACTCCGAACCATCGTTAGAGTTGTTCAACGGTTGTGGGAGCAATTCCGAATGGCGAACTACTTCTAGCTCGCTTAGGAGCGAACTTGCGAAGTAGAATCGAGCCAAGTGTTGGATTCCGAACCATCGTTAGAGTTGTTCAACGGTTGTGGGAGCAATTCCGAATGGCGAACTACTTCTAGCTCGCTTAGGAGCGAACTTGCGAAGTAGAATCGAGCCAAGTGTTGGACTCCGAACCATCGTTAGTGTTGTTCAACGGTTGTGGGAGCAATTCCGAATGGCGAACTACTTCTAGCTCGCTTAGGAGCAAACTTACGAAGTAGAATCGAGCCAAGTGTTGGAATCCGAACCATCGTTAGAGTTGTTCAACGGTTGTGGGAGCAATTCCGAATAGCGAACTACTTCTAGCTCGCTTAGGAGCGAACTTGCAAAGTAGAATCGAGCCAAGTGTTGGACTCCGAACCATCGTTAGAGTTGTTCGATGGTTGTGGGAGCAATTCCGAACGGCGAACTACTTCTAGCTCGCTTAGGAGCGAACTTGCGAAGTAGAATCGAGCCAAGTGTTGGACTCCGAACCATCGTTAGAGTTGTTCAACGGTTGTGGGAGCAATTTCGAATGGCGAACTACTTCTAGCTCGCTTAGGAGCGAACTTGCGAAGTAGAATCGAGCCACGTGTTGGACTCCGAACCATCGTTAGAGTTGTTCAACGGTTGTGGGAGCAATTCCAAATGGCGAACTACTTCTAGCTCGCTTAGGAGCGTACTTGCGTAGTAGAATCGAGCCAAGTGTTGGACTTCGAACCATCGTTAGAATGAAGAGTAAAGGCAGAGAGATATAAACAATAGTAAAATATGAAAAAGATTTCTTTATTAATGACTAATAGTTGGCTGCTTCTAAAGTTGCGAGCCGTTATTACAAGAGAGTAAAATAAAAGAAAAGCAGAACAAGTAATAGGAGAGGAATGGTTCGACATCCCAGAATACTTAGAGAGGCGTTGGTGCTCTCTCTTGGTATTTCAGGAGATGGTCGGCATTCCAGGTCCTGGGGATCTCCCTGCCTTCGAGGTCTTCTAGTCTGTATGTGCCAGGCCGAACGACTTTGGCGATCTTGTAGGGTCCCTCCCAATTTGGAGCCAGTTTGCTCTTCTGACCGGGAAAAGAGATGGCTAACTTTCTGAGGACCAAGTCCCCTTCTTTGAGGTTGGTAGGACAGACTCTCTTGTTGTATGCCAACTCGATCCTTCTTCGGTAACTTTGTTGACGAATGGCAGCTCTTTCTCGGATCTCGTCAATAAGGTCTAGATTTGCTCGGAGCTCTCTGGCATTATGTTCTTCTTCATAAGCCATTAGACGGGGAGAAGGTATTCCAACCTCTAGGGGGATCATAGCTTCGGACCCATAGGTGAGGTTGAATGGGGACTCGCCTCTGGGGGTCCGTTTTGTGGTGCGGTAGTTCCACAGCACGTTGGGGAGCTGATTGACCCACAAGCCTTTGGAACATTTATCCAACCTCTTCTTAATGCCGGAGAGGATCTGTCGGTTAGCATTCTCGACTTGGCCATTCGACTGGGGATGGGAAACGGAGGAGAATCGGTGTTGGATGGCGAGGTCTTCACATAGAGCTTGGAAGGCGGCCCCCGTGACTGGGTTCCGTTGTTTGTTATGAGGACCAGAGGGACCCCGAATCGGCAGATGACATTCTTCCAAAAGAACTGAATGACCTTGTTCTCAGTGATCGTGGCCAAGGGCTCGGCCTCTATCCATTTTGAGAAGTAGTCGATTGCCACGACTAAGAATTTGAACTGACCGGGAGCCGGTGGAAATGGCCCTAGTAAATCCATCCCCCACGTTGCGAAAGGGATTGGACTTGATAGGGAAGTGAGTGGAGATTGTGAGAAGCGTCGGATGTCGGAGTACTTCTGACAAGAGCTCCATTGCCGAACGTGTCGTTCGGCGTCTCGTAGGAGAGTGGGCCAGAAATATCCGTAATTCAACACTTTGCGGGCTAAGGATCTGGATCCCGAATGTGCCCCGCCGATGCCCTCGTGAAGTTCTTGTAGGGCGTAGTCGGCCTGCTCGGGGGAGAGGCATCTCAGGTAAGGCCTGCCGTCTACCTGTTTGAAGGAGCGTTTATATAGGATACCTCCGATTAATGTGTAACGCTCGGCTCGGGTTCTCACTCTTCGAGCTTCCTTAGGATCTTCAGGGAGGAGCTCGTCCCTCAAGAATTCAACGAGGGGTTTCATCCAGTTATCCTCAATCAGGACTGGTAGCGACTCCATAGAGTCGGATGTTTCATCCTCTATACTTGGCTTCAGGAGGACCTCTATCAAGACGATCTGCTCGAGACCTTGGAGGGAGGAAGAGGCTAGCTTGGAGAGGGCATCGGCCTGGCCAATTTCTTCCCGGGGGATTCGTTGGATGAGGGCTTCTTCAAATAGTGCCATGAGGCTCTTGACCTTGGCTAAGTACTTAACCATTCGGTCATCCTGTGCTTCATACTCGCCGAGGACCTGATTCACGACTAACTGAGAGTCGCTAAAGATCCGGAGGCGTTGCGCCCCTGCATTGCGAGCCATTCCAAGACCGGCTATGAGTGCCTCGTATTCTGCTTCGTTGTTAGAGGCCTTGAAGTTGATACGGAGGGAGTATTGGAGGATGAAGTCATCTGGGCCTGCCAGAATGACCCCGGCTCCGCTTCCCTCGTTACAGGAGGACCCATCCACATAAACTGACCAGACAGGTGGTCCCTTCATTGCTTGGCTGAACTCGGGGATGGTACTTTCAACTATAAATTCTGCTAAGGCCTGATTCTTGATCGCGGTCCGAGGCTGATATGTTATATCGTGCTGGCTCAGCTCGATAGACCACTTCATAAGGCGACCCGAGGTCTCTGGCTTGTGGAGCACTTGCTTCAGCGGTTGGTCGGTACGAACGACCACCGAATGGGACTGAAAATACGGGCGAAGCTTTTTCGCGGCCATCACCAGGGCATAAGCCATCTTTTCTATCTTTGGGTAGCGGAGCTCGGCATCCCGAAGTACTTTTCTCACATTGTAGATGGGCTTTTGAGCCCGGTCTTCTTCCCTTACTAAAACGATGCTGAGGGTCTGCTCGGGGGCTGCCAGGTAGAGGTAAAGGGGTTCACTAGGAATGGGTTTGCTGTGGAGAGGAGGGTTGACGAGGTAAGCCTTGAGCTGTTCGAACAACTCCTATTGCTGATGACCCCATTCGAAACCTTTAGCACCCCTGAGGGCCTTGAAGAAGGGGAGGCATTTCTCCCCGGACTTTGAGAGAAAACGCCCTATGGCGGCTAGGCGGCCTGTTAGCCTCTGAACTTCCTTAACATTCTTGGGAGGGGCCATGTCTAATATGGCCTTGATTTTCTTAGGATTTGCTTCAATTCCCCGTTGGCTGACCATGAAGCCGAGGAACTTTCCTGACGAGACTCCGAACGCACACTTGTTCGGATTGAGTCTCATGTTGTGCTTTCTCAGAACATCAAACGCCTCCTGTAGGTCAGTCACATGATCGGCTCCTCGGATGCTTTTTACAAGCATGTCGTCAACATACACCTCCATATTCTGGTCGATTTGAGCTTGGAAAACCTTGTTGACGAGGCGTTGATATGTTGCGCCTGCATTCTTCAAACCGAAGGGCATAACCCTGTAGCAGTAGAGGCCCTGGTCGATCACGAATGAGGTCTTCAGGATGTCCGGAGGGAACATCCGGATCTGGTTGTAGCCTGAGAAGGCGTCCATGAAGCTGAGGAGTTCATGACCCGAGGTGGCATCAATCAGAGTGTCAATACTCGGAAGAGGGAAGGGATCCTTGGGGCAAGCCTTGTTTAGATCGGTAAAATCGATACAAATCCTCCAAGTCCCATTGGACTTCTTCACCATTACTACATTCGACAACCACTCGGGATAGTTCACCTCTTGTATGAACCGGGCCTTCAAGAGCTTTTCCACCTCCTTTTTTATAGCTAGCTGGCGCTCAGGGGCGAACTTGCGCCTCTTCTGTTGAACTGGTTTGGACCCCGGAACAATGCTGAGGTGGTGGACCAAGAGCTCTTCGGAAATTCCGGGCATGTCTGCAGCTGACCAAGCAAAGAGGTCTCAATTCCTTCGGATGCACTGGACTAAGTCCGAGCATAGGGTGGATGGGAGGGTCTTGCTAACAAAGAACTTTCGAGTTGGATCCTGCTTAGAGAAGAGCACTTCCTCCAATTCATCCACCGGCTCGGACGTCGGTCGGGCAGCATCTTGGGGGATTTCCAGGGTTTCTAGGGAGAGGACTGGACCGAGGGTAGAGGTCATGTAGCACTTGCGGTCCGTTTCCTGATTGCCTTTTACTTCCCCTACTCCTGCCCGGGTGGGGAACTTCATCTTGAGGTGATAGGCGGAAGGGACGGCTTCAAGGGCAGCTAGGCCGGGCTGACCCAGAATGACATTGTAAGCTGCAGGAACATCTACGACCATGAAGTCCATCGGCTCTGTTCGGGTAGTAGGAGCTTTTCCAGCGGTTACATCGAGGGTGATCACCCCTTCAATAGTCACTGGCACTCCCGTGAACCCATGGAGCGTGTAGCTGGCGGGCTTGAGTCTGTCTCGGGAGAGTTTGAGGCCTTTGAAAGCGGCGAGGAAGAGGATGTTAACGGAGCTGCCATTGTCCACTACGATCCTCTCCACTTTGAAGTTTGCCATATGGAGATTGATGACGAGTGCGTCACAATGGGGGGTGCGGACACCTTCAAGATCTTCGTCTGAGAATGTGACGGGCACTCCGAGGCCTTTGGGAGGAGGGGTGGTGCGAACCGAATTGACATCCCTAACGAACGCCTTTCGAGAGGAGTTTGAGGAGCCCCCCATTGGGCCCCCATGAATGAGGTGTAGGACACGTTCCTCTTCGAAGTCGGGCGTTTCATCGCGTTCCGGACGCTTATTAGCCCCCCGAGGTGGGGGAGGAAGGTCAGCTCGGTCCTTTCTCACAAACCTGGTCAGCTGGCCCCTCTGGATGAGGGCTTCTATCTCATTTTTCAAGGCTCGACAATCATTGGTGTCGTGCCCGTGGTTCCGGTGATAGCGGCACCACTTCTCTTTATCCCTCTTCTTGGCAGGGGTGTTCATCCTCGGAGCGGGAGGTATGATCCCTTCCTTCTCAACTTCCATTAGGATCGTGGAGACATTGGTGGTGAGAGGAGTAAATTTCTCGAATTTAGGGGGAGGTCGGCGCTGGCCGCCATTATCCTTCTGGAGCTTCTTGGCTCCTTCCTCTTCTGTTCCCTTTCTCTTAGACCCGGAGGAAGACCCCTCCAATTTGGGGCGGTGCTCAGCTTCTTCGGCCCGAATATACTTTTCGCTACGGAGGAGGAGGTCTGAGAAGTTTTGTGGGGGTTTCTTGGCGAGGGAGGAGCGGAGGCTGGAGTTGAGGACATTGGATTGAAATACTACTTCAGCGACCGACTGGTCGAGGGATGCTATGGACCTGGCTTCAGCTATGAACCTTTTCACATAGTCTCTCAACTTCTCACCCTTCTTCTGGTGGAGGTAGAGTAGAGAGATGCTGGTCTTCTCAGTTCTGCGGCTACTTACAAAGTGGGTGACGAAGAGGGTCTCGAATTGCTCGAAGGAGAATATTGAGGATGGGGCAAGGCGAGAGTACCATTCTTGAGCTGGGCCCTTGAGAGTTGCGGGGAAGGTTTTGCAGAGCAAGGCATCGGAAGCTTGATGGATGAGCATGAGGGTCTTGAAGCTTTCGATGTGATCGACGGGGTCAGTCTCCCCGGAATAGGTCTCAAATTGAGGAGGCTTGAAGCCGATTGGTACGGGTGCATCCATTATGGTTTGGGGAAAAGGAGGTCGACTAGGACGAAGGGTCCTTCCTCTGAACTCTTCTTCTCGGTCCAACCGACCCAAGCGCCTCTCCATCTCGTGGAGACGGCGGTAGACGGCGTCATCCCTTCGATGGTAATCATCCGAGCCTCTAGACTCATCTTCGTACGAGGGAGAGCGGGGGCTACGACGTCGGTAGCTCCTGGAGCGGCGAGGACTTGGCATGTGCCGGGAGTTGCTAGGAGCTGGAGGAAGAGTTGGGGACCGTCGGCGAGGACTTCGGACCGGAGGAGGGGAGGGGATCTTCGGAGCATTGGCGTTGGGACGGAGATTCAGAGCTTGTAGGACGGTTGCTTGGAACTGCTGGAACTCGGCACGGGTGCTAGGTGCCTCATCGTTCCTAGGCTGCTGCCGACCTACAGGAGAGTGTGGTCTTCTTCTGTGATGTTCGGGGGATTCTCTCCGCCCTCTTCGGATGGGGGACCTTCTGTTGTCTCGGCGGTGAGGAGATCGCTCATCCGGACGGTGTTGGCGGGAGGCTCCCTCTCGGGCCCGTTTTTCATCCAGACGGTGGCGAAGATCCTCATCCTTCTGCCGATTGAGGACGGTGTTGCGAAGGTCGGAAACTTGGGGATTGTGGGAGGCCATCGAATCCTAAGAGGCATTGTGGATGGAGACGTGGTCCGGATGGAGAGGTTGTTTCTGCGGGTTGGGACCCTTAGGAGGTTGTTGATTCTGAGGAAGAGGTAGGTCCTGTTGAAGAGGGTCCACCGCTTGAGGAGGAAGTTGCCCCTGCTGTTGAGCGGGCTGAGGGGGAACTTCCTGTTGCTGATCGGGGTTGGGTCCTCGGTTGGACCCTCTGGATCTAACTTTCCTAGGAGGCATGGCTGGAAAAGATCTGTTCTACGGGAAGAGGGGAGGTTGCTATTCGTTAGTTTCCCACAGACGGCGCCAATCTGTTGCCGCTAAATCTGGTGTGGGGGCAAACAGATAGTATTTGTGGATTCTTAGGAAAACTGAATCGCAAGCCTGTTACCTGTTCCGCCGGAGTTTGATTCTGTCTCCCGCCGTACACCTGCAAAAAGTGCGAGACACCGGGGTTGTTCCCGGCGACGCACCCTCCGACGCTCAAGTCAGTAATCAGAAGCGATTATGAAAGAGCGTAAATTGGCAAAAGATTGATTACCTCTTAATGGAGATGGATGGAGGGTATTTATAGGCACCGCTGGGATCAAATTAGGAATGTAATCCCCCTGTGGTTAGATAAGGAAAGTAATCCCTAATTCCCAGTGAAGGGATAGTTATGAATCAGGGCCGTTGATTAAGATTTAATCAGAAATCCTAATTCTATCCTTTCTAGACCGGGTTTGCTGCGGGTTGAAACCCGCACCCAGTTGAGGTGGATCCGTTCGCGGGTTAGTGGGTCTTCGAGGAGGAGATCCAGTACTCACTTCAGACCCATTGGTAGGTGAAATTACCGTTTTACCCCCGGGCTTCAAGATTCGTGCCCAATTTGGACGGTTCCGATTTATCCCCATTTTTAGCCATATCACGAGCCCCCACTCCCGAAGACTGAGTTTAATCAGCCTTTGAGGAGTAGTTTTACTATTTTAATGGCTAGTGGAGTGGTATCGGAGTCCAAATGGGAGGTTTTGAATCTTTGAAGGAGGTAGTGCGGTGATTTTTCAAGTTGGTTGCACTTTGAGTTGCTCTTGAGTTCTTCAGACCATGCGGCTGTTTTTGTTTGTCTTTGTGAAGTGTCAATTCGTCGTTCGGGGGTCTTAAAAGTTTGTTCTTGGCAATAATTACTTGTTTGGGGATTAGGAAACGTTTCCTCAACTTTATAATTATTTTCCAGGAGTTCTTCCTTAACTTTCCGAATTTTTAATTGTTTTTTCGCAATTTTTTGGCGAATGGCTCGGTCGTTTTCCTTCGTTGTGCGGCCTACACGCTTGTATCACATCACCGACCCCTTCGAGCGCTCGCTGCCAAGGAGGCCGAAGTCCGTAGGTGGTTCGGCACCTTCTTCCGAAGAACAGAGGAACCTCGGCTAGGTTGTGAGTGCTGAGAGGGAGTTCGGCGAGGTCCGAGGTAGCTTTTTCCATGTAACATGGTCGGTGTCAAGAACGCTCGGCAGCTGGTGCCGAACCCCAATTTTCCATGTAACATGTTCGGTGTCAAGAGCGCTCGGCAGCTGGTGCCGAACCCCAATTTTTCATGTAACCTGGTCGGTGTCAAGAGCGCTCGGCAGCTGGTGTCGAACCCCAATTTTCCATGTAACATGGTCGGTGTCAAGAGCGCTCGGCAGCTGGTGCCGAACCCAAATTTTCCATGTAACATGGTCGGTGTCAAGAGCGCTCGGCAGCTGGTGCCGAACCCCAACTTTCCATGTAACATGGTCGGTGTCAAGAGCGCTCGGCAGCTGGTGCCGACCCTAATTATCCATGTAACACGGTCGGTGTCAAGAACGCTCGGCAGCTGGTGCCGAACCCCAATTTTTCATGTAACATGGTCGGTGTCAAGAGCGCTCAGCAGCTGTTGCCGAGGTCCAACTTTTCCATGTAACATGGTCGGTGTCAAGAACGCTCGGCAGCTGGTGCCGAAGTCCAACTTTCCATGTAACATGGTCGGTGTCAAGAATGCTCGGCAGCTGGTGCCGAGGTCCAACTTTTTCATGTAACATGGTCGGTGTCAAGAACGCTCGGCAGCTGGTGCCGAGGTCCAACTTTTCTATGTAATCATGGTCGGTGTCAAGAACGCTCGGCAGCTGGTACCGAGGTCCAACTTTCCATGTAACATGGTCGGTGTCAAGAACGCTCGGCAGCTGGTGCCGAGGTCCAAGACTTGTCGTTTTTGGCGGAGCACGCCCTGCGGAGTTGGTGGCTCCTATGCTCCTGGCAGACGTGGCAGCCATTAAATATGATGGCTTCTGAACTTCTGACAGCTCTGACGGATGAGACGCTCATTTAATGCAGTGACCTCTGAGCTTCTGTCAGGTGGGACAGCAATTATTACGATGTACGGCTTGGCGTGGCAAACAAGGCGACGGTTTAGGTCACTTTTGTCGTTTTGCGTGAATGGGTCGGCAGTATTGGCCCATTAACCTCGTTTTGTGCGCCTCTCTCTATAAAACCTCACCCCCCCCTCTCTCATTTTTCACTTCTCCTCTCTTTTACTCAGACGGTTATTTGTGCTAAGCGAGTGCTTCCGGTGATCGTCGTCTGTATTCCGGTGAAGTTTCCGACAGCACTTTTTTAAAGGTAATTTATACTTAGTCTCTTTCCAAGTATAAATATGTCTCTTCCCTCTGTCTCCGAGTCATCTTCTTCTTGGTCCGAGCCCTCCCTTGAAGTTGTCGAAGCCCGCACTCCAGACAAAGGCAAGAAGGTGTTTGGCAAAGATTCGATCGTGGAAGAGCCGAAGCGTATAGGGGAGTTCGGAAGACTGCTGGGGCAACTGACTGGGCTCCACCGAGTTCGAGAGCATCCGGAGGAGCACGCCGAGCGTATTATTCACGGGAGGGGGAGGATTTTCGAGGAGAATGCGGCGAGGGAGACGACCGAGGCAGATGAGACGGTGTCGATCCTCCGCGAAGAAGACTTGGGAGTGATCCGGGACTGTTTCCACATCCCGGAGGAGTACGAGCTTATGCTGCCGGGTCCCGGGGTTAGGGCCAACTCGCTGCTGCCAGTGACTATGTGTTACTGGCTGGTTGATGCCTTCATTGCCGGGGCTCGGCTACCTCTCCATCCGTTCGCAATCCTCGTTCTGAGGTGGTTTGGGGTCAACCCCATCCAACTTATGCCGAACGAGTGGAGAGTCATAAATGGGTTCGTACTTCACTACCAAGCCGATGGGATCGAGCCGGAGCTGAATGTACATCAGACGATCTATCGGTTTCATCAAGGGAACCGGTCGGAGTTCCGGTACCATTTGGACTCCGATACCACTCCACTAGCCATTAAAACAGTAAAACTACTTCTCAAAGGCTGATTAAACTCAGTCTTCGGGAGTGGGGGGCTCGTGATATGGCTAAAAATGGGGATAAATCGGAACCGTCCAAATCGGGCACGAATCTTGAAGCCCGGGGGTAAAATGGTAATTTCACCTACCAATGGGTCTGAAGCGGGTACTGGATCTCCTCCTCGAAGACCCACTAACCCGCGAACGGATCCACCTCAACTGGGTGCGGGTTTCAACCCGCAGCAAACCCGGTCCAGAAAGGATAGAATTAGGGTTTCTGATTAAATCCTAATCAACGGCCCTGATTCATAACTATCCCTTCACTGGGGATTAGGGATTACTTTCCTTATCTAACCACAGGGGGATTACATTCCTAATCTGATCCCAGCGGCGCCTACAAATACCCCCCATCCATCTCCATTAAGAGGTAATCAATCTTTTGCCAATTTACGCTCTTTCATAATCGCTTCTGATTACTGACTTGAGCGTCGGAGGGTGCGTCGCCGGGAACAACCCCGGTGTCTCGCACTTTTTGCAGGTGTACGGCGGGAGACAACGTCAAACTCCGGCGGAACAGGTAACAAGCTTGCTATTCAGTTTTCCTAAGAATCCACAAATACTATCTGTTTACCCCCACACCAGATTTAGCGGCAACACACGGTCATCCTTGTAATGCTGAAAGTATAACGATTCTTAAATACTTTAACAAACACAAACTTGATCACAAAAAAAGCTAAAGAGGGGCTATCCTGTTAATGTCGTGGGTACTGTGCACTTAATCCTTAATGCAGTTTTATATATTAAATGATACTAATGCACAGTTGTTCGAACTAATGCATCCCATTTTACATAAATCCGAGGGCAAGCCCTCAACCGTTCTTCATCTTGTAGGGTTGGATCCCTCGCTATGAGTTAAACTACTACGGTAACTACGGCAAGTATCCTAGATGTTCTATGAGTTACGAGCTCATGCCCAGAAAGCCTGGAGGGGAATCCCACGTCATGACATGATGCATCATGCAGACAACCTATGGACAATTCGCCTCCGTCATGGAACGATGGCACTACGTAGTCACCAAACACCCCACAAGCGTCAACACGGTCCCGATAATTCTAGAGATGTATCCACGCCATGACATGAGGCAGCCTGTGAAATACTCTCACACAGTAGATCTGAGGCCCTCATACTTGTATTTTTCTCTTACTTTCAGCACATCTTCACTATGTGTCTAATCCTTAGATATTTAGTTTGTTTAGAAGATAATCATCACAACCTAGAGCTATCTTACCCTACCGGACTTAAACCAATACAAAAGAGACAGCCAACCCAACTGGCTACTTCTCAAGAGATGCTCAACCCACACTGGTTAGCTCTCAAATTCATTAATAAATACTGTTGGTTACTAGGGTCTCACCTAGCCTCTAGATTCCAACAACTATCTCATTCTAGAGATCAACAATATATTACATTCAATCTCAAAATAATATTTCAATTCCTTTATTCACAAATCTCTTTCTCAAAGAGAATTTTTTTTTTATAATCTCATAACATGAAATTATTCAATTTAACTTCTTTTATCAATTTAATCACTTATAGCATTGTGTGCAATTCAAATAATCTTAATCAAATGTTAATAATCATAAAATCTCATCGAGAAGAATTCTAATTGCATTCCAAACTTTCATTTTTCTTTAATTATACAAAAGTCGCATTTTCAATATAAAAATCACTTATAATTCTTTTAATCGATAAATTCGAGTTCTTTGACACTATTTAATGTGAAATCCACTTCCAATTCTCAAAAAATATATCAAAATATTGTAGAAATAATTTTTATAAGGTCTAAACAATTTTAGAAGAATAATAGAATTTTTTCCCAATTTTTATTTCACTTAAAACTCAAAATACCAAAAAATCAAAAAAGGAAAAACAAAGTGGCAAGGTGGATTCGAACCCAGGACCAAGCCCTCCGCCGATGAACAGTAACCGACCCAAAGCGCACTCGTCGACCAGAAAGGGCAGAGTGACTAACTGATAAGAGGTGAGATCAAAATATATTTATATATATATATACTTTCGGTGATTTGGATAAAATCAAAATTTTCATAAAAACATAGTCTCTTCAAGACTCGAACCCGAGACCAAAGCCTCCACTCTGCTACAGTAACGGACCCAAAGCGCACCCGAAGACCAATTGGTCTTGAGTGACTAACCGATGTAAGATCGGTTAGTTACTTTATGTAGAAATCGTTCTGTTATAAATTTTTCTTTTAATAAACTCGATTACTCAACTAATTTGTACCATTCAAAAATTTAATTCTTTTCCAGAACACTTTCTTTCAAAATTACAGTATCATCCATGTTTTTAAATTAATAAATTTCTCAATTTTCGCAATATAATAAGATCTGTCTTCCAAAATGCATCAAAGAACTCATATTACAAATTTTCAAATAAAATGTTCTCTCCTCAAAACTTCTTTATAAAATTTCTTATACTCACAAAATATGTATATTAATGACGCTATTTCCACATTTCTCTATTATAATAGCATTTTAAAATTATTTTCATACATGTTACATTATTTTGACCACTGTAAAAACATTCTACCAAGCATGATTTTTCTTTCCAACAATAAATATTTTTCTTTATAATTCAACACGAGTTCTAGCCATTTCTGTGAATTACAATATCATTTCAACACATCATGGCACAATTTAAATTTAGATTAAGCAATCTATATTTACCATACCAATCAAAATTTAACAATTAAATTATATATTATCTAGCATTCAACCTACTCCTAAATTAGAAAATATTTTAGAAACACCCACCCAAGAAAAGAAAAAAAATGATTTCTTAGCAAATGAACTCCTACAATGGAAAGCTCCTAGTAGCAAAAACTCCTTCAAAGGCTCTAAGAGAAGCTCCACTTCGTCTCCTCGAAATTCGTGCACAAAGAAAAAAAATCTCATCCTTCACTTCGGCAGCAACAGAGAAGCACCCAACTCCAAATCGGCAGAGCAACAGTAAGAGCATCAGAAAGCACTCATCTCATCTCACTTACATATACATATATATGTATATATATCTAACTATGTATATATACATGCTTATATATATGTGTAAAAGAGAATGTATAAATGTGAGTCGGTGGAGAAGTAACAGGGAGTGCTAGATTGATTTTGGTCTCGGATTAGGCAGACGAGAAAGAAAGGAGAAGGAAATATGAGAGTGTGAAAGGTTAAGGGGGTGTTTTTATAGATTAATAGTAGAGTAGTTAAAATAACTACTCTCCACTAGTGCACCCACTAAACCACTCTCCAATTCAAAATTTTGTTTTTCCCCCAATCCTAGAAACAGCCGGTTTCATTTTTTGAGTGTTCACATTGCACGTGTGCACGTGCACGTGCTTTGTGTACACTTTACAAAATTAATTATTTATTAAATTAAAACATATATTTATAAATATATATATTAAAATTAGTTTAATTAAAAATTATAATTTTCATGCATGAACAAAATAGACACACACACATACTTAATGAAATTTTATTTTGAAATACAATGCAACTAACACGTGCATTGGAAACACGTGTGTCGCACGTAAAATATCAAAATACGAAATTAACTTTATCAACGGAAAAATATTTAAATATAATCGAAATAAGACATAAGAAAATATATTTAATGTACACATTCGATAATATACTCAATATGTACATTGAAAACACGTGCTCCGTACGTATAAAAGTATTTTAATCAAAATAACGAAAAAATAAATTTTCGTTTATAAAACGAATTCGAATACATAAAATAAATAATTGAAACACATAGAAAATATCACACGTAGCGGTGGAAAACACGTAATCCATACGTGCATCGATAACACGTATAAAGCGCGTAAAAATACAGAGAATGAAATTTTATATTTTTGACTCAAATAGGATATTAAGAAGACGGAAAATACATAAATAGTCGGAATCCAAAATACGTAGTGAAACACGTTACAAATATTACCAGTAACGGTACAAAATACGCGTGCGTAACACATGAGGGCAAAATTGTCATTTCCGATTTTGCGGGGTGTTACAAGTTCGGACTCAGTTCGGTAAAGCATCGGACCATAATAATACTCGGAAGGACTTATGTCTGGCTCGAGCTCGGTAAAACATCAGATCTAATAATTTGTTCAAGTTCAGTTCATATAACAGTTCAAATGGTCCACAATCGGGCCATTTTTCGAGCCGGACTTGAACAGACAATGAACCATCCTGTTTATTTTATACCGCTACATATCACTACTTGTAGGATTGAACATATTAGTCCTAATCTGTTATACAACTAGTTAACCAAAGGAGAACATAAAGAGCAATAAGTGACTATTTGACTTACAAAATGAATTATCAGTAACTCAGATGGTAAAGATTTGTAATATGTAAAGAGAGGACTCAGATTCAATACCAGGCGATGCCATAGCTTTTAACTAAAAATAAAAAAAATAAAAAAAATAAGGAATTGTGAGTCGAAGGCTAAGTGGATTGTTCTCACGCTCAATTATAACTACTAGTAATATGCACGTGCAATGCACATTTTTTTAGTAAATACTAAGACGTAATCTGGCGTCGAATCTAAGACGTCCCTTTACTCATCACATATTCTTTACAAATTATCCTTAGTGGCACCAAATTTTATTTTATATTAGTGACACTTTTGTAAATAATTATGTCGTAAATAAATTTGAACTTTGAGGGTATTATGGTAGTTAACAATAGTTGAGTAAATGAATGGTTAATATAACACCCACTTAAAAATGAATGGTTGAGATTAGATGATTGATTTTCTACAAATTACAGTTTGCCTACAAATTACACAACATCAACTCTCACATTATAGTACTAGAGATATATTCATACTTACTAGTACATATGATAAGAAAAAAATGTCTCCTAATTTTTTTTAAGTTAAAATGTGTGATAACTATTGATATTATTATATTATCAAACTCGTATTTGGTCATTCTTATTCTAGCACAAGCTATATATAGAGAGAGAGAAAGAGAGAAGTGAGTCTCATATTAGGAAAATTCCCTCATACAAAGTGATTATATTCACTTGCTGGTACTCTCATGGAAGATTCACTTACGTCCATTATGTTTATCATATCAATGGATGTATGTGTAGAAAAAATCAAGTGATTTGAATGTCGTTTACCCATGCATCATGTGATCCAATTTTTTATACGATTTGTAATGCTGTTGAAATCGTTCATTATTCAACCACATGATGCATGGGTAAACAACATCCAAACCACTTGATTTATTCTATACCTACATCCATTGGCATAATAAACATAATGAATGAAGTGAATCTTCCATGAGGGCCCCTCTAAATGAATATAATCACTTTATATGAAGGAATTTTTCTCATACAAATATGAGCTTCACTTTTCTCATATATATATATATATATATATATATATATATATATATATATATAAACTCATATAGAGAAATCTTCGGCTGCACACTATTTTGGTGAGCACTCCGTGAACACTCACGAAATAAAGACCCTATGAAAAATCCGAACCGCTCATATTGTTCTATATGCCTAAGATAGTCTAACAATAAAAAATCAAGTAATTTGAAGTTCATTTGTCCAAGATTTACATCATCACAAAATTGTATGGCTGAAAATTCTAACAGCATGATGGATGGGCAAATGAACTTCAAATTACTTGATTTTTTATTGTTAGGCTATCTTAGGCATATAGAACAATATGAGCGGTTCGGATTTTTCATAGGGTCTCTATTTCGTGAGTGTTCACGGAGTGCTCACCAAAAGTAGTGTGCAACCGAAGGGTATATATATATATATAGGAAAATCTTCCATTGTGCACCATCCATTCGTGTGCACTCGGCCTTCCCGCCTTCGTATCGACGATCCGAACCGTTTACATTGATCTACACATCTAAATTAGTCTAAATATGTAAAATCAAATCATTTGAAATTCATTTGCTCATCCATCATGTGACTATAAAAAACAATGATTTTCAGCCATACAATTTTGTAACACTTCAATGAATGGGCAAATGAATTTCAAATAATTTGATACATATTTAGAATAGTTTAGATGTGTAGATCAATGTGAACGGTTTGGAAAGTTGATACGAAGGCGGGAAGGCCGAGTGCACACGCCATGTGCACCATAGCTGGTGCACAACGGAAGACTTCCCTATATATATATGAACCTTCCGTTGTGCGCTCGCCTCCGTGTGCACTCGGCTTTCGGGCTTTCATACTGAAGTCTTAAGCCAAAGAAAGGTAGCAGAAAGATCATAAGTTTCAGATGCAACTGGAGAATTGTCTCAGACCCTATTTCAGAAGTTGAGCTGTCCACATTGATCTACACAACGAAATTAGTCTAAAAATGTAAAATCAAGTCATTTGAAATTCATTTGTCCATCCATTATGTGATTATAAAAAATAACAATATTCAGGCATACAATTTTGTAACACTTCAATGCGTGGGCAAATGAATTTTAAATGACTTAATTTTATATATTTAGACTAATTTACATATGTAGATTAATGTAAACGGTTCGGATCATCGATATAAAGGTCCGAAGGCCGAGTGCACACGGAATGTACATAGAGGCGAGTGCACAACGGATCCATTTGAGGAACAAGAAACCAGTCAAGTTGACTAGTATTTTTCAAGTGCGATGCACATTTTGATAAGAGTTGGAAGATTTTCACGTACGATATATGTGTTAAGAAATAGTTTTGGAGTTGGACGTGCGTTGCACGTAATTTGGGAAAATATTTTGAAGGAAAAGCTACAATTTGTACGTTCAGTGCACGTGTTTATAAGTAGAATTTGGGTTGTACGTGCAACATATGTGTAGTTTTAGTGCTAAAAAATATTATAAAATTATTTTGCACGTGCGTTGCACGTTTTAAATAGGTGGAATTTTTTTTATTTGTTTATTTTTATTGTAATTAATCGGAGAGTTGGAGTTGCACGTGCAATGCACGGGTTTGTATGTTGACAAATGACAATCCCAACTCATCCATTATAATATTAGATTAGATAGATATTAGATATTAGAGATAAACTAGGTTTGCCCGTTGACACGTGCCTACGGCACGTCATCGGAACGGTGCACCTTATTTGAGCATATAAAATAGTTTTGGAGGTTCAGCAAATTAATTGAAGTAGCAAACATATTATATGAGAAACTTTTGGGGGTCCAGCAAAAAAACATATTATATGATTTTTTATGATTTTTTTGAATTATTTTTAAAGTTTTTAAATTTTTTGTTTTTTTAGTTTTTTAATTTTTAAAATTTTTGAAATTTTAAAAATTTTATTTTCTTAATTTTTTTGAATAGAAGAGGGAGGGAGGGGGAGAGAGAAAAAAAAGTAATTAAATAAATATAGGAGTTGTTTTGGGGGGGGGGGGATTTGAATTTGAGTTTTGGGGGTGGGGGGGGGAATATGTTTTGAGAGGTTAGATCTGGGCATTTAATTTTTGAGGGGATCGAAGGAGAGCCACTTGATAGCTTTCTTTGTGTTTTATTATATAGATAGGTGGGATTTTTTTTATTTTTTATTTTTATTGTAATTAATGGGAGAGTTGGAGTTGTATGTACAACTAGGGCTGTTCATCGGTGAGAAACCGAACCGAACAGAAAATAACCGAACCGAACCGAAATTTTCAGTTTGGTATATTTGAAACCGAAATCTGAACCGAAACTGATAAAATTTGGTTTGAACCGAACCGAATTTTATCGGTTCGGTTCGGTTAATAACTGAACTAACCGAAATTTTTAGTACATACTAATTTTCTTACATTATCTAACCAAATTATTGCATTTATCGTATGATGAGTAGATACTGTTGAACCACATAGAGCTATTGACGGAGGTGCAGATAGTGGGGATATGTGGGCTGCAGGAGAGAATGCAGGAGACGGAGGAAGCCATCAGCCATGGCATGGAAATGCTATACCTATCACTCTCCGACACGGTGGCATCTGATGCTCTAGCATGCCTGTCCAACATGGCCAACTACATGGGCCATATGGCTATTGCTATGAACAAGCTCACCAGCCTTGAGACTGTTGTCAGGCAAGTAAGCAATTAGCTTAATTAATATACAATGCCATAGCTTGTCCTACACCTTTACTAATTAATTAGTTGACTAATATATTCTAATTATTTAAATAAATTTGGGTCATATGAATTTCTCCATGCATACAATGCTGAAGGTCACACATATGTTCGAGCAGAATAAAACCACGTACCTCAGTTTTCAAAATGTATTTGGTATCAATAGGTGAACTGATCACAACTGAAACTAACCACATTCACTTAATTAGGGCATCAGGAATAACAATAGTACTATTTATTGGGCATTTTGATTAGGTGTTAGGTTGATAATAAAAAAGTCTAAACAGTAAAATAGTTTATGTAGAAATGTCAGAATTCTATTATTTTTCAGAATAATTACCTTGTTGAATAGGTAGCTTAACTGAAGCAGATACTCCTTTAAATGGATGACATATATATAACATGCACTATATCAAATTTCTAACAATCAGATTGCAAGGTATCTAGGGGGAGGATAAATCTGTTCCAGCAGGTATACTACTATTAGCTGGAAGTGCACTTGCATAGCAGCTTAGTTTGAGATGAATCCTAGGGGTATAATTTATTTTGGTCCAAAAAAAGTACGGATTTTTTGTTCGGTTCGGTTTATTTAGAAGTCAACCAAAAACCGAACCGAACTCTCTAAAAAAACTTCGGTTTGGATCAAAACCGAACCGAAAATCGAAAAACCGAACCAAATTGGTAAATTTCGGTTCGGTTCGGTTCGGTAATCGGTTTTAACCAAAGTATGAACAGCCCTATGTACAACGCACGGGTTTGTATCTTGATAAATGACAACCCAACTCTCCCATTATAATATTAGAAATTTAAATTATTG
This sequence comes from Hemerocallis citrina, assembly GCA_017893485.1. Classification (NCBI taxonomy): domain Eukaryota; kingdom Viridiplantae; phylum Streptophyta; class Magnoliopsida; order Asparagales; family Asphodelaceae; genus Hemerocallis; species Hemerocallis citrina. Next base: position 158,528,054 of record CM030362.1, read on the forward strand.
GGATTTTGTTTTTGTCAAAAAGTTGAAGCATGGGACTTCCTTCAAGCAACATGAATTAATAGCTTTTACTCAAAAAAAATAGAAGGGAAAAAAAAAAATGAATAGCTTTTATATTTCTCCACTCCAGCCTTTCTTGTGGTCCCACCCCAACCCAACATCCAAGAGATAATGTTGGGCATTTTTAAAACGGATTATCGTTTCAAAAGTAGGGCCCACCCGTTAATCGTAGTGGGAGACCTCACGTGCATCACGTGGATTGGGATACACACGCACGCGGTTCCCAAAATGTAATGCCAATTTATGCAAAAGTAGCAGAGATTATAGCGGAGTTTTTGGTCCTTATCGGGCCGGGTCAGATAAGGTTTGTCCTTTATAAGATCCGAACCGGATTTGTATGCGGTCGCGTCTGAGGTCTTTTTTGTCCTTAGCGGCCCGGGTTTGTCTATATGCTGTTCAAAATCCGAACGAACTGGTTTTAGATGTAGGCCTCGTATATGGGCCCATTATTGTCGCCCCCCCTAAATTGGAATTTTTGTTTTGAGATTATAAATGTGACAAATTTTGTAGATCGTGATTTTATGATGATTTCTTTTGGATTTATATGCATGTCTAAATAGTGCTACTATCATTGGAAAATTTTGGTAGAAAAGCAATATAGTGGTTTACTTTGGACAATTTATATGATAATGACTCTCTCGGTCACTTTGGACAATAGATATTGATGTTGTTTATTTTTGAGGTGTGGGACAGAAGGTGTGAGTTCTTGTAATTTGTATAGTAGAAGTATTTATACGGTACTGGCGTCGGTCCAACCCCGAGTAGCAGGAGTGGCTCGGAAGGAGGAGCGCAAAGGTGCTCGACTCAGATCCTGAAGTTCGGCTCGCATGAAGATGTAGTGGCTCGGCTCGGGTCTTCTGTACCTGCACAATGCCTAGGATCACCGGGAGAAGTCCCGGTGGCAGGCCTTCCGACGATCTAGTTAGTCACTGGTAAAGAGACTGGGCAGATAGGGTTTAGGTGGGCAAAGTTTGATTACCTTTTACAGTGAGGAGGGGGTCTGGTATTTATAGGCAGGGGGAACGGATCTGGAGCCCTAACAGGTCGGGTTGGACCCGTTTTCTCATGGGTCTGTGCTGGCTGAGGCCCATTGGACTGTAGCTGGCCTGATGATCACAGAGAGGAGGATCCTGAGGAGATCAGAAGACCCTGGTTGATGCTGCTTTATTTACCCCATATCATATATCTATTTTAAAAATGCAAAAGACATTTCTAACCCAGCAGATTGAGGGTCATTTTATCGGCCAAGATCTAAACTATATTCAACATAGAATATTGCCCAATCGATAATATTCGTACCTGAATTACTTTAAAGAGTCCGTTTGTTTCAATATTTTTCACCCTTTTTCTAAATACTGTATTGGGAGTTGGCGTTTGTTTTGAGTGTTTTCTCAAAACACTATTGAGAATACTGATACCCCTCATTTTCGATATTCCCAACCCATCTCTCCTCTCTTCTCACTCACGAGCTCTCTCTCTCTCCTCACTCACGAGATCTGGTCGCCTTCGTTGTCTTCTACCTTCCCCCCTCTTTTCGAAACGTCTCTTCCAAATCTGGTCTCCCCAACCCATCTCTCCTCTCTTCTCACTCACGAGCTCTCTCTCTCTTCTCACTCACGAGATCTGGTCGCCTTCGTTGTCTTCTACCTTCCCCCCTCTTTTCGAAACGTCTCTTCCAAATCTGGTCTCTGATCACTACCGGCGACAACCCCTTTCCCTCTCTTCTCGACCGTCTCTCCCTTGAGGCAGCTAACCCTACCCACTTCAAACCCGTACGGTCCCTTCTTCCTCCCTTCTTTTTTGAACCCAGATCTGATCCCCCCCCCCCAAATCAACATTTTTCCGAACGATTCTACTGTGAAATCGAGCGGAAACGTGTGATTCTCTCGCTGGCGACTTCGATACCAGTCTATTTCTCTGTCGAATTGGTGAGGGGTTGAGGAGTTTTGGTTGGGGGTTAATGGTTTGCACTACCCGTGCTGCATATCGGAGAAGAGCTAGGGAACGAAGGGCAAATCGAATCAAAGAGCTACGCAAGGTCGAATCCTGTGCTGACAATTTCTTCCTTGTTAAAATCCAATCAAAGGTATGAACCGCGATTGTATTCTTTATTTGGTTGTTTTTCTTTACCAATTTGCGCCAATTTTTAATACGCTTTTGCACCGAAAAATTTTTCTGGAAAACGGTCCAGGCTGCATCTTTTGCCGAATTCAAAGTTACCATTTTTTGGTGTAATCGGTGGCTACTTGCAACCTAGGGTTATCCGATCAGCTTTTAAACTAATTGAAGGAATTTGACAATTTTTTTTTTTTATATTGGTATTTGTTCAATATAGATGAGTAATATGGGTAAGGGGAAGGAGAAGGCAGTGGAGGAGGATTATGGGTTGTGGCCTCCCCATATTGTGGAATATTTTGTCAACCTTATGGAGGCTGCAGTTGACAATGGTTACCTAAAAAGCAACACATTCGAGGCTAAAACCTGGAGTAATTTTGCGCTACAAATGCAACAGCTGTGTGGCCGTTCATTCACGGTACCACAACTGAAGTCAAAATATAACCGACTTAAATCAGAATGGAAGGTGTTTGCTGATATGAAGAAACAGAGCGGTTTTAGTTGGGATGAAGTCAACGAAACCGTTACTTGCGAGTTACCGGTTTGGGAACAATATGTTAAGGTTAATATATATAATCTCAAACTTTGATTTTTGTTTGTGAATCCTTTTTATTATACTTCATCTTCACTCTAATACTTGCATAGTAACAACATATTCTATGAATAGATACATCCTGCTGCAAAAAAATACCAACATAAGGGGTTGCCACATTTTGATGCTTTGACAAAAATAATGGAGGAATCTGTAGCCCAGGGCAATGTGGCAAGGGCTTCCACACAAAGGGGGTTCGAGGATGAGGAGGCGCGGAGGATGAACTATGAGTTTGGCCACTCCCATCAATCACACGTAAATGTGATTGATGAGGCTGATGATGTGCCAATGGGTTCGGGGTCGGGATCACGTAAGAGAAAATCTAGTGCATCAAGTGGCCGCAGATCAGCGATGTCAATGGTGAAAGAATATCTTGATGTCTGTAAGCAAACTCAAGAGGTCAAAAGAAGCAGGTGGAAGAATAAAAATGAGGTGGACAGTGATGTCTCGATTAACCCTGCTTTGGCTGAACAGGATCAATGCCAAGATATAATAAATGCTATGACAGGGCTTGATCCAATAGTAGCTTTAAAAGCAGTACACTACCTATTTCAAAATCCTCGCATTTGTCATGGTTTCCTCCGAATGCCTCGAGAACAGCAGGAGTTGGCGGTTCGTTTTTATGCCACCCTGTAGTCATCCCATTCGGCCTAATGGGATAAACAAATCATGTTGTAGACAATTTTTTATGATTATTTCCGTATTTGCTTGAGGTTGATTGTAGTATGACGGCTTGACGGTGAACAAATTGCTTATTTAATTTAATTTAAATTTATAATGTTATTTTTTCCTAAAATAGATTTGCTAGTAGTAGTATACCTTGTTATCTTTTTTCAATGCTAGAGCTTGTGGAATTCTACCATCTCTCAATATGTTATTTTGTGATTCCGTAAATCTCGTTACATATAGTCGTATTATTAAATGTGTGTGCACTTGATATGGGATTTTCTCAAAATGATTTCTATCTTCTTGTTTATAGTGAGTTACTACTGCAAGTGCATCCTCTGTTATGGATACTTCTTCATCCAGTAGTGACGATCTCGAAGAGGTGATGAATATAATCTTGCTAACTGAATTATGTGAAGAACTTGACCGTACAAGGTCCACTAATAAAAAGCAAACAGGACGTGAATATTTGGATAATATGTTAGAGGGTTCCCAGGCCGAGTTTCATGGAATATTCCGTATGAACCAAGATTGTTTATGGCCTTGTGTGCTTTCCTGCAAAATGGGAACTATTGCGAGGAAACAGCAGAGTCTTCAAGTCGTAGACGATTGTCTTTCGAGGAAAGCGTGGCAATTTTCCTGTATATTGTCGGTCATAGTTCAAGAATGCGACTAGCCGGTAATACGTTTAACCACTCAACTCAAACAATCCAAAAGCACTTTACAATTGTATTGAAAGGTCTGGCAAGAGCATCAACATTCCTTATCAGACCCCCTGATTATACACTTGTACATCACAGAATCGCTAATTCCACAGACTTTTACCCGTGGTTTCAGGTATTACGTCACCCTGATTGTGTCATGTATTATTAAAGTTTTTTCCTAGTTTGGATTTGTGATATCTATTATTCGAATTCATTAATGTAGAGAGCTATTGGTGCTGCTGATGGCACGTTAATCAAAGCTACAGTTCCCGCTATTCGAAGCAACGCTTGTCGCTCTCGAAAGGGTATTGTAAGTCAAAATGTATTGGCAGCATGCGATTTTAACATGCTGTTTACATTTGTTTACGCGGGATGGGAAGGCAGTGCGAACGATTCCCGTGTAATGCATACTGCATTAGCACAAAAACTGTTGCCAATCCCACCGAATGATAAATACTACTTAGTAGATTGTGGTTATACCAATATGCCTGGTTTTTTGGCGCCATACCGTGGTGAGCCATACCACTTACAGGACTTTCAAGGGGCCAACCATGCACCAACCCAACCTAGACAACTTTTTAATAAACAGCATGCTAGGTTACGGAATGTGATTGAGAGAACGTTCGGTGTATTCAAGAAGAGATTTGCCATCTTCGAGAACATGCCAAACTACCTGTTTACAAATCAAGTTATGATGGTCACAGCTTGTTGTGCACTCCACAATTTTATATGTATGCACTCACAAAACGATGCATTTTTAGAGGAACTCGATGATGAACAATTAGTACATCATCAACACACCGAAGATATCGCATCCACATCGCAGGGGTTGTATTTATCATCTTCCCAATTGAGACATATGAATAGGAAAAGAGATGATATTGCCATGGCAATGTGGAATGCTACACACTAATGTAATTTGAATGTAATATTGTTTCATTGTATTCTTTTTTCGAACTGTTTAACGAATGTAATTTTATCTGCAAGGTGTGTGCTTTCATCTTGGAAATTTTTGGATGAACAGGTATTGGGCACGGATTCAATGTCGTGCACATGATTGGTCCGAAAAATGGATGGAATTGTCGGTAGCTGTAAATAATCCAAATTCAATTTTTGAAAACCTAACAAAGATGATGTCGTAATAGGCAATGATGATAGGTTTTCATTCAATGTGGAATGTGTCCCTCCCCCACCCCGTTCCCGCTTTCTGCTTGATTGTATCGTCAAGCACCGGATATTGAGATTGGGGTATATGATTGAATAACCACTGAAATGATGTATAATACCCTTTAAACTGATCTGTGGTTGATGTTTGGAATGAACGGTTAAGTAAGAATGAATCCATTGTGGTAAACAATGATGATGAATTCAGTTATTGTTGACGGCAAAGTGGGAATGGGACGGGGGGGGGGGGGGGACATTGTACTCAGTGGCAGTATGCGTGGCATTGTAAAGATGCAGCCCTGTCCTGAATCCTTTATCATTGAATTGAACAATCTGAGCCTACGACAAATATGATTTTTTAAACTTCCAGGAGTAATAACCTGAGTTGGCATTTGTTATTAGTGGTTTTTTGGAAACAATATTACCAATACTGATACCCCCCACTGTATTGAGCAAAAAAGCTCCATTCCTCCCTTCTTTTTTCACATATAAGGATTCACAAATCCTGATGCATCACAATGCAGATTGCAGAATCAGAGAACAAAGTAGAATCATCTGAATACAAGTGCAATTCAGCTGCACAAATCAGATGCATCATAATACATGAAAACACTATTCTGGTTTGTTTGTTCCAAGTTCATTTTTTTTTAAATTTCCTGAAGAAATATCCTGAGTTGGCCTTTGTTTTGAGTGTTTTTTGATGAAAAACTATTCAGAATACTTCAAGAGCAGTAAGTGAACACATTTGTTTTTTAAACCTAACGAAGATGATGTCGCTATAGTCAATGATGAACGGATTTCCAAGAACAGTGCTTTGTACTAGTGGGCGTGGCATTGTAAAAAATGCAGCTCTAGTATGGAGTTTTTATCATTGATGCATCTGGAATCTGAGACTGCGACTAGGTTGTATTTTTCTGGCATTATGTTGTTTTTATGGTTTTGGGGGTGCTGCTGATATGTTGTTATCGAAAACCTATATTTTTGCTGCAAAACAGGTTGGGTGGTATCAGTATTGGTAATATTGTTTCCCAAAAACACTTACAACAAAGGCCAACTCAGATTATTACTTCAATATGTTTAAAAAAAATGAACTTGGAAAAAACAGACCAGAATAGTGTTTTCATGTATTATGATGCATCTGATTTGTGCAGCTGAATTGCACGTGTATTCAGATGATTCTACTTTGTTCTCTGATACAACACACAATCTGCATTGTGATGCATGTAAATTTGTGAATCCTTATATGTGAAAAAAGAAGGGAGGAATGGAGCTTTTTTGCTCAATACAGTGGGGGGTATCAGTATTGGTAATATTGTTTCCAAAAAACCACTAATAACAAATGCCAACTCAGGTTATTACTCCTGGAAGTTTAAAAAAAATGAACTTGGAACAAACAGACCAGAATAGTGTTTTCATGTATTATGATGCATCTGATTTGTGCAGCTGAATTGCACTTGTATTCAGATGAATCTACTTTGTTCTCTGATTCTGCAATCTGCATTGTGATGCATGTAAATTTGTGAATCCTTATATGTGAAAAAAGAAGGGAGGAATGGAGCTTTTTTGCTCAATACGGTGGGGGGTATCAGTATTGGTAATATTGTTTCCAAAAAAACACTTATAACAAATGCCAACTCAGGTTTTTACTCCTGGAAGTTTAAAAAAAATGAACTTGGAACAAACAGACCAGAATAGTGTTTTCATGTATTATGATGCATCTGATTTGTGCAGCTGAATTGCACTTGTATTCAGATGATTCTACTTTGTTCTCTGATTCTGCAATCTGCATTGTGATGCATGTAAATTTGTGAATCCTTATATGTGAAAAAAGAACGGAGGAATGGAGCTTTTTTGCTCAATACAGTGGGGGGGTATCAGTATTGGTAATATTGTTTCCAAAAAAATACTTATATGAAATGCCAACTCAGGTTTTTACTCCTGGAAGTTTAAAACAAATGAACTTGGAACAAACAGACCAGAATAGTGTTTTCATGTATTATGATGCATCTGATTTGTGCAGCTGAATTGCACTTGTATTCAGATGATTCTACTTTGTTCTCTTATTCTGCAATCTGCATTGTGATGCATCAGGATTTGTGAATCCTTATATGTGAAAAAAGAAGGGAGGAATGGAGCTTTTTTGCTCAATACAGTGGGGGGTATCAGTATTGGTAATATTGTTTCCAAAAAAACACTTATATGAAATGCCAACTCAGGTTTTTACTCCTGGAAGTTTAAAAAAAATGAACTTGGAACAAACAGACCAGAATAGTGTTTTCATGTATTATGATGCATCTGATTTGTGCAGCTGAATTGCACTTATATTCAGATGATTCTACTTTGTTCTCTTATTCTGCAATCTGCATTGTGATGCATCAGGATTTGTGAATCCTTATATGTGAAAAAAGAAGGGAGGAATGGAGCTTTTTTGCTCAATACAGTGGGGGGTATCAGTATTGGTAATATTGTTTCCAAAAAAACACTTATAACAAATGCCAACTCAGGTTTTTACTCCTGGAAGTTTAAAAAAAATGAACTTGGAACAAACAGACCAGAATAGTGTTTTCATGTATTATGATGCATCTGATTTGTGCAGCTGAATTGCACTTGTATTCAGATGATTCTACTTTGTTCTCTGATTCGGCAATCTGCATTGTGATGCATGTAAATTTGTGAATCCTTATATGTGAAAAAAGAAGGGAGGAATGGAGCTTTTTTGCTCAATACAGTGGGGGGTATCAGTATTGGTAATATTGTTTCCAAAAAAACACTTATATGAAATGCCAACTCAGGTTTTTACTCCTGGAAGTTTAAAACAAATGAACTTGGAACAAATAGACCAGAATAGTGTTTTCATGTATTATGATGCATCTGATTTGTGCAGCTGAATTACACTTGTATTCAGATGATTCTACTTTGTTCTCTGATTCTGCAATCTGCATTGTGATGCATCAGGATTTGTGAATCCTTATATGTGAAAAAAGAAGGGAGGAATGGAGCTTTTCTGCTCAATACAGTGGGGGGTATCAGTATTGGTAATATTGTTTCCAAAAAAACACTTATAACAAATGCCAACTCAGGTTATTACTTCTGATTCTGCAATTTGTATTATAATGCATACGGATTTGTGATTCCTTATTCGCAGGAAAAAGTAGTGAGGAATGGATTTTTTTTGCTAGAAATATAATGGGGGGGTATCCGCTATTCTGAAAAGTGTTTACAAAAAAACACTTATAACAAAGGCCAACTTGTGTTATTACTTCTGGAAATTTTTTCAAAAAGGGCCTGGTACAAACAAACAGGCCAACTTGTGTTATTCCTAAAGTGTAATATCCTGAGTTGGCCTTTGTTTTAAGTGTTTTTTGATGAAAAACTATTCAGAGTACTTCAAGAGCAGTAATTGAACACAATTGTTTTTTAAACCAAACGAAGATGATGTCGCTGTAGTCAATGATGAACGGATTTTCAAGAACAGTGTTCTGTACTAGTGGGCGTGGCATTGTAAAAAATGCAGCTCTAGTATGGAGTTTTTATCATTGATGCATCTGGAATCTGAGACTGCGACTAGGTTGTATTTTTCTGGCATTATGTTGTTTTTATGGTTTTGGGGGTGCTGCTGATATGTTGTTATCCAAAAACTGCTTTTTTTGCTGCAAAACAGAGTGGGAGGTTTCAGTATTCTGAACAGTGTTTCCAAAAAAACACTTATAACAAAGGCCAACTCAGGTTATTATTTCATGAATTTAAAAAAAAATGAACCTGTGTTCAAACAGATTCATGTATTATGATGCATCTGATTTGTTCAGATGAATTGCACTTGTATTCAGATGAATTGCACTTGTATTATGATTCTCATCGGTATTTCTTTTTTGAAAATATATTTCTAGAGGTAGATACAAACTGGGAGATGATGGTTTCTGATCCCTTATGATTATTTTGTAGTCTATGCTTCCCGTATTTTATCTACATTATCTGCAGTCAGGATGCTTTCAAGTCTTCTCATATTTAAGTCTCAATTTGCAAAACAAAGAGGGCAACTGGGGGCTTTCTTAGCTGATTGCGATCAAAAGAGGGTTGCTGCAAATGTTTGGTTAATCTTCTTTTCGATGCTTGTTTTTTTGTTTCCTTATTTTCCTTTGATTAATATAGCTTTTATATTGACTACAGGTACAAATTTGCACAAGGAGTTAAGAATCAACAGCAGCAGCTCCAGGCAGCATCGTTACACTGATTGGGCAACAGTTTACTATTATTTTGTGACAATTTTGTATTGATTCAGAATAAATAATTGTAGAACCTGTGTTCAAAATATGTGTATTGATTCCGTGCCATTGTTCCTCAGTTTGATTGGGATTGTTGAACAATGTAAACAGTAGTAATGAAGTAAGCTTGTTTTCTTGAATAAATTGGTTGAGCATGTCAATTTTTGAATACTTTTTATTTTGATTATCTTCTCATACATCCTATTTGATAACAGCAAAACATTGATCCAAATAGAATAACTGATACATGAACTGCGAGTTGTTGCTTCACAAAACCTCACTGAATCTATATTATGTACATACAAGATTTTGAAACAAATTTTGTACTCTAACGTGAAGAATCAGACGTGGAGATGATGGCGGCTTATTTTTGCTCGATTCACATGCTGCTCAGGTTTCTTGTTCTCATACTTGGACAACATTGCAATCTAACTGCAACAATTAAAAAAATATCAGCAAATGATAAATGCAAATTGATATTCAAAATTGTCAGAAATATAACCGAACAGCTTTTGAACCCTTCTTTTTCAGAAAAACAGCTTTCAGATAACAGTTTTCAGCTAGAAATATAACCGAACAGCTTTTAAACTCTCTTTTTCAGAAAAACAGCTTTCAGATAACAGTTTTCAGCAAAAAATATAACAAAACAGCTTTTAAACTCTCTTTTTCAGAAAACAGTTTTCAGATAACAGTTTTCAGCAAGAAATATAACCGAACAGCTTTTAAACTCTCTTTTTCAGAAAAACAGCTTTCAGATAACAGTTTTCAGCAAGAAATATAACAGAACAGCTTTTAAACTCGTTTTTTTCAGAAAAACAGCTTTCAGATAACAGTTTTCAGCAAGAAATATAACAGCACAGCTTTTAAACTCTCTTTTTCAGAAAAACAGCTTTCAGATAACAGTTTTCAGCAAGAAATATAATCGAACAGCTTTTAAACTCGTTTTTTTCAGAAAAACAGCTTTCAGATAACAGTTTTCAGCAAGAAATATAACAGAACAGCTTTTAAACTCGTTTTTTCAGAAAAACAGCTTTCAGATAACAGTTTTCAGCAAGAAATATAACAGCACAGCTTTTAAACTCTCTTTTTCAGAAAAACAGCTTTCAGATAACAGTTTTCAGCAAGAAATATAACCGAACAGCTTTTAAACTCTCTTTTTCAGAAAAACAGCTTTCAGATAACAGTTTTCAGCAAGAAATATAACAGAACAGCTTTTAAACTCGTTTTTTCAGAAAAACAGCTTTCAGATAACAGTTTTCAGCAAGAAATATAACAGCACAGCTTTTAAACTCTCTTTTTCAGAAAAACAGTTTTCAGATAACAGTTTTTAGCAAGAAATATAACAACACAGCTTTTAAACTCTCTTTTTCAGAAAAACAGCTTTCAGATAACAGTTTTCAGCAAGAAATATAATCGAACAGCTTTTAAACTCGTTTTTTTCAGAAAAACAGCTTTCAGATAACGGTTTTCAGCAAGAAATATAACAGAACAGCTTTTAAACTCGTTTTTTCAGAAAAACAGCTTTCAGATAACAGTTTTCAGCAAGAAATATAACAGCACAGCTTTTAAACTCTCTTTTTCAGGAAAACAACTTTCAGATAACAGTTTTCAGCAAGAAATATAACCGAACAGCTTTTAAACTCGCTTTTTCAGAAAAAACAGCTTTCAGATAACAGTTTTCAGCTAGAAATATAACCGAACAGCTTTTGAACTCGTTTTTTCAGAAAAACAGCTTTCATATAACAGTTTTCAGCAAGAAATATAACCGAACAGCTTTTAAACTCGCTTTTTCAGAAAAACAGCTTTCAGATAACAGTTTTCAGCTAGAAATATAACCGAACAGCTTTTGAACTCGTTTTTTCAGAAAAACAGCTTTCAGATAACAGTTTTCAGTAAGAAATATAACAGAACAGCTTTTAAACTCGTTTTTTCAGAAAAATAGCTTTCAGTTAACAGTTTTCAGCTAGAAATATAACAGAACAGCTTCTAAACTCTCTTTTTCAGATAAACAGCTTTCAGAATACAGTTTTCAGAAAAAAATATAACCAAACAGCTTTTAAACTCATTTTCAGAATAACTCTATTCAGAATACAGTTTTCAGAAAACTCTATTCAGAAAACTCTTTTCTAAATAACAAAACAAACGCACTCTTTAATATCAAGAAAAAATGGCAAAAGATTGAGGTCTTAGTTTGTACATTCTAACGAAAGGATGGTGTTCTTCTCCCAGTTTCTGCACTTTAGTCATATATTCTTCTTTAAGTACTTAAAATCCTAATGCTTTTGCAATGATGTAAAAATATTGAGTGACATTATGTAAGAGGATGGAGAATGAGTATCATCAGTATGAATACTTTTGTCCTTTCCTGCAACCTTTTTTTTGATATACCGGATAGAGCCAAACGGCTCCCGCCATCAAAATTAATATAAATCAATCAAAACCGTAGAGTTACAAACAAAATTAGAAGAATTTTACAAGTTGTAAAACTGAAAGAAGATTACAAAAAAGTAATCAAAAAATGGCTGAATAGCACGCAAATAAGAGATCTGCAATACAAAAGTAGAACAACACCGAAAATGGTGACGGAGCAATCAGACAGGATTACAATGCATCTAAAGGAGCAACCAACCCTGCCGCACCCAAGAGTAGTGCGTACTCCCACTAAGGCTCACTTCCTTAAGGCAAAAGGAACTGCAATAAGCATGAAGTGAGATCCCGGAGCACAGACGACTCGACGACATGAGTGAAAAATGTGGATCAGAACCATGAGACAGAGCCATGAAACAGAAGGCCAAACATCCCCACACGAAGACACCAAACACCACCTGCACAGAAAAGAAAAGAGAGAAAATGCCAAAAAAATCGAGACAGAGTAGCAAATAAAGAGCGTGCAATACAAAGGCAGCGACCACGACAATGCTGATAAGATAACAACCAAACGCCTAAAGGAAAGATTCAAATAATAGGAGGATTGGCGGAGAGAAAGGCCCACTGGCACAGGGAGACTCGACGAAGAAAAGGAAACATACACCGAATAAGAATAAAAATAGAAGGAGAAGCTGGGAGGAGACCTAGGCACGCCACAAAATAGCGAATGGATAGGCTAACTGAGCAAAAACCGAACCAGCAGCCCATGAGAACACTAGCAGCACAAAAATGATAAGCCTGACTGTCTACTCAGAGGATGGCAAAGAGAAGCCAAAACTCAACTGTGCACAAGAAGATGAGCCGACACAGAGACTGCTTTCCTAGCTAGAATACGAGCACTCACATGAATCTGCAAATTATTATAGACTTTCTTATTAGATTTCCGCTTAACGGGGGGAGGGACGACCTTCACCAATAGGAACGAAATTACAGCAGGGTCAGACATGCTAGCTTCGTCTTTGATGAGGCAAGAAGAGGGCAAGAGAAAACTGGAAGAGATTGATGAAGATATTGGGATGGAGTTAGTATGATAGGAATAACGGAAGAAAGAAGAGTCATCAAGAATCGGAAAAAACTTGAGGGGAAAAGAGAGAAGGATATGCATAACCTCTATTAGGAGATGACTGAGACAAGATTGAACCCCTAAATCTTGATAATGAAAAGAGAACGTAGAATGTTTAGGAGAAGAAATTATCATAGAATAAGAAAAATTATAAAATAAAGAAGGAGCCATAAAATAAACATTAGCATTGGCAGTAGGCACCTGAGGGTCTGAAATGCGGCGATGCTGAGCATGCCCCATCGCACTTTGAAACCAAGAATGACAAGAGACAAAGGACTTAAACAAACCAGAATTTTTATCCAGACTCAATCTCAACGAAGGCGCCACCGATGTAGAATGGGGACGAGCCTTGTAAGAACCCAAACGAGGGTAGGAGACAAGTTTCGTATAAACCTTACGATCCTTAAAAAGGTTAGCAATATTAGGAGGCTGAAGAGTAGCAAGTGAATCACAATAAGCAGTGGAAGAAGTAGTGCAGTTCATAGCTGGTAAAGGAACAACTGCAGAGGAGTCAAAATCCTTTCCAGATTCAAAACTGAACTTCCTTGCCAGGCAAGCATGAAGCTTGCTCTTTAAGAGGGGATAGTTAAGAAAGGAGAGAAGTTTGGCTGGTAAGGGATTGCCTCTGGGAAATCCAAGGAGTTTTTGAAGAAAAAGGCATCGACTACGCGAGTGACCAAGCTTATCACAGAAAATGCACTTCATTCTATTCACGCACTCACGTTTAAAATGCCCAGGAAGGAGGTACCTGAAACAAACCAGATGAGGGTCGGACCTACGAGAAGAAGGGAAAATAGTGAAGATGGGAGAGCACCGAGAATGATAGGTGTTAGCAAAAAGAGCATAAGACAAGTTACTCCTCAATTCCTGAACCGTGACTAAACTGTTAGGTCTAGGTTCAGGCAAGATGAGATTCATGGCTGAAACCAGCCCAAGAAAGCCTCAAAGCAATACACCAACAAAGAATTAGGCACATGACAATAGTACCAAAGGCAGTACAGATCCAAACTCACCAAAACACCACCACCAAATAATAAACCAGCGCAGCACAAGGAGGGGCAACAATACCCTCAAAATAGAGAGAAAATAGGTGGGAGATAAAATTGAATCTGAGAAGAACAACAGAACTAATAGAACTTGAGCAAACTATTACTCAGGGAACAGCTAGAAGCTGAAACAAACACTGACGGTACTGAGCCGTAGGGGGAAGGGAAAAAACAATTACAAGAAAATACAATAGATCAACCAGAAGTACCTCAGCACAGGGAATCCGATACAGAAATCACTAGAAACTGAAAGGCACTAGAAAAGCCCCAACGAAACACCTGAAAGTAACACTACCAAAATACTAAGCTAAGAATAAAAGCAGTAAAACTCACAGAGATGTGATAAATAGTTTGCTCCTGGAGAGCTGCAGGTGTTGGGGCTCCACCAGAGGGAAAAACTCACAGAGATAGGGTGAATTGGATAGCTGCAGGTGTTGGGGCGCCACCAGAGGGAGGCGCTACAATGGGAGATCCACGAGCAGAGATAAACACGAGTGGGAAAGGGAAGCAGAACAACGCGACCGAGATCTGAGACGAGCAGGATGACACCAAGGGCCCGTCCCCACAATGGTGGAAGGAAGGAGAGAAGGAAGCCCCAAAGCTTCGCTGAGCGAGGAAAATGCCGCAAGCTCAGGTGGCTGCGAGGGTCTAGGAACGAAACTCCGAGGGGGAGAGAGTGGATCGCCAAGAAAGGGGAGGAGAAGAACTGGGGATCTGGGTCTAAAGCACTGCATGAGCTAGACAATTTTAATGAAGGAAGGACAAGGGAAAGTGGAGTAGGGCGGCCGAATCTGGAGATGGAAGATCGGAGAGGAAACTTTTCTGTCTGGGTGCGGTGTTGATGCAAGAAAATCGCCCAATTGTCCTTTCCTGCAACTTATGGTCATTTAATGTACAAAAAAGAATTTGGAAATGCATATACTTTCTAGGCTAAATTTCGGAAAAGCACCTTCACTTTTGGGCCAAAATCAAGAAACCCAAATCTAGTTAAATATACATCACCTAAATCTCTTATTTCAGTTTTTGAAAAAACCCAAACAAACCTCCTAATAATAAGGGTGAAATGTCCATATTACTCCCCACTAATCACTCTCATTAGTGCTTAATATTACATTATTTATGGGGGTCATACCTATAATGAAAAGAAAAAAAATCTCTACAATTATTAAGCAAAGCTTCATTTTGGCAGCTTTTTACTATCATGCCCCTATATACATAAAAAGCTAAAAAATAATATAAGGTTAAGTATGTCAAATTTTGCCCCTGTTCCCTCCACAATCAGAGGTCAGAAATGTAATTTTCACTTCACATTTACTTCAAACTCTCCATAAAATTCTATTCGGTTCTTTTTTTCCCTCGCTAGCTCAAAAATCAAATCCGTCTCTTGCTCTCCCTCGAAGCTACATTCGGTTCTTTTTTCTCCCTCTAAATCAAAAATACACTCTGTCCGTTGCTCTCCCTCCAAGCTGTAATAGATTCTCAACAGCCAACAAGGTAAGATTTTTGGGGTTTTTCGTTTTAATGATTTAAAGATTTGAGGTTTGGGTTTTTAATCGATTCAGGTTAGTCGATTTCTTTTTAAAGGATTTTGTGTATACATAGGCTTTTGATTAGGGGTTTTAAAAATCAACTCACACTCTTTGTTTCTCATAGAAAATCTCTACTGAGAAGATGCCAAGAAATGCCCGTTTGAGTGATATTAGAAGACAAGCAAGATCTGCATCCCCATATCATGTTGTATCTAAAAATCAAGAAGGTGTCCTCCCGAAACTACAATTCTTTTATAAATTAAAATTATCATCTATAATGTTCTAATTAATATGCAACTTTCAACAGTTCATCATGGTAGACATAATTCGACGACAGTTGTGCCTCGGGGTAGATTGAGTGATATAAGAAGGCAAACTAGACAAATCCTGCTCCCAACAAATACAACTTCAGTTATCCTTAGCGAAAGTAAGGTCTTATATCTAAATGTTCATATTCAAAAAATAATAGTCGACTTCTTTTATCGCTTCCAATGTAAATAAAAAAAACCACCCCTTTTCCCCTTTTGAATATGTGTAGGTCTACAACAAAATTTCACAGCTCCAGTTGTTAACCGTACCCCGGCAAGGATACGTCGTAACTTTGCTAGAAATTATGCCGACATAAACATGATGCCAGTACACAAGTTACCAAAACCCAAAATCTGCGAAAAATGTGGTGCTAAGTTGTTTTCATCGGAAACAAAAGAGATATGTTGTAGGAATGGAAAAATCTCACAGCCGCAACTTACAACGCCTATCGAATTGAAGATGTTATATACTGATCAGAGTGAGGAGGGGAAGCATTTCAGACAAAACATTCGGAAATACGTTTGCCTTCACTTCGATGGGAGTTCATTACGATGCAAGTTTCGCCAATGGCTGTGACATAATCTTTACTTTTAGAGCCCAATGGGGGATATACCATAGGATAGGAAGTCTACTACCTGTTGAACGCCTTAATAGGATAGGTAGTCTACAACCTGCTGGACCCCCTAGGCCAAGATATCTACAATTGTACATATATGTTACTGAGCATGAAAATGAAAATAGAATGAGGGAAAATACTAGGATGCGGATACACATAGTAGAAAAACTAAAGACGATCTTAAATCACCATAACCCTTTCGTGCATCAATTTAGTTGCTTGGCTATGAGAGAGGACTTACCAAATTGTAGATTATTTCTTAAAGAACAATCCTTGGGAGGTCACCAGTACAATCTTCCTCCAGCATCTCAGGTTGCAGCAATTATAGTCGGAGGTGAAGATCTAACAAACGTCAGACCCCGAGTGACTATTGTGGAAACAATGGAAGGCAACTTACAATTGATTCCGGACACGGCCGGCTATTATGATCCTCTCTAGTAGCCACTTTTACTTCCATATGGGAACTATGGATGGGATGTCAACACCCATTGTTTAAATGGACATCAAGTTACCTGCCGGGAATTTTATTAATATATGCTTTCAGGTAGTGTACTAATATGAATTATATATATTCCTCTATGATACTATACAAATAAATAATGTTATTGTTACAATTACATATTAGAACAAATGATACATCAATACTACTTCGTGCAGGCAAATTATTACAACAATTTATTGTTGACACTCACTTGAAAAATGAGATGCAAAGGTTACAATTTTTGCAGGCCAATCAAAAAACTATTAAAGCGGAGTTGTACCAAGGGTTACAAGATTTGTTCAATATCGGAGTACGAAATGCAGGTATGTAATTAGTAAATTGAAAAGCTTTATTATTTTTTCCTTTTCCGATTGTATTTTACAATGAATGGGAAGCTAATAGATAAATACTTTTCCATTGTATTTATAGGTTCAACAGGAAGAAAAATTATACTTCCCTCTTCGTATGTTGGTAGCCCGAGAGATATATATAATCGGTATCAAGATGCCATGGCTTTAGTTCAGATGTATGGAAAACCAGATCTATTCATTACAATAACATGTAATCCATCATGGGATGAAATAACAAATGAATTATTACCGTGATAAGACCATCAAGACAGGTCTGACTTGACAGCAAGAGTTTTCAAAGAAAAGCTAGAAGAACTGAAAAAAGATATCTATACCAGCGGAGTTTTAGGTTCTGTTGTAGCTCATGTCCATGTAGTCAAGTTCCAAAAACTTGGATTGCCCCATGTTCATATGTTGGTCATTCTGAACGAACAAGACAAACTGAATAATCCTGACGAGTATGACCACATTGTACTGGCAAAAATTCCAGACCCAAATGTTGAACCTGAACTATATGAGATAGTGAAAAAGCATATGCTACATGGACCATGTGTAGATAGAAACCAAATTCTCCTTGCATGAAAGAAAACAAGTGCAAAAAGGGATATCCGCGCCAATTTGCGGAGCACACGGTACAAGGAGATGGTTCGTATCCATTATATAGAAGACGTGATAATGAGATTACTATAGAGAAACACGACATCTCCTTGGATAATCGATGGGTGGTTCCATATAATCATTGGCTTTTGTAAAAATATAATTGTCATATCAATGTTGAATTATGCTCCAGTATCAAGGTCGTGAAGTATTTATACAAGTACGTATATAAGGGACCAGACCGAATCTCTTTTCAGCTACATAGAGAAATCGATCGAAATGATGAGATCTCACAGTTTTCTGGATGCACGTTGGGTTTGCCCACAGGAAGCATTGTGGAGGACTTTTAAGTTTCCAATGCACAAAATATATCCAAGTGTGATAGCTCTTCATATCCATCTTCCAAATATGCAACAATTGACATATTATGCCAATCAACTGCTTGATGATGTTCTCGATGATGAGCAAACTTCAAAGACAATGTTGACTGAGTTTTTCCAAAAGAATTCAGAAGATCCTGAAGCAAGAAATTTATTATATCGAAAATTTCCAAAAAAATATTGGTGGGTATCTGGAGAAAAAAAATGGCAAAAGAGAGCAACTACACAACGAGCTATCTGTAGACTTTGCACGGTTCAGCTAAACGAAGGAGACCGATATTATTTGCGTATCCTACTAAATCTTGTTAGGGGACCAGTCTAATTTGATGATCTTCTTACAGTAGATGGGGTACCCTTCTCCACTTTTCAGGAATCAGCTGAAAATAGGGGGTGTTTGAAAATTACAATAGCGTACGAGAATGTTTAATAGAAGCGGCAAGTACACATATGCCATCAGCGCTCTGGAGATTGTTTGCTACACTTTTGTTGTATTGTGAGTCTACTGGTGTGCTGCAGTTGTGGAATGAGTTCCACCCATCTATGATGGAAGATTACTCTTCAACAAGTATCGCGAATGTGAATTCAAGCATGAATCGTCTATTACGTGATCTAAACAGCATACTTCAACAGTATGATAAATGTAATGCAGATTATGGTCTCCCTGTGCCCACATTTGATGATTTTATAAGTGGATCTACACAACAAGTGATTAAAGATGAGAGATCCATGATTGTTACGGATGACAACTTAAGATGTATAAATTTGTTGAATTCGGGTCAGAAGCATGCTTTTGATTTGATCATCGAAGCTGTTAATTCGAAAAAAGAGATGGTATTCTTCATTGACGGTCCAGGTGGTACTGACAAGTCTTTTTGGTATAGAGCAGTATTGGCACACCTTAGAAAAGAAGGACATACTCAATTAGCACCAGCATCGTCCGGAATCGCAGCAACATATTACCAGGGGGAAGAACTGCTCACTCTAGGATAAAAAAAATGACTAGTATAATGCACGTGCGATGCACGCCTACAAAATTTTACTCGCATGACTTGAAAACTTGAAGCATAAAAAATAACAACCATATTTTGCGACATGACAAAAAACATATTCACATGACTTGAAGACTTCTGCAACAAAACAAACATGACTTGAAGCATCAAAAATAACAATCAATAGAATATGCTAAAATTTGACTTAGTATTGTCAAATTACAAACTAAAGAACAATTACAAACTAAATGTTACGCCCCGATTTCCATACACTGGAAAACCGTGACATAAGCTAGAATCTTTTCCTTCAATTAGCCACAATACACAGAAAAACAGGAAAATTTAAAACTTTTTATTCAACATAAATGTATTACAAGTCCGAATGTTATAAAACTGCAATACATTACATTAGTGTTACAATAATACCTTAACAAGCCCAAGTGTTACAACTTTCAACAAATTTACATCAGAGTACAATGAAAAAAGAACAACACTTGGTATTTCACTTGGATGCTTTCCAACAATAAATAAATTACAACAATTGTTACAAATGAAATAATGGTAACCAACATATATAACAACGACAATAAAATCTACTTTGCTTCTCTGGCCTTGAGTCCTCCTGAAACTTGTACCCGTAGCTTTGAAATCCAGTACTTGCAATCCAGTACCTATTGAAGTGGGGACATTAGTACATATACTGACGCTTTAAGGCTGATGACTAGCAGCGATTCTCAACTTTGAATAAACAGATTGATGAAAAGAGAAACGTGTATATATAATTGATGTGTCAGTGTATGTTATGACTTAGACTCTAATGCAAGATTAACTAATGCAATGATGCTCTTATTCTAATGCAAGCAAGTCTCCAGAACAGTATGCAACCGTTTCTTCATATATAGGGATTTGAACCCGTGCCATGAATTCTACTCTTGCACTCGACTTGTTTCTGAAAATACGACGTAATCGATGAGGTTGCTCTGAAACGGTCTAATTTCGTCATTTGCAGTCATATAGTGGTGTCTTCGTTTGACACTATTGCCCGACATACCGGACCTCACTCAAAAATCTTACGAACCCTTGGAGTTAACTACAACACAGGTAAGCTCGAAGCATCCCCTGTGGCCCCCTACCTGATAGACCGTAGTCTATGGATTTTTGCCCTTAGATATAGAACATGACGGAGTTCCGGGGGTCCATCCCCTAGCTCCGACAGGAATCGCTCCCGCCCTTTTCAAGGCACTTCAGAAATTAACAAACGAGATATGAATCCAGTGCTCCCAACTCGTGAGAAGGCACTGACCCTATCACTTTGACAAGAAGAGCATAACCCAATAACACCACCTAGTGTTGGCCTATAGGACAGGTCGGATCATAAGGTATCACCCTTAATACAACCTCTTTTTCTTCGGCGAAAAAATGATAATAAATAAAGGTTAATGTCACGCTCTGCTTCCCAAAAGAGAATACGGAATACGGATACGCGACAAAAGCCCAGCGAATGATTTTCATCATCCATAAGTTGTTCAAGAATCTTTACAACATCTCACAAAATAATCAGAGTCGAAAGCAAAAGAATCAACCACATGCACATATGAACCAAAAATACCAACAAGAATACTTGAAACCAAATACATAAATCTCAAATAGTCATGATCTGAATAAATCAACAAAATCCTGGGTCACATTTGCCTAAATACAAGAATAAATCCAAGTAATCAAATACATTATTGTTCAAGCAACTACAAAAAAAAATAGTAATAACAAGATCCAGCACTAATACTTCATCTCACCAATACCATCTGGAACATGTTCTCCAAAATCTGCAATTTAACAATTGCAGAGAAGAGGAAAAGAGAAAATAAGTACCCATCAATTGCAAGTTACGGACCGCTTGTAATGCAGGATACAAGTACATGGGAAAAACTAACTAGCAACATGGTATAAGCATGGTAACAAAGTAGAATACTAGCATGGTAAAATGAACAAGTACAAGTAGCGTGTATCAAGTGTCAAGTGAACACGGGTCATGTAAACAAGTATCAAGTGTCATGTATCATGTATCACGAAATCAAGTATCAAGTAGTCAAGTACAAGTGATTATGTATCCTGTAATCAAGTATCAAGTTCAAGTATCATGTTCAAGTATCATGTATTAAATCTTATAGTGATTACTATCTAGGTAGCACTTCATGCAGCCCACCTTACATGGTTGCTACAACAAACAGTTTTGCTTTAGATTTCATAGTGGACCATAAAGGGCAGTGTACTCAGGGAAAAGCCTCAAGAAATCAAGTATCAAGTATCAAGCCTCAAGTATTAAGTAGTGAAATATCAAGCCTCAAGAGTGAAGTATCAAGCCTCAAGTATCAAGTATCAAGCCAAGTGAAATATCTAGCCTCAAGTAGTGAAATATCAAGCATCAAGTAATCTAGTATCAAATCTCAGGTATCAAGCCAAATCTCAAGTATCAAGCCAAGTCTCAAGTATCAAGCCAAGTATCACATACAATCAAAAGATTCTCTTCCGAGTACACGTTTCTAAATTATCCACTATAAGATCTGTCCCTTTCAACCCCGGCTTGGTTAATTTATTATTAATGTCAAACAAGCATGTATGTATCACGAAACAAGAAAGCATATCATGGTATGATTAAGTAACAAGTTCAAGTTGCAACATAAACAAATATGGGTGCAAGATAACTCATACAAGGATAAAAATAACCAAATCTCAAGTTCAGGACAGCAAGACCATACTGTAGTAAAACTGAAATTTGTAGTTTTATAAAAATGCAAATCTGAATCCGTCGAAACGTCTAGAAAATAGACTCCCAACCGAATCCAGAGAGTATAAATAAGTCATATAGTAATTCACAAAATCATAACTCAAAACTGATTTGAATCCAGAAAACACGTTCAGGCAGAAATCAGTAAAACCAATTCTCGGTCAGGAAAATAGCATCAAAACTCAATAAATAAATCCATGAAAAATCTGGGGTATTCCCCTATCTTTCTAGTATCAAAATATAAAGTTTCAAAATTTTCTAATAAAATTATATCAGTCATCCAAAATCAGAAAACATCAAGAAACGATAGTTTGGCAATATGGAATTCTTAACGCAGCTGTACGAAAACTGTAATATCTCATAAACCGTGAAACAAAATCTAAATCCGCCAAAGGGAGTTGAAAATAGATAGAATAAGCTAACATTCATATTTCACAAACATTTTTCATAAAGTGAAAGGAATCAGGGTGAAAATACGATTCTTTATAAAACAGCGAGTAAAATACAGCAAGTATAGTTTTTATAAATAAGCATGAAAAGGCATATAAAAATCATCAATAAAATCCACCAAAATTCTGGGTAATTCCTAACTAGATAAATAAATACTGACCAAAGTTTTGGATCAAAATAATATATGTAGCACAAGTATCAAAATAATTTAGTCATCAAAATCATCGAGAAACGAAATCTGTAAATGATCTACATCTCTGTAGTAAAACAATCATATCTCACACATACGAAAACAAAATCGAGCAAGGTCAGAGGGATTGGAAAGAAGACAAATTCCTCTATAAATCATGTTTTATACTGAAATTAAGATTCTGACCTTAATATGGTCTAAATTACTGATCAAGACAGATCATCGACAAAACACAGAATTTCCTCAAAAACCAAAATCAACATAGATCCAACGAAACATGATCCACACACAACCAAACATGAAATCGAGTCTACCAAGTATCCAAACATCATGAAATAGGGTAATTAACATATCCAAAACAAGTCTATCACATGGATCTCAACAAATACCCAAATTCTCACAAAAAACCCACATACATGATCAAATTAAGAACGGGCAAAACCTAAGTTAATTCATGTCATATGTGTCGTGAGGCAACTATGGTCAAAACACTATAGAGACAATATCAACAAGGGGTTTCACATACAATTTGTCTCTAGAACCCAACTACACTACAAGCGGTATTTTTGACTTGTATCATACAAAGGAATTGAGTACAAGTTACTTGCATTAACCGAAGACGAAAACAAACACCAAAAATAACGGGAACGGATTCCCGGCCAACTAACTCAATGAACAACGAACGAGAACCGCGATCCAACGAGCGACGAACACAACCCACGAACTCACGAACAACGAACCCAAATAACGAGCGAACGAACACGGCGAAACCCAACACAAGCACTCTCATGCACAAGCAACAACGAGAGAGAGCAAGAGGGAAAGACGATGGTCGAGACCCAACGAACAACTCTTGCAGAATGCACACACCTCAACCCACAAGAGAGAGGGGAGGAGAGACGAGGAGGGCGCTGCACTTCGGTACAGTGCTGCTGTTGCTGTTGGCGCGCGACAACACCAAAGACAGAGCGGGAGAGGGAAAAATAGCGGTGCAGTGGAGAGGAATGAGGACCGGAGAAGGTAGAGCGATGGATAGGAGTATGGAGCACATGGTAAACATAGTATATAAATGAATTAGGTGAAGGGTTAAGGTTTTTGGTGGTATGACGGCTCAGTGGAAAGTGGCCTTCGGTTCGGCATGCAGGGACCGGGTCTGCATGGAACACCCAGGGAAAGATTTGGTGGTAGTTAAGAGGGGAAGGAAATATAGGTTATAGGATAGGTATATTTGGTTAGTGGGTAATAATTAATTGGTTAAGGTATTGGGTTTATATAAAGAATAGGATTATTTTGAAAACAGGGGAAAGATTAATTAAGTGGGTAATGGATTTGGGTATTTAAGTAAATAGGATTTATACTAGGTATTGGTTCACTATTGAGGTTTTTAGGGGATCAAAGAATAGGGCATGACAATAATATAAATAAATAAATAAATAAATAAATAAATATAGGACATCAGAAATAATGGTCCGAACAAATGGAACGAAACAAAAGACGGACAATGAATCAAGAACTCAAATAAAAAGAAGACAAAATAATAAAATGAAAATATATTGAAACAAAAATCAATATACGGTCCAAAAGAAATACAAGAGGAATACAAAGAAAGAAAATACTGCAAAACGAAAATTACACTCAAAAATACACAAAATGAAAAAAAGGGGTTACAGTTAAGTTGTAATAACCATAAGTTACTAGCCTAACATTGTCACGAACCCTAAACAATCTGAGGGATGACAACAATACTTACCACAACATGCATGGTCTTAAGTTAGACTTCGCAAGATAACTCAACTAGGTACTCAACCTAGACTTACCAGAATCCCTAAGGATCCTGTTCATAGCCTATCGTTCCAAGACCCCGGCAATACGAACGTATTCGCACGCTACTACCCTGAACTTGGATTTCTTCTACGCTTCGGTCTGCGATCAACCTACACTGGTTAAGATATGACGGTACACGAGGAGTGACTCGTCCACAGTCCCTTAGGAGTAAGGTAAACACACGTCTTGATGGTCGATGGCCCCTAGGGCAATGATATTACCCTAGACGAGCACAATAAACTGCGTACCAGCTAATAAGCTACATACGAGTAAACAAAATACAGACAAGCTAAACAAGCTACGTATGAAACCAACAACTACATACAAGCTAGTCAGGCTGCGTATGAGACAACAACATACATACGAGCCAAATAAGCTACATATGAGTCCAACAACTACATACGAGCCAGGAGAGCTGTGTATGAGATAACAATATACATACGAGCCAAATAAGCTACGTATGAGACCAATGACTACATACGAGTCAGGCGAGCTGCGTATGAGATAACAACATATAGAAACAACCATACAGGTATTCTAACAACCTAGAAGCGACCCAACGTGCTTATTAGCAAAACTTGATCTTTTATAATTAGAAGCAACAGAAGAATCTTCCAACAGTCTAATATAAGCATACTACCAATGAAAACCCGAAAGCGACATAAAAAGCCTTCTAACACCCTAGAAGCAAAGAGTGCTACGCTCATTGGAATTTGAAAAAATTAGACTTTTAGAAAGGTGAGAACATCTCCTACAACTCTCTAGCTGAAGACTTTTTCAGGTTCGTTACGGAACTCAAAACCCGATCCGTTAAACACCATTTCAAACAATAATAGTACAGCCAAAAGCTGAAACTTTCCAAGCTCATAACTTTTGCTATACTTGTCGGAATTTAACAAAATAGGCCATTTTGAAAAGGTGAGAACGTCTACTACAACTTTCTAGTTGACCACTTTTTCAGATTCCGTGAGGATCTCAAAATCCGATCACTTGAACACACGTTAAAGTTAACCAACAACAGATTTCTTAACAAAAAGCTGAAATGTTGAAAGCTGGTAACTTTTGCTCTACTTGTCGGAATCTAACCAAATTATACAAATTAGAAAGTTGGGAATATATACTATAACTCTCTAGTTGAACACTTTTCCAGATTCCTTATGGAATTCAATTCCCCGTCCTTTGAACACAACACAAAACAACGAAAGACAGCACAAGCTGAAAACTTGTAAAGCTCACAACTTTTGCTATACTTGTCGGAATCTAACCAAATAAGACATTTTGGAAAGGTGAGAGACTCTACTACAACTCTAGTTTATCACTTTTCCAGATTCAATCAATAAGAGGTGCAAAAGTTTCGAACAATCCAAACAGCGAGCTTTAGCCAAAAAGGCCAGCTGCTGAGATTTTGTTAAGCTCATAACTTTTGCTCCGCTTATCGAAATCTAACCAAATAGGGCATTTTGGAAAGGTGAGAGACTCTACTACAACTCCCTAGTTGAACACTTTTTCATATTCAATCAATAAGGGGTACAAAAACATCAAGCAATCCAAACAGCAAGCATTCAGCCAAGAGCTGGCTGCTGTGTTTTGGATCGGTCATAACTTTTGCACCACTTATCAGAATCTAACCAAATAGGATATTTTTGAAAGGTGAGAGACTCTACTACAACTCTATAGTTGAACACTTTATCAGATTCAATCAATAAGAGGTATAAAAATACCAAGCAATCCAAACAGCAAGCATTCAGCAAAAAGCTGGCTGCTGTGTTTTGGAACGGTTATAACTTTTGCACCACTTATCGGAATCTAACCAAATAGGGCATTTTCGAAAGTTGAGAGACTCTACTACAACTCTCTAGTTGAGCACTTTCCCAAATTCAGTAAGTAAAATGGTACAAAACATCGAGCAATCAAAACAGCGAGCACTCAGCCCAAAAGCTGGTTGCTGTGTTTTGTAACAGTCGTAACTTTTGCTCTGCTAATCGGAATCTAACCAAATAGGGTAGTTTGGAAAGGTGAGAACGTCTACTACAACTTCCTATTTGATCACTTTTCCAAATTCCGCAAGGAACATCAAGATTTGGTCCATTGAACACACAACAAAACCTAAACCGAAACAGCAAGTTGCTGTTTTAGCTTAAAAACCCGCTGTTTTGGGGAAACGGTTTGTTTGGCCTATCAAATTAACCCCAAAAATTTTACAAAAATTTGATCATGGTAACAACGCATATGAGAACCTCTCCAATTAATTTGGAGTCAAAACTTCACCTTTAACATGGGTAATTAATTCTAACCCAAGAACTACAAAAATTGAATCTTTATCGCCTTATTTTGTGTTCTACCACTACAACCTTTATATGCATCTTTATTCTAGTCCATATGAATATGAAATTAGTTCAATACAACAACATACAACAATAATAACAATAATAATAACTAAAACAACACATGAGTAAAGAAACCCCCGCTCAATCGGTTGTAGGAAGGACTTGCTCTTCTTCTCCTTGCTCCTTGTTCTTGCTCCACTTCAAGAACACCACAAATGAAAACCATGAAACCCTAACCCATCTATTGATTCTCTCTTTCTTTTCTCTCTTTCTCAATCTTTTCTAAAATAAGCAAGTAGAAGAGTAGAAGTAGAAGAACTAGGAGAATAGGTGAAGTGAGAAGAGATGGGCGAACAAAATGAAAGAGGGCTTTTTCCCTCTTGAATTGGCCGGCCAAATATAGGAGAGGGAGAGAGAAAGACATGGTAGAGAATGAGCCAAGTGTTGTTTTGTTTGTGGTTTAATCAATTGGAGATCAATTTGCAAATTTAATTTGCAATCACACCCAATAAATTTGCAATCAAACCTTAATCCAATCCTAACCCTTCATTTCATCATGATGGATCAAAATTAAAAGGCATTTACCCAAAAATCACATACTACATGATTTCGTACAAACGTACGAAATCGATACAATTCAAATACGTACATATATCTGTATATACAGATAAATTCTATTAGTTAAAACGAATCAATCTGTACAAAAATAATTTAATTTCGAGAAATAAAAATAAAATTATTTTATTACCGGATCGGAAGATTCCAGTATCAATTTGATACAAAACAGATATATACAGAGTAGTATATACGTATAGATAATGTATATTAACAAAATCGGGTGATATCCACCAAAAATATTTCAATTCTAAAAATAATAATAAAATAATAATTTTTAATATCTGCTCGGGATTTTCCAGATATTTTCTCAAAAAACGCATTTTTCAAGATTTTGTACAAGTGCACAAAACTGATACAATACATATATATACTTAATAGTATATATATCCAGATAACTTTTTATTAGAAAAACCAAATAATTTTCATAAAAATATTTTAATTTAAAAAATAATGATTTATACAATATAATATCCGACTGGGATATTACACTAAAGAACTCTTTCATAGAATATGCTGAAATTTGACAACAATATCAAGTAATTTAAGGTTCTAAGCATACTTGAATTGCATTGAAAATATTGCCCAAGATATCCAAATCCATAAAGAAAGGTAAAAGTGCATAGAAGAGTATGTAGTACCAACCAAAACATAACTACAAGTGAGTTTTCTAATTTAATAACACTTCTTTCTAGACAACGTTTCTTGTGTATGTTCCATCTTGCCCGGACAATTTCCCTTCACGAATAGCTATCATGGTGGAGTTCATTGAAACTCCTTTTGACAAAGCCACATAAAGTTGCCCATGACTGAAAACATGATCTTTTAAATAAATCCCTACGAACGGTATAGTTTGTCCCTGTGATTTATTTATGGTCATAGCAAAATACAGACGCAGAGGGAATTATTTTCTAGTGAGTTTGAATGGCAAGCTTATGCTTTCCGAAGGTTTTAGTGGTATTCTAGGAAAGAAAACTCGTGTTCCTACTGAAATTTCAGTAACAATTTTTGCATCGATCAAGTACAGATAAAAACCTCGACACAATAATCTTCTCCCATTGCAAAGACCTGCTTTGGGGTCAAGATTTCGAAGAAGAATTATGGGTGCCCCGTATTTCAAAATTTTCTTATGTGGTGGAAATCCTCCTGGATAAATCTCATTCAAAAATTCATGTTGGTATAGATTCCTCTCGTCATCCTCTACGTTGTCGAAAGAATAATATACTTTCTCATCACCTGACAATGGTATAGTTCAAGTTTATGATAGTAGAGATGGATACATAGGAAATTCTTAATTTTCTTATAAATAGTCAAGCCTTTACATAGTAGAGATTAAAACTAATTTAGCTTACAATCACCTGGAAAAGTATTGATGGCAGTGTTGTTTATACTATCCACAGACTCATTGGTTGGTGCCATTATAGCTCTTTCCACCATGTATCTCTTGTCATTCGCATTCTCACAAAGATTTGGATAAATAGTGTCGACTAAATGAGTTATGGTATCGTCACCAGTCCATGGTATAACCATTTCATCCGGAATTCTTACCATTTCATTTCCATATGTAGTCGCTGCCCCGTCTCCGATATCTTTCAAAATGCTTGTGAAGTTAGGATCAGTTCTTGATCGCATATTTTCTATAAGATGGATAATATTTACACTTTTCCAAACTGTAGACTTGACAATACACGCATCTACAGTTTGTGATTTTGTACCCCTCTGCACTAATGGTAGCACTTGTCTAAAATCACCTCCAAGTATAACCATTTTACCTCCAAAAGGGACATCCTTTTCCGTCAATTCTCTTAATGTTCTGTCAAATGCTTCAAAAGCATGCCGATGTACCATTGTCGCCTCGTCCCAAAGTATAACACTGCTTCTTCGTAAGAGCTCGGCCGTCTTAGATTGTTTACTAATATTGCATGTTGATGTATGCCCAATTTTAATCGGAATTTTGAACCTAGAGTGAGCAGTTCTCCCCCCCCCCCGGTAAAATCGTGGCTGCGATTCCAGACGATGTTGTTGCTAATTGAATATGTCCTTCTTTTCTAAGGTATGCCAATACTGCTTTATACAAAAAAAGACTTGTCAGTTCCACCTGGACCGTCAATGAAGAATACCATCTCTTTTTTCGAATTAACACCTTCGATGATCAAATCAAAAGCATGCTTCTGACCCGAATTCAACAAATTTATACATCTTAAATCATCATCCGTAACAATCATGGATCTCTCATCTTTAATCATTTTTTGTGCAGATCCGCTTGTAAAATCATCAAATATGGGCACAGGGAGACAATAATCTGCATTACATTTATCATACTGTTGAAGTATGCTTAGGGCTACAAACGATCCGAGCTACTCGCAAGCTACTTTGCTCGAGCTTGGTCAAAGCTCGGTCAAAGCTCGACTCGAGACGAGCTCGATCTCGAAATCAAGATCGATAGCTTAATGAGCCAAGCTCGAGCATGGGCTTTTTGTGGTTATTAGGCTAAGATCGCGAGCTACTCGGCTCGAACTCGGTCAAAGCTCTGCTCGAAACGAGCTCGAGCCGAGATCGAGCTCGAAACTGAGCTCGATTGCTTAACGAGCCGAGCTCGAGCCTCAAGATACTCGGCTCGACTCGGCTCGTTTGCAGCCCTAAGTATGCTGTTCAGATCACGTAATAGATGATTCATGCTTGAATTTACATTCTCTGTACTTGTTGAAGAGTAATCTTCCATCATATATGGGTGGAACTCATTCCACAACTGCAACACACCAGTAGGCTGACAATACAAAAAAAGTGTAGCAAACAATCTCTAGAGCGCTGATGGCATATGTGTACTTGCCGCTTCTATTAAACATTCTCGTACGCTATTGTCATTTTCTAAGAATCCCCTCTTTTCAGCTGATTCCTCAAAAGTGGAGCAGGGTACCCCATCGACTGTAAGAAGATCATCAAATAAGACTGGTCCCCTAACATGATTCAGTAGGATAAGCAAATAATATCGGTCTCCTTCATTTGGCTAAACTGTGTAAAGTCTGCTGATAGCTCGTTGTGTAGTTGCTCACTTTTGCCATTTTTTTCTCCAGAAACCCACCAATATTATTTTGAAAATTCTCGATAAATTTCTTGCTTCAGGATCTTCTGAATTCTTTTGAAAAAACTCAGTCAATATTGTCCTTGAAGTTTTCTCATCATCGAGAACATCATCAAGCAGTTGATCGGCATAATATGTCAATTGCTCCATATTTGGAAGATGGATATGAAGAGCTATCACACTTGGATATATTTTCTGCACTGGAAACTTAAAAGTCCTCCACAATGCTTCCTGTGGGCAAACCCAACGTGCATCCAGAAACTGTGAGATCTCATCATTTCGATCGATTTCTCTACGTAGCTGAAAAGAGATTCGGTCTGGTCCCTTGTATACGTACTTGAATAAATACTTCACGGCCTTGATACTGGAGCATATTTCAACATTGATATGAAAAATATTTTTTTTCAAGAGCCAAGGATTATATGGAACCAACCATTGATTATCCAAGGAGATGTCGTGTGTCTCTATAGTAATCTCATTATCACGTCTTCTATATAATGGATACGAATCATCTCAGTGTACCGTGTGCTCCGCAAATTGGCGCGGATATCCCTTTCTGCACTTGTTTTCTTTCATGCAAGGAGAATTTGGTTTCACTCTACACATGGTCCATGTGGCATATGCTTTTTTACTATCTCATATAGTTCAGGTTCAACATTTGGGTCTGGAGTCTCTGCCCATACAATGTGATCATACTCCTCATGATTATTCAGTTTTTCTTGTTCGTTCAGAATGACCAACATATGAACATGGGGCAATCCACATTTTTAAAACTCGACTACACGGACATGAGCTACAACAGTACCTAAAACTCCGCTCGTATAGATATCTTTTTTCAGTTCTTCTAGCTTTGCTTTGAAAACTCTTGCTGTCAAGTCAGGCCTGTCTTGATGGTCTTGTCCCGGTAACAATTCATTTGTTATTTCATCCCATGATGGATTACATGTCATTGTAATGAATAGATCCGGTTTTCCATACCTCTGAACTAAAGTCATGGCATCTTGATTCCAATTATACATGTCTCTCGGGCTACCAAAATACGAAGAGGGAAGTATAATTTTTCTTCATGTTGAACCTATAAATACAATGGAAAAGTATTTATCTATTAGTTTCCCATTCATTGTAAAAACAATCGGAAAAGGAAAAAATAATAAAGCTTTTCAAATGACTAATTACGTACCTGCATTTCGTACTCCGGCATTGAATAAATCTTATGACCCTTGGTATAGCTCCGCTCTAATAGTTTTTTTATTGGCCCGCAAAAATTGTAACCTTTGCATCTCATTTTTCACGTGAGTGTCAACAATAAATTGTTGTAATAATCTGCCCGCACGAAGTAGTATTGATGTATCATTTGCTCTAATCTGTAATTGTAACAATAACATTATTTATTTTTATAGTATCAAAGAGGAATATATATAGTTCATATTAGTACACGACCTGAAGCATTTACAAATAAAATTTCCGACAGGTAACTTGATGTCCATTTAAAGAATGGGTGTTGACACCCCATCTGTAGTTCCCATATGGAAGTAAAAGTTGGTACTGGAGAGGATCATAATAGTCGACCCATGTCCGAAATCAATTGTAAGTTGCCTTCCATTGTTTCCACAATAATCTCTCGGGGCCCGACGTTTGTTAGATCTTCACCTCCGACTATAATTGCTGCAACCTGAGATGCCGAAGGAAGATTGTATTGGTGACCTCCCAAGGATTGTTCTTTAAGCAATAATCTACAATTTGGTAAGTCCTCTCTCATAGCCAATCACCTAAATTAATGCACGAAAGGGTTATGGTGATTTAAGATCGTCTTTAGTTTTTCAACTATGTGCGTCCGCATCCTAGTATTTTCCCTTATTCTATTTTCAATTTCGTGCTCAGTATCATATATGTACAATTGTAGATATCTTGGCCTAGGGGGTCCAGCAGGTTGTAGACTACCTATCCTATTAGGGCGTTCAACAGGTAGTTCGACTTCCTATCCTATGGTCATCCCCCCTTGGGCTCTAAAAGTATAGATTATGTCACATTTATTGGCGAGACTTGCATCGTAATGAACTCCCATCGAAGTAAAGGCAAATGTATTTCCGAATGTTTTGTCTGAAATGCTTCCTCTCCTAACTCTGATCGGTATATAACATCTTCAATTCGATAGGCGTTGTAAGTTGCAGCTGTGAGATTTTTCCATTCCTACAACATATCTCTTCTGTTTCTGATGAAAACAACTTAGCACCACATTTTTCGCAGATTTTGGGTTTTGGTAACCTATGTACTGGTATCATGTTTATGACGGCATAATTTCTAGCAAAGTTATGGTGTATCCTTGCCGGGGTACGGTTAACAACTGGACCAGTGAAATTTTGTTGTAGACCTACACATATTCAAAAGGGGAAAAGGGTGGTTTTTTTTATTTACATTGGAAGCGATAAAAGAAGTCGACTATTATTTTTCGAATACGAACATTTAGATATAAGACCTTACTTTCGCTAAGGATAACTGAAGTTGTATTTGTTGGGAGCAGGATTTGTCTAGTTTGCCTTCTTATATCACTCAATCTACCCCGAGGCGCAACTGTCGTCGAATTATGTCTACCATGATGAACTGTTAAAAGTGGCATATTAATTAGAACATCATAGATGATAATTTTAATTTATAAAAGAATTGTAGTTTCAGGAGGATACCTTCTTGATTTTCAGATACAACATGATATGGGGATGCAGATCTTGCTTGTCTCCTAATATCACTCAAACGGGCATTTCTTGGCATCTTCTCAGTAGAGGTTTTCTATGAGAAACAAAGAGTGTGAGTTGATTCTTAAAACCCCTAATCAAAAGCCTATGTATACACAAAATCTTTTAAAAAGAAATTGACTAACCTGAATCGATTAAAACCCCAAACCTCAAATCTTTAAATCATTAAAACAAAAAACCCCAAAAATCTTACCCTGTTGGCTATTTAGAATTTATTACAGCTTGGAGGGAGAGCAAGAGATGGATTTGGTTTTTGAGCTAGCGAGGGAAAAAAGAACCAAATAGAATTTTCTAGAGAGTTTGAAGTAAATGTGAAGTGAAAATTACATTTCTGACCTCTGATTATGGAGGGATCAAGGGCAAAATTTGACAGACTTAACCCCATATTATTTTTAAGCTTTTTATGTATATGGGGGCATGATTGTAAAAAGCTGCCAAAATGGGGCTTTGCTTAATAATAGTACAAATATTTGATAAGGAGGGAGGTGGTAGAGGCTAGGATGAGGCAGACAAAGAGGTGGAGGGGATAGACGCAGGAGAGGAAGGAGGAGTGGAGGGCGACGTCAAAGAGGGTAAGGTAGACGAAGAGGTGGAGGGGGTGTTGGGAAGTGGGACATCGCGGCAATCGAGTATGGTGAAGACACCGAAAAGGAATGAGGAATGGAGGTCAACGTCAGAGTGGGTGTAAATTTAGGAAGGGGATGGGAGGGTCAATATGAGATGTGCACAAAGGCTAGACCGATATTTGCACGTATTTTTTAGAATAAATTTCATTGAACCCCTTGAAGAGGTAATTTTTTTTCAAATCTCTCACACTTTTTGGAGTTCCATATAATTTTGAGTCTCAAAATTATTTTAGTGTGCAATTTGCACAGGATGACACTAATAATGTCTCAATCTAATATGTGATCGTACGTCAGCACCTTAAGTATGAGAGGGAGCCTAGCCGATGGAAGTTTTTGAAAATAGGGAGTCTAACAAATCTAACTAGATGCGAGTTTCTTAATTTTAGCCTAAAAGTAAGGATGGTTTTCTGAAATTTAGCCTACTTTCTATTATTATTCTTCCTCATTGTCAGTGATGAAGCATGTTTGGATCAAACTCAAGCCAACACAAATACACATCGTAACTCTTAAGTCCAACTTTGATTTAATTGGCACAAATTATAGGAATTTCTCAAACTTTTATTTTGAAATATGGTCGTAGACACACACACTCACACTTTACCTCAAATATATATGATATGGCTAAAAATAGGACTAAATCGGGACCGTACAAATTGGACACGAATCTTAAAGCTCACAGGGGCAAAACGGTAATTTTACCCAAAAAGGGGTCCGAAATGGGAACCGGGTATCTTTCCTATGGCCCAATAACCCATAAACGGATTATGTTTAATTGGATACGGGTCCCAACCCGTTACGAGCCAGTTCAAAAGGATATGGACAAATCCTGATTCGTTATTATCCCTAGGAGGTGGTTTTGACCACTTCTATCCATCCACACCGGGGAGTAGAGATTTGTCCTTATCTCGAAACGGACCCCCATGGCGACTATAAATACCCCCCTCCTACTACCGTTATATGGTGATCACTCTTTTCCAACCTAAAGCTTTTTCATATTCTTTTCTGAGTACTGACAAGAGCGTCGGAGGGTTCGTTGCCGGGATCAACCCCGGTGTTTCGAACCTTGTGCAGGTCAATGGCAGCAGCGAAAAGCCAGCCAAACAACGGTGGAAGTATTCAGGTTTGACCCATTCGATTCTTCACGAACCCAAAAATTCATCTGTTTTCCCCCACACCAAAATCAGCAGCAACAGATTAGCGCCGTCTGTGGGAAATCGAATAGCAATCCGACCTTACTCCATCAGCAAAAGCGCTTCCTAGAAATGCCTCCAAAGAAAGGGAAGTCCACTGTCTCCAACCGTAGAAGAACTTACATTCCTCCTCCGTTATGAGGGCCAGAGAGAGAAGGAGGCCCCCGTTACGAGGGTAGAATTCCAGCAGTTCTAGGAGGCAGTCTGAGGCCCCTCAATGTCGCCCCCGATAATGACCAATGGGCCCCCGGTCCTCGGCCACCTCCGAACCATCGCCATTGCTCTTCCAGTCCTTGGGCGTCTCCGAGCCATCGCCATCGCACCCCCATTCCTCGGTTGCCTCCGAACCATCGCCGTCGCTCTCCCAGTCCTCGACCTACTCCAAGCTATCACCACTGCAGCCCCAGCCTTCTTTTACATGAAGACAAGTCCCAGGGCTCAGCGAGGTATGACCAAAGTGAGGACTCGGTTACCGCCGTCTCCACAAGATGGAGAGGCACCTCGGCCAACTTGACAAAGAAGAGGAACAACGGGCGAGGAACCTCTGCCTGAGCAGACCCCCATTCTCCCGTACCATCATGGAGGCCCCCGTCCCAGAGAACTTTAAGCCTCCGCATTTTGAGTCGTATACTGGGGAGACGGACCCAGATGATCACATCGAGAATTTCAAAACTCTCATGATGATCCACCATACCTCCGACGCCCTCCTCTGCAAGACTTTCCCGGCCACTCTGAAGGGACCCGCTCGGGAGTAGTATTCCAGACTTGCTCTAGTGTCCATTTTCTCCTTCGACCAATTCGAAGGTCTCTTCCTCACCCACTTCGTGAGCAGCTGCCACTCGAAAATACAAGCACCTCTTTGCTCTTCCTCAGTCAAAGAAAGGGCAAGCGGCTAAGGGAATACGTCAAGCGGTTCACCGCGGAGACCAGATCTATCACCTCTCTGGATCAGCCCGTCCAGTCCAACGTCATTAACCCCGATCTTAGGGCGTCCCTAGCCAAGAATCCCCCTCGGGACTTCTCGGAACTCCTTCTCAGGATTGAGAAGTACATCTGAGCTGAAGAAGCTCTCAACCGCCCCACTCTTGAAGGATCATCTTTCAGGAACAAACAGAAGACTGTTGAAGATGAAGGAGCTAAGAAGCTCCAAAAGGATAATGGAGGCCAGCGTCGCCCTCCTCCCCGCTTCGAGAGGTTCACTCCTCTTAACTCTAGTGTCTCGGCCATTCTGATGGAGGTCGGGAAGGAGGGAATCCTTCCCCCTCCTCCAAAAAAGAATACCCCGGGAAAGAAGAAAAACAGGGAGAAGTGGTGTCGCTATCACCGGGATCATGGCCAAGACACGGATGACTGTCGGGCCCTTAAAGACGAGATAGAAGCCCTCATCCAGAGGGGGTAACTCTCCCACTTCGTCAGGAAAGACAGGCCATATCCACCTTCGCCCCCTAAGGGGGCTAACAGGCGAACCGAACAACGGGTGGAGACCCCGGACGTCGAAGCCGAAGCCATCCTGCACCTCATACACGGAGGTCCAATGGGGGAGAGGCCAACTCCTCCCGAAAAGCCTTCGTCCGAGAGGTGAATGCCGTACAGAACCATCCTCCTCCCAAGGGCCTTGGGGTCCCTGTTACGTTTTCTGATAGGGACATGGAAGGCGTCCGGACGCCCCATTGTGATGCCCATGTTATAAACCTCCAGATGGCCAATTTCGACGTACGCCGAGTCCTAGTGGACAACGATAATTCGGTCAATATTCTCTTCTTGGAGGCAATCCAAGGCCTTCATCTGTCAAGAAATCGGCTCAAGCCAGCTGGTTACACTCTTTACGGATTCACCGGGGTGCCGGTGATGATCGAGGGAGTTATAACCCTTGACGTGATCATTGGCAAAACCCCAAGCACCCGGACCGAGCCAATGGACTTCATGGTGGTAGACATAAAAGCTGCCTACAATGTCATCCTGGGTCGACTAGGTCTGGCTGCTCTCCAGGCCATACCGTCGGCCTATCATATGAAAATGAAGTTCCCCACCTCAGCAGGAGTGGGAGAAGTAAGAGGGAGCCAGGAGGCGGCTCGTAAATGTTACATGAACTCGATGGGAGGGTCGATCCTCTCCCTTGAAGCCCTCGAACTCGTACAAGGAAGCAGCCAAACCATCTCCGACCCGGTTGACGAACTGGAGGAAGTGGCCTTCTCGGAAGAAGATGCTACCATGACATTCCAGATCAGTAAGGCCCTTCCTCCCACCATCAAAGAAGACATCTCCCAATGTATAAGGGAGAACCGCGATCTTTTCGCCTAGACCGCGACTGATATGCCCGGAATCTCAGAAAAACTCCTGATGCATCACCTCAGTGTTGCTCCGGGAGTTAAGCCTATCCAGCAGAAGCGACGTAAGTTCGCTCCCGAGCGCTAACAAGCCATCAAGGAAGAGGTCGAGAAGCTCTTGAATGCTCGATTCATCCAGGAGGTAAATTACCCCAAATCGCTATCAAGGCACAAGCCCTAGCAGAGTTCATTATGGAAAGCACCATTTCCGACCCCTATGAGTCGGCTGAGGAACCCCCGGTCTGGACCGTGTATGTTGATGGGTCTTCGTGCACCGACGGAAGTAGGGTTGGGGTCATCTTGACCGGCCTAGATGATTTCGTTCTGCAATACTCCCTCCGT
Organism: Hemerocallis citrina; assembly: GCA_017893485.1. Lineage (NCBI taxonomy): Eukaryota > Viridiplantae > Streptophyta > Magnoliopsida > Asparagales > Asphodelaceae > Hemerocallis > Hemerocallis citrina. The sequence goes on from CM030362.1 coordinate 158,565,909, forward strand.
ATAAGCTTCCGTGCGTAAAATAATGAGGCTGAATACGAGGCCCTCATAGCAGGACTCTGTATGGCTCGCAAAGCAGGGACCAAACGTATGATTTTTAGTGATTTGCAGCTATTCATGAACCAAGTGTCTGAGGAGTACGAAGCGAGAGACGAATGCATGGCCAAGTACTTGGCAAAGGTTAAGGGGCTGCTGGCCTTATTTGAAAATGCTCAACTCCAACGAATCCCCTGAGAGAAAAATGCACAGGCAGACGCCCTCTCAAGGCACGCCTCCTCCTTCCTCCAGGGTTTGGAGCGAACCGTCTTGATAGAGGTCCTCCTGAGACCCAGCATTGAGGAAGACAGCCCAGAACCAATGGAGACTATGCCCCTAACACTTGGAGAAAATTGGATGAAACTCCTACTCGAATACCTTAAAGACGGAGTTCTTCCAACGGACCCAAGAGAGGCTAGGAGAGTCAAGAGCAGAGCCGAGCGGTACACACTTATTGAAGGAGTCATGTACAAATGCTCCTATACTCAGATCGACGACATACCCTACCTAAAATGTCTCTCCCTCGAAGAAGCACACTATGCCCTGAAGGAGGCCCATGACAGGATGTGTGGCGTGCACTTAGGAGCAAGATCCCTCGCCCGTAAAATTTTAAATTATGACTACTTCTGGCCCACACTTCTTAACGACTCCGAACAGTACATCCGCCAATGCGGCTCCTGCCAAAGATTTTCTTCGATCCGGCACCTACCACAAGCCCAGCTCTCCTCCTTAACCAGTCTGATCCCTTTCGCAATGTGGGGGATGGACTTGCTTGGACCGCTCCCCTTGTGCCAAGCCAACTTAAATTCCTTGTCGTGGCAATAGATTATTTCTCAAAGTGGATCGAGGTCGAGCCCTGTAACGCCCCGAATCCCAAATACACTGAATTCGAGATGTTCTACAGGATGTTTTCACTTTCTTTAGTACACTTTTACAGGGAAATTAAAACTTCTCATCATACATCAGAGATTACATTATAATTATATTTTTCTTTTGCACAGCGGAAGTAAAATACAACAATTAAATACAAGTACAACAGCTTGATAAAATCTTTAAGCATCCAAATCTTCTTTAATCTTTAGCATGACATTTACCTGCATGTTAGACTGTGGGTACGTCAGTTTATTCAACCGACGATCATTATACACGGCCGTCCTCGCTTGCCGGAGATAGTATAACTTAACATTTCATATTTAGCAAACACAAACTTGTCACATTTCAAACTAAAGGGACTACCCTATTGATGTCGTGTTGTGATTGTGCACTTAGTCCTTAATGCAGTTAATTATATGACACTAATGCACACTTGTTCGGGTTCTATGCATCCCATACTACATAGGTCCGAGGGCAAGCCCTTATTCGTTCTTCATCTTGATAGGGTTCAATCCCCCGTTATGTCTTAAACTACTACTGTAACTACGGTAGTGTCTTAGATGTCCTATGATCTATGAGCCCATGTCCAGGCAGCCTGGAGGGGAATCCCACGCACTGTCACGACGCATCGAGCAGGCAACCTATGGACAATTCAGCCTCCGCCATGGAACAATGGCACCACCCATAGCCACTCGAACATCCCACGAGCGTCGCCACCGGGACGATAATTCCGGAGTAGCGCCCACGCACTGTCTTGACGCATCAAGCAGGCAACCTGTGAATCGCTCTCACACCGCTATCCGTTGGCCCTCATACTCATGTTTTTCTTCTACTTTCATCACATCTCCACTATGTACTAGTCCTTAGTTTTATTTAAAAATCATGAACAAAATAATCACTAGAGTTAGCCTCTCCATCATCCGGACTTATTCATTCATTTTACCATGACCAACCTTGGTCTAATTTCAATTCAATTCTTATTTCTCAATGCCGGGGAGACTTAGCTACTCTATTTCAAATTTCATTTCACAATCTTTAAGTCATAACCACTTTCATGTCACAATTTCATATTCTTTCTTATTCATGATTGCTCTTTGTTCACAAGTCCATAGTGAATACTTATAACTCAAAAAATTCATATTCAAGTCCAACAATTTCATCACCAAAATTTCTAAATTCCATCATCATACAATGGACTCATGCACTTTATAATTATACACTCATACTTCATATTTTACACAATATCCTCAAGTGAAAATTTATAATATCATGTCACACCACAAACTCTTTGTCAATTCTAATAAATCCATTTCAATATATCTTTATAAAGTGAAAATTTCCATAAGTATGTATTTTAGAACCATATACTATTTGTTCACAAACTACATTATATTTTCCTCAAATAATACCCAACTCAATCCCATAAAATTCCTTGTATTTTTATGAAAATTACCATATTTTTCTCACATTTTTTTGGACATCACAAACTCCCAAAAAAAAATGTTTTTTATAAAGTGCTAGGGGAAGGATTCGAACCCAGCACGGTAGAGAAGAAGGCCAGAGCACCCGCCAATAGGCCAATCTGTGCTAGCGATTAGAAGAGGGTGAATTAAGTATATGTGCTTTCAGTTCGCTGTCCATATATACTTATACACAGTTAAGAAAAAGATGGTGAGGCCAGGTTTCGAACCGCACCGCTCAGGAAAACCGAACACAGTCACCGACCGCCTGAGCCACTGGCTCAGGTTGTCACAGTGTTGGGTTAAAACCCATTAGTTTCATACTCGCACTGTTTTTAGAAAACAACTCGACGTTCAAATCTATTTGGTTCATATTGCCTCTATACAAACCCACTGAAAAATTCCAGATTTAATCACCTTTATTCAATCTTCAAAACAGCAAGTATAAATAAATTTTTGTATTAAAAACATAATTTTCTCCACCCAAATTAATAATTTGTTTATTAAAACTATAATAACTTTTATTTTCGACATTGAAAAAAAAAAAAAATCAATTGATCTTCTAATCTCTCTTTTATTCCCAAATTTTCCATGATAATTTACTGTTTATTAATCTATATTCACAACACATACAAATTTGGATTTTCCCATACTCATACTAGCAAAAGAATTCATATAGCACATGAATAGGTGAAACTCAACAATTACTAAGTTTGGTATATTTCTAATTTGATGACAACAAGCAATTCTTTGGTTCATTTATGCCACTTCTACCCATGAATTTAACATACTCATAACTCAAGCATTCAATATACTTTTCTATTCAAATTCCATAGTGTCAATATCTTTATCAATTGTCATGTTTCAACCACACAATTTGCAAGCAAGTAATGAAGATTTTCACACATCATGCTAATCACATTGCATCATTATTTAATTAAACTAATAATCATAGAAAGTGCTTCATATAGTTTAATTTCATGCTAGCATTTCACATACACAATTAATCACATCATTCTAAACCATTCACATACTAACTTTTTAATTAGAGTGGACTCTTATTAGTATTTTCCATGTATAGTGTTGTCAATATAACTAGCATGAATCCTATATTAGAAACATGAATTGTTTTACCCACCTTAATGGAGAGAAACACAAAAGCAACAAGTAGATGAGAACACCTCCTCCTAGCCAAAAGAGTGCACCACTCCAAGCTCCCAAGCCCTAGCCGAATGCTTCCCAAGCCGATTGCTTCCCAAGCCGAATGCTACCCTCCTTGGCCGAAAGCTCCAAGCAACCAAAAGAACCACACACTCTCTTATCTTTTATAACTCTCACAATTATATTACTATAGCTTTAGAAATTATACTTTGCATATGAAAAATTAGCCATGAGAAGGGGGGTATTTATACTAAAAAAATGAGGGGAATGGAGGGCTAAGATCATCTTGGTGGTTGCAAAATGAAAGGCTTAGATCAAAGTAGGAGTTAGGAAAACTACCCACCTCCTTGAAACTACCCCCATGTTCTCCACACCAAAAATTCAATTTTCCCTCCAAAGAATGCTACCCGGCCAAGCATAGTGAGTGTGCATTGCACGTGTACGTGTAGTGCACGTGCATGCAACTAGACCAAAATTTGTACATTCTAAAATTGTATAAAAATAATTTTGTTTAAAAAAAGTCTTCTACATGACAAGTTTAATTAAAATAACTTAATTCATGGGCTTTCTTTTTGGGCCAAAATAATTTTATAAAAATAATTAAAATAAAAATGCTTTTGGGCTTTTTAAGAAAAGGCTTTTTAGTTAAATCAAATGAGGCTTTTAAAGAAGGCTTTTGTACTAAAATAATTTGAGAAAATTATATTTAAACATACACATCATGATAACATAGTCCAAAAAATATTGCACGTGCACAACACGTGCAAAATAAATAATTTCTCATTAATTGAAAAATCAGGGTATTACAAGCCCCTTGCAACGATTACGGAGAACAAGGTTCAGAAGTTCTTCTGGAAGAACATTATTTTTCGGTTTGGTGTACCCCGTATCCTGGTAACTGACAACGAAACCCAGTTCGCAGGGGAAACTTTTTGTAACTTCTGCACCGACCTCGGCATCCAACAGCGGTTCTCCTCAATATCCCACCCTCAATCCAACGGCCAAGCGGAGAATGCTAATCGACAAATACTCTCCGACTTAAAAAAGAGGCTCGATAAATCCACCAAGGGATTATGGGTTGAACAGCTTCCCAGTGTACTATGGAGCTATTGCACCACGAAGAGAACCCCGTCAGGAAAGTCCCCCTTCAATCTCACTTATGGCTCCGAAGCCATCATCCCCCTAGAGGTCGGCCTACCTTCGCCCTGTTTGATCACCTATAATGAAGAGCAGAATGCGAACCAGCTTCGCAGTAGCTTGGACCACATCGATGAGATCCGCGAAAGAGCTTCCATCTGATAAGAGACTTACCGACGTAGGATAACCCAGTCTTACAATAAGAAAGTCCGTCCCTTTAATCTTAAAGAAGGGGATATAGTACTCCGGAAGCTGTCAATCTCTCTTCCAAGCAAGAAGGGCAAGCTAGCGCCCAACTGGGAAGGTCCATACAGGGTCTCCAATGTTATCCGCCTTGGCGCGTATCAACTCAAAGACCCGGGGGCAAGAGAGTATTGAAGACTTGGAATGCTGACCACTTGATGAAGTACCAAGTGGGTATTTTAACACCGCTCCAAGCAACTTCAAACAACTCCTGAGTCGCAGTTTCTATTTGATGTTTTTTTTAATCTACCTTGTTAATTTTTTCAAAATGTAAAAGTGGCTTGCAACTCAGAAGCAGCCACTTAGTCATATTTAATAAAGGCATGTTACTTCCTTAGAATTCCGTCTTAAATAATGCAGTTGCTTCGCTTGGAGGTGTACGAAACCCTCTAAACGACAAGCTCGGAGTCCAACACTTGGTTTGATTCTGCTTTAACTACTTGCTTATAAGCGAGTACAAAGCAGTTCACCATTCGGAATTTCTCCCACAGCTGTTGAAACCCTCTAAACGACAAGCTCGGAGTCCAACACTTGGTTTAATTCCGCTTTGACTACTTGCTTATAAGTGAGTACGAAGCGGTTCACCATTCAGAATTGCTCCCACAGCTATTGAAGCCCTCTAAACGACAAGGTCGGAGTCCAACACTTGGTTCGATTCTGCTTTAACTACTTGCTTATAAGCGAGTACGAAGTGGTTCACCATTTGGAATTGCTCCCACAACTGTTGAAATTTTCTAAATGACAGGTTCAGAGTCTAACACTTGGTTTGATCCGCTTGAACTACTTGCTTATAAGCGAGTATGAAGCGGTTCAACATTCGGAACTGCTCCTACAACTGTTGATAAACTTGCAAACTCTAGCACAACACAAACTCTTACAAGAAGCTCAAAGTATATTATTTCAAAATTTGTGGTACAAGTCTACTTAAAGACCAAAAACTCATTATTCCATCGAGATATCACTACATCGAGATACAAGACTCATATGAGAAAGATTACAAAACTACAAAACTCCGCCCTAACCCCTCCCAGGGCGCGTGATGCTTCTGTTAAGCGATAAGCGAGGTTGGCGAGCATTGTGTTGCTGTCGTCTCATATCTGTAGAACTCTCCAAGCCAGCAAGCCGAGTAGCATCGTCGGCACCTAAGGGCCTAAGTGTCGCCTCAACAGATGCCCCGCTCGATGAGTTGGCCACTCCGCTCTGTGCGTCCCCAGGGTGCCTCAAGACGGGGGGTGAGAATAATGCCAACTTGTGGAACGATCTCCCTTGCGCATACTCATCTCGGGGGCAGGAAGTGATTCTGACGTTACTCCCTTCAGAATGCCATCACAGATGGAGATTCTCTGCCTCTAACTCCGCAATACGTTCCTTCAGCGAGTCGTCCGTCACTCTAAGCTACCCGCACGAGAAGCCTCGGAAATAGCCCTCCAAAGGTGCGCCGCCTCCAAGCATTTCTCAAGTACTACGTTCTTCAGCCCCTCTCTCTCAGCCCTAACATCGAACAGAGACTGACGAAGAAACTTAAGTCTTAAGCCTTGGCTAACGGCCATCGAGGGACACATCTCCTCCCCTTCTGGGGCAATTCGCGAGCCTTCACCTTTAGGCATTTCATCTCGGAGTCTCGACGGGCCAACGTCAGCTTCAGATAGTTCAACTCCGACTCGGCCTTATACAACCTCTCTCGAGTTCGAGCGAGGCCCAGCTTCGTGACCTCACGACCAGACTGCAGGCATGACACTTCGGCAGTTTCAGATGCTTCGACCATCTGAGATACTTCGGAAATCTGAAAAAGCCAAGAACATAAAGATACTAAGTTTAGACGAAGCTACTACGGGACAACTCAGAAGCAAATCAAACACAAGTTCCAAAGAACACCGCCAAAAAGATTTTCGTTTCATTAAAATTCAAGAATTACATGTGGTGGCCAGTCTGCGATTAGGCAATGTTTCTTGATAAAACACACATGAATTACAACATGTCGAGGCCAGACCTCTTTGCTGTGTTCGACGATCGCCAAGGGCATGGCCTCCGAACCGATCTCCACTTCGGCATCTTTGGCCTCAACCTCGATGTCATACCCTTCTTCACCCTCCTCGGAGGCATCGTCGAATCCTGGGATGGGGTCAGGGAAGAGGTGCCATCCGGCGCAGTCTACCTCGGTGTAGCTCTCCTTCACTTGTGCGATTGTCCGGGCACAGGGCTTTGCCATATTGATGACGAGGAACCCTTGTGCCCTCTCCATGGCCTCGGCTTCGGCCTCCTTGGCAGTGAAGACCTTAGCAGCGACAACGGCCTCTTCCTTGTCCTTCGCTGTCGACTCCTTCTGTTGGAGCAGAACAGCGATGTCGGCCTCGAGCTTCGCCACGAGACCATCGAGGTACTCCATCCTCACCATCTTTCCCTCGGCTTTGGCCTTCAGCTGCTCGAGCTCCTTGGCAATCCTAGCCTTCTCTGCCCGGCCCCTATCTGTCTCTTGCTTCAACTCTTTCTCTAGTTCGGTCATCTTTCCATTAAATGACCGAAGTGGCACGTTATCTACAAAAAAGAAAACAAAGCCACATTAAGTACTCAGAAAGAATACAAGTGTTCAATAAACAAGACTGCAATACTTACCAATACCGCCGCCCAAGAGATCTCGAGCACGTCGTCTCCTACCCCGCCGGCGTCCATGGCAGCCCTGTCCTTCGGCGTGGTGAGATGCTGAACAGCCTGCATACTCGATGATGAGTCCCCTAGGAACCCATCGAGCTTCCGAACTTGCCAATCCAGAACGAAGATCTTTTTGTGTTCCTCAGTGAGGAACACCGTGACCTCGGATGTCAGAGGTGCGGCCTCCATACCCAAAGCATCTGCTAAGGGAAAGGTCCCCGCCTCTGCTGAGGCCGAAGTTGCTGCTAGGGTCGGTGGCCTCTGAACAACGGTGGTCTGCACCGTCTCCTGTGTTAGTGTAGGTGCCCTAGAGGCAATACAATGATATTATGTAATCAGTATTATTGACATTATGTTCTATTTGATTATATTAATAATTTATTATGCTTCGTATTTACTGCGTTATAAATGTTAGCATGATAAATGTCCTTAGATTATTAATACGAACTATATGAATATGAGATTATATATAGTATAATAATCTTAAAGGTCCCTAGTCAAGTATTATTATTATTAGGACAGTAATAATACATTGAGACTAGTATGTTGATTGATTGATGACCACCTCTCATGGGTCATTAGTATAGAGATACTAAAATCAATACATAGGTAAATGTAAGAGTACATTGTACTGGACAGACCCACTGTGAGATTCAACATGGAATAAATAAATAAGTGTCATAAGTAATCTCACTGTGATAATGGTGTAATGGTCCTCTGACCTGAAATCATTATATTTCTACACGAGAATTAATGTACTTTGATTCTATTAAAAGTTATCTTTAATCGGGTAATGATAAAGATAGTATTGGGTTCATTATGAATCGTGTGAGAAATGTGAATGATCTAGATGGAATTTAACCCTTCTAATTTTAGGAGCGATATTATCGGCCTCTTGTTTGAGTGAGACTATGAAATGCATGGCCATGCTCAAATATTGATTTGTTTGAATAGTCTACTCATCGATCAAGAAAATAAAGATTAAACTATTAAGAGGATGACACGAACCATGCCTCTAGTTTAATCTATAATATCAAGGTTAAAAGGATTATATTACACGGAGACATTAGTCACGAAAGGTTTAATTGAATCACCAATTATTATTATTACTTGGGTAGCAATGATGTATTACTAGATGTCGCTCATTGTTTATAATTTTATTATTAGATAATAAAATTATTGCCAACGTAATAATAACCTAAAGGGTCACACACTTAGAACGTTTAAAAGGAGTTTTAATTTAAATTCGGAATTTAAATTAAATGATTATAAATTCGAAATTAGTTATTTAATTAATTGAGTTGGACTTGATTAATTAAAGTGTAATACGAATTTAAATCTTTAAAACCGAATCAGTTTGGTTTAGTAGAAGCCCAAACCGATTACGGTTACGCCCACCTCATTCTCTCTTATAAATACATAGAGATGTATTGGTTTAGGTTTTATCTTTTGGCAAATTCGTTTTCCACAAAAACCCTAGCCGCTCCAACTGTTGAGAGGCAAGAGTTAAAGAGAGATAGAGGCAAGCATCATCGGCTAGTACCGGCTCCCTTGATCGTTGGACGATCGGACGTTCGTGTGGACTGCTTTAGAGACGCGGATCTTGCTACAAGGGTTGCGTGGTGATAGTATAACAGGACCTCCATCTTTCAGCCTTCGTAAAGCTCTTAAAAGGTAAAATTTCGTTTCTCCATAATCAGCCATGTCTTGTACACGGATCCTAGGGTTAGGGTTTCAGATTTTATGGTTTTATTTTTCGCTGCGTTTGTACCCCGAAACCCAACATCCTGCTCTACGGCAGCGACAACCATCTTCGGTCTTGGTGAGGACACCTTCGAGACGACCCTCTTCCTCTTCCTCGGGGCCTTGCTACTCAGAACCCCACGCTGCGACAACATAGAATCGAAGTCCATAGTTTCTGCACAAAAAGAAGAGATAATTATGCACAAACAAACCAAACTAAAAAAAAGGGTAAACCGCATACTAGGGTTTATGCGGTTGAGACCCCCCTGAAGAGCACCTCCTCTGTCAGGTCCCTCCAATCAAACTTCAGCCATTAGGGAAGCGTCCGAACCTTCTCTTCCTCGTCAAGGTAGAGCACCGGACCCTCCTTCATTCTCTTCGACAACTCTTTGACCCAGGTCGTCGAGATACTCCACGGCTCTCGACTTCGGATGAGAAATTACTTGTCCCTCCAGTACTTTATCGATTCCGGGCAGCTGACAAGCCTGGCACCCTGCCTTGGAGCCAGGTAGAACTTGAAATCCAATTTATATTGCTGATGAAGCCGGTATACGGTCCGAAGCACTCTCAGATCCGGCTCGAGCTCCACCGCCTGACAGTGGAGGATGAACCCGTTGATCAGCCTCGACACATTCGACATGAGTTGAACTAGGCTGATCTGGAACCACCGCAACACCTCGACAACGAAAGGGTGAAGAGGCAGCCGCACCCCGGCTATGAAGGCGTCGACAGGCCAGAAGCACATATTCAACGGCATCAGAGAATTGGCCTACCCTCCAGGCCCGGGCAACATCAGCTTGAACTCCTCAGGAATCTAAAAGCACTCCCGAACAGATGCCAGATCGGCCTCGTTGAGTATTGAGGTCGTCTCGTCAGCTTCCGAAGTCTCTCTGGCGATATTCTCTTCGAAGCTCTGCCCCATGTCATACATGATACGTTCGGCATGCTCCTTCGGCAGTTCCTGAACCCTCTGGAGTCCGGTCAGAACCCCGGGCATCCTACCAAACTCCCCCATTCTCCGTTGATCCTCAACTACAATCTCCACCACGACCGAAGAAGGCCCTCCTACGGCTTTGCCTTTGTCGACTGGGGGGCTTGGCTCGAGGTCGGCTCATGAGCGAGAGTGGGGGAGGTCTCTACCCTCGGGGGAAAGCTAAACATTTTTTAAAAATAAGCTATGTGTTGAATTACCTTGAAGTGACAGCAGACGGTCGGAAAGATCACCGGAAATCAGTAAATTCTCGCCGGAAGCTCCCACTAGTGAAAACGAGTCGCCTGAGTAAAAACTAGAGAAGTGAACAAGTGAGGAGTAGGGGTGAAGCTTTATAGTGGTGGCACACAAATCAAGACTAAAAGGCCTCAAAGATTCAAAAGCTCGGCCCATTTACCACAAGACGACAAGAAAGTGGAAAATCTCAATAGGCATTTGACTGGTCAACGGTCAAACGATCAGCGCGACACGTGCCAATCTCCTCCTGGACTTCAGCAACCTGTGCCAAGCACTCCTCCCACCGACGTCCAATGCGAGAAAAATCAATCTCTCCTGGACTTCGGCAGCCTATGTTGAGCACTCTTGCCACCGACGTCAAAATGCGAGAAAAATCAATCTCCTGAACTTCGGCAACCTTTGCCGAGTATTCTTGCCACTGACGTCCAAATGCGAGAAAAACCAATCTCTCCTGGACTTCGGCAACCTGAGCCGAGCACTCTTGCCACCGACGTCCACCGGAAATTCTTTTCAATAATTTATGCAGTACTTCAGACTACAGCTAGTTATATAAAAGTAACAAATTTATTTTATATATACTAGTAATCTACACGTGTAACACACGTTCTAAAATTATTATTTTTTAAGTAAATACTATGACGTAGTCTGACCTCGAACTTGAGACCTTCCTTTATCCATCGTAAATCCTTACCATATTCATTACAAATTATCTTTAGTGACACTAATTTTTATTTTTTATGAGTGACACTTTTGTAAATAATTATATCGTAAATAAATTTGAACTTTGAGGGTATTATGCTAACTGGCAACAGTTGAGTAAATTGATGTTATTATAACTCTCACTTAAAAATGAGTCGTTGAGATTATGTGGTTGATTGTCTACAAATTACACAACTCCAACTCTCGCATTATAGTTTTAGATATTAGATAGATCAGTGGTTGAAATTATATGGTTGATTATCTACAAATTACACAATCCCAATTCTCGCATTATAGTATTAGATTAGTGATGTATAAAACTAAAACAAGATAGAGTGTCCTGGACAGGCCATCATCTTCTTATGCAAAACTAGTAACAGGAAAATATTTGGGAATGGAAGGACACTATTACTAGGGGTGCTTCTCCATCTTGTAGTGGTCATGTGGCATAGGTTAATTAATTGGGGAAATGACCAAATGACACCCAAAATTTATACTAATTCTCAAATAGCACCGAAAGTTTTTAAAATACCCAAATAACACACGAAGTTTTTAAATATGGATGAAAAAGCACATGTCGTTAGCTTTTCCTTTAAGCTAATAGGTTTTCCTGTTGTAAATATTTATATCGTAAATAAATTTGAACTTTGCAGGTATTATGCTAACTGACAACAGCTAGTTATATAAAAATAACAAATTTCTTTTATATACACTAGTAATCTATACGTGCAATACAAGTTCAATTATTATTATTTTTTAAGTAAATACTATGACGTAGTCTGACCTCAAACCTGAGACCTTCCATTATCCATCCCAAATCCTTACCATATTCTTTCCAAATTACCCTTAGTGGCACTAATTTTTATTTTATATCAGGGAAACTTTCGTAAATAATTATATAGTAAATAAATTTGAACTTTGAGGATATTATGCTAACTGACAACAGTTGAGTAAATTGATGGTTAATATAACACTCGCTTAAAAATGAGTGGTTGAGATTATGTGGTTGATTGTCTACAAATTACACCACTCCAACTCTCACCTTATAATATTAGATATTAGATAGATCAGTGGTTGAGATTATATGGTTGATTATCTACAAATTACACAATCCCAATTTTCGCATTATAGTATTACATTAGAGATGTATAAAACTAAAACAGGAGAGAGTGTCCTGGACAGGCCACCATCTTCTTATGCAAGACTAGTAACAAGGAAATATTTGGGAATGGAAGGATACTATTACTAGGGGTGCTTCTCTATCTTGTAGTGGTCATGTGGCAGAATTTAATTAATTGGGAAAATTACCAAATGACACATCCCGAATTCTTAGCATACACTAAACAAATTACCCTTAGTGGAACCAATTTTTATTTTATATCAGTGACATTTTTGTAAATAATTATGCCGTAAATAAATTTGAACTTTGAAGGTATTATGCTAACTGACAACAGTTGATGGTTAATACAACTCTCACTTAAAAGTAAGTGGTTAAGATTATTTGGTTGATTGTTTACAAATTACACAACCTCAACTCTCGCATTATAGTATTAGATAGATCAGTGGTTGAGATTATATAGTTGATTATCTACAAATTACACAATTAACCCCAATTCTTCCATTATAGTATTAGATTAGAGATATATAAAACAAAAACATGAGAGAGTGTCCTCGACATGCCATCATCTTCTTATGCAAGACTAGTATCATGGAAATATTTTGGAATGGAAGGATACTATTACTAAGGGTGCTTTTCCATCTTGTAGTGGTCATGTGGCAGAGGTTAATTAATTGGGGAAATAACCAAATGACGCCCAAAGTTTATACTAATTCTCAAATCGCACCGAAAGTTTTTAAAATACCTAAATAACAATCGAATTTATTAAATATGGACGAAAAGCACATGCCGTTATGTTTTCCATTAAGTTAATAGGTTTTCCTTTTGTAAATAATTATATCTTAAATAAATTTGAAATTTGAGGGTATTAAGCTAACTTACAACAATTGACTAAAGCTTTTTCTGGACTCTTTCTCAACGATGCTTCCGTCTTTTTGGATCGAGAATCCTCGGAATCGGGAACTCTCTTCGCCTGTTGAGAGGGTTAATGGTTAATATAACTCTCACTTAAAAATAAGTGGTTGAGATTCGGTGGTTGATTGTCTACAAATTACACAACCCCAACTCTCGCATTATAGTATTAGATAGGTCAGTGGCTGAGATTACATAGTTGATTGTCTACAAATTACACAACCACAATTCTCACATTATAGTATTAAATTAGAGATGTATTAAACTAAAACAGGAGAGAGTGTCCTGGACCGGCCATCATCTTCTTATGCAAGACTAGTAACATGGAAATATTTGGGAATGGAAGGATGCTATTACTAGGGGTGCTTCTCGATATTGTAGTGGTCATGTGCCAGAGGTTAATTAATTGGGGAAATGACCAAACGATACATCCCAAGTTCTTACCATACTCTAAACAAATTACCCTTAGTGGCACTAATTTTTATTTTATATGAGTGACATTTTTGTAAATAATTATGTCATAAATAAATTTGAACTTTGAGTGTATTATGCTAACTTACAACAGTTGAGTAAATAGATGGTTAATATAAATCTCACTTAAAAATAAGTGGTTGAGATTAGATGGTTAATTGTCTACAAATTACACAACCCCAACTCTCGCATTACAGAATTAGATAGACCGGTGGCTGAGATTTTATAGTTGATAGTCTACAAATTACACAACCATAAATCTCTATAGTATTATATTAGAGTTGTATTAAACTAAAACAGGAGAGTGTCCTGGACCGACCATCATCTTCTTAGGCAAGACTAGTAACATAGAAATATTTGAGAATGGAAGGATAATATTACTAGGCATCTGCATCTTGTAGTGGTCATGTGGTAGAGGTTAATTAATTGGGGAAATGACCAAATGATACATCACAAATTCTTACCATACTCTAAACAAATTACCCTTAGTGTCACTAATTTTTATCTTATTTGGGTAACATTTTTTGTAAATAATTATGTCGTAAATAAATTTGAACTTTGAGGGTATTATGCTAACTGACAACAATTGAGTAAATTGATGGTTAATATAACTCTCACTAAACAATAAGTGGTTGAGATTATGTGGTTGATTGTCTACAAATTACACAACCCCAACTCTTGCGTTATAGTATTAGATAGATCAGTGGTTGAGATTATATAGTTGATTGTCTACAAATTACGCAATCCCAATTCTCACATTATAGTATTCGATTAGAGATGTATAAAACTAAAACAGGAGAGAGTGTCCTGGACAGGCCATCATTTTCTTCTGCAAAACTAGTAACATGGAAATATTAGGGGATGGAAGCATACAATTACTAGGGGTGCTTCTCAATCTTGTAGTGGTCATGTGGCAGAGGTTAATTAATTGGGGAAATGACCAAATGACACCCAAAGTTTATACTAATTCTCTAATAGCACCCAAAGTTTTCAAAATACCCAAATAACACCCATAGTTTCTAAATATGGACGAAAAAGCACATGCCGTTTGGTTTTCCTTGAAGTTAATAGGTTTTCCTTTTGTAAATAATTATATCGCAAATAAATTTGAACTTTGAGGGTATTATTCTAACTGACAACAGTTAAGTAAATTGATGGTTAATATAACTCTCACTTAAAAATGAGTGGTTGAAATTATATGGTTGATGGTCTACAAATTACATAACTCCAAATCTCGAATTATAGTAATAGATAGATCAGTGGTGGAAATTATATGGTTGACTATCTACAAATTAAACAATCCTAATTCTCGCATTATAGTATTAGATTAGAGATGTGTAAAACTAAAACAGGAGAGAGTGTCCTCGACAGACCATCATCTTCTTATGCAAGACTAGTAACAGGGAAATATTTGGGAATGGAAGGATACTATTGCTAAGGGTGCTTCTCCCTCTTGTAGTGGTCATGCGGCAGAGGTTAATTTATTGGGGAAATGACCAAGTGATACATCCCAAATTTTTACCATACTCTAAACAAATTACCCTTAGTGGCACGAGTTTTTATTTTATATGAGTGACATTTTTGTAAATAATTATGTCGTAAATAAATTTGAACTTTGAGGGTATTATGCTAATTGACAACAGTTGAGTAAATTGATGGTTAATGTAACTGTCACTTAAAATAGGTGGTTGAGAATATGTGGCTGATTGTCTTCAAATTACACAACCCCAACTCTCACATTATAATATTAGATAGATTAGTGGTTGAGATTTTATAGTTTATTTTCTATAAATTAAACAACCCCAATTCTCACATTATGGTATTAGATTAGAGATGTGTAAAACTAAAACAGGAGAGTGTCCTGGACAGGCCATCATCTTCTTATGCAAAATTAGTAACAAGGAAATATTTGGGAATGGAAGGATACTATTACTAGGGGTGCTTCTCCATCTTGTAGTGGTCATGTGGCAGAGGTTAATTAATTGGGGAAATGACCAAATGACACCCAAAATTTATACTAATTCTCAAATAAGACCCAAAGTTTTTAAAATACCCAAATAACATCCGAAATTTTTAAATATGGACGAAAAAGAACATGTTGTTAGGTTTTCCTTTCAGTTAATAGGTTTTCCTTTTGTAAATAATTATATCGTAAATAAATTTGAACTTTGAGGATATTATGCAAACTGACAACAGTTGAGTAAATTGATGGTTGATATAACTTTCACTTAAAAATGAGTGGTTGAAATTACGTGGTTGATTGTCTACAAATTACACAACTCCAACTCTCGCATTATAGTATTAGGGAGAACAATGTTAAAATTATATGGTTGAATACACAATCCCAATTCTCGCATTATAGTATTAGACTAGAGATGTATAAAACTAAAACAGGATAGGGTGTCCTGCACAGGCCATCATCTTCTTATGCAAGACTAGTAACATGGAAATATTTGGGAATGGAAGGATACTATTACTAGGGGTGCTTCTCCATCTTGTAGTTGTCATGTGGCAGAGGTTAATTAATTGGGAAAATTACCAAATGACACCCAAAGTTTATATTAATTCTCAAATAGCTCCCAAAGTTTTTAAAATACTCGAATAACACCCGAAGTTTTTAAATATGTACGATAAAGCACATGGCGTTAGGTTTTCCTTTGAGTTTAGGTTTTCCTTTTGCAAATAGTTATATCGTAAATAAATTGGAACTTTGAGGGTATTATGCTAACTGGCAACATTTGAGTAAATTGATAGTTAATATAACTCTCACTTAAAAATGAATGGTTGAAATTATGTGGTTGATTGTCTACAAATTACACAACTCCAACTCTCGCATTATTGTATTACATAGATCAGTGGTTGAGATTATATGGTTGATTACATACAAATTACACAATCCCAATTCTCGCATTATAGTATTAGATTAGAAATGTATAAAACTAAAACAGGAGAGAGTGTCCTGGATAGGCCATCATATTCTTATGCAAGACTAGTAACAGGGAAATATTTGGGAATGGAAGGATACTATTACTAGGGGTGCTTCTCCATCTTGTAGTAGTCATGTGGCAGAGGTTAATTAATTGGGGAAATTACCAAATGATGCATCCCAAATTCTTACCATACTCTAAACATATTACCCTTAGTGGCACTAATTTTTATTTTATATGAGTGACATTTTTTTAAATAATTATGTCGTAAATAAATTTGAACTTTGAGGGTATTATGCTAACTGACAACAGTTGAGTACATTGATGATTAATATAACTCTCACTTAAAAATAAGTGGTTGAGATTATGAGGTTGATTGTCTACAAATTACACAACCCCAACTCTCGCATTATAGTATTATTATATAGTTGATTGTCTACAAATTACACAACCCCAATTCCCACATTATAGTATTAGATTAGAGATGTATAAAACTAAAACAGTAGAGAGTGTCCTGGACAGGCCTCCATCTTCTTATAAAAGACTAGTAACATGGAAATATTTGGGAATGGAAGGATACTATTACTAGGGGTGCTTTTCCACCTTGTACTTTTCCTGTGGCAGAGGTTAATTAATTGGGGAAATGACCAAATGACAACCAAAGTTCATACTAATTCTCAAATAGCACCCAAAGTTTTTAAAATACTAAAATAACACCCGAAGTTTTTAAATATGGACGAAAAAGAACATGTCGTTAGGTTTTCCTTTAAGTTAATAGGTTTTCCTTTTGTAAATGATTATATCGTAAATAAATATGAACTTTGAGGGTATCATACTAACTGACAGCAATTGAGTAAATTGATGGTTAATATAACTCTCACTTAAAAATTAGTGGTTGAAATTATGTGATTGATTGTCTACAAATTACACAACTCCAACTCTGGCATTATAGTATTACATAGATCAGTGGTTGAGGTTGTATGGTTGATTATCTACAAATTACACAATCCTAATTCTCTCATTATAGTATTCGATTAGAGATGTATAAAACTAAAACTGGAGAGAGTGTCCTGGACAGGACATCATCTTCTTATGCAAGAGTAGTAACATGGAAATTTTAGGGGATGGAAGCATACTATAACTACGTGTGCTTCTCAATCTTGTAGTGGTCATGTGGCAGAGGTTAATTAATTGGGGAAATGACCAAATGACACCCAAAGTTTACACTAATTTTCTAATAGCACCCAAAAATTTTAAAATACCCAAATAACATCCGTAGTTTCTAAATATGGACGAAAAAGCCCATGTCGTTAGGTTTTCCTTTAAGTTAATAGGTTTTCCTTTTGTAAATAATTATATTGCAAATAAATTTGAACTTTGAGGGTATTATTCTAACTGGCAAAAGTTGAGTAAATTGACGGTTAATATAACTGTCACTTAAAAATGAGAGGTTGAAATTATGTGGTTGGTTGTCTACAAATTACACAACTGCAAATCTCGCATTATATTATTAGATAGATCAGTGGTCGAAATTATGTGGTTGATTAGCTACAAATTAAACAATCTCAATTCTCGCATTATAGTATTAGATTAGAGATGTGTAAATCTCAAGCAGGAGAGAGTGTCCTGGACAGGCCATCATCATCTTTTGAAAGACTAGTAACAGGGAAATATTTGGGAATGGAAGGATACTATTACTAAGGGTGCTTCTCCCTCTTGTAGTGGTCATGCAGCAGAGGTTAATTAATTGGGGAAATGACCAATTGATACATCCCAAATTCTTAACATACTCTAAACAAATTACCCTTAGTGGCACGAGCTTTTATTTTATATGAGTGACATTTTTGTAAATAATTAGGTCGTGAATAAATTTGAACTTTGATGGTATTATGCTAATTGACAACAGTTGAGTAAATTGATGGTTAATGTAGCTCTCACTTAAAATAAGTGGTTGAGATTATGTGGTTGCTTGTCTTCAAATTACACAACCCCAACTCTCACATTATAATATTAGATTAGATAGATCAGTGGTTGGGATTATATAGTTTATTTTCTACAAATTACACAACCCCTATTCTCACATTATAGTATTAGATTAGAGATGTATAAAACTAAAACAGGAGAGAGTGTCCTGGATTGCCCATCATCTTCTTATGCAAGACTAGTAACAAGGAAATATTTGGGAATGGAAGGATACTATTACTGGGGGTGCTTCTCCATCTTGTAGTGGTCATGTGGCAGAGGTTAATTAATTGGGGAAATTACCAAATGGTGCATCCCAAATTCTTACCATACTCTAAACAAATTATCCTTAGTGGCACTAATTTTTATTTTATATGAGTGACATTTTTTTTGAATAGTTATGTTGTAAATAAATTTGAACTTTGAGGGTATTTTGCTAACTAACAACAGTTGAGTACATTGATGATTAATATAACTCTCACTTAAAAATAAGTGGTTGAGATTATGTGGTTAATTGTCTACAAATTACACATCCTCAACTCTCGCATTATAGTATTAGATAGATCAGTGGCTGAGATTATATAGTTGATTGTCTACAAATTACACAACCCCAATTCCCACATTATAGTATTAGATTAGAGATGCATAAAACTAAAACAGGAGAGAGTGTCCTGGACAGGCCTTCATCTTGATATACAAGACTAGTAACATGGAAATATTTGGGAATGGAAGGATACTACTACTAGGGGTGCTTTTCCATCTTGTACTTTTCCTATGGCAGAGGTTAATTAATTGGGGAAACGACCAATTGACACCCAAAGTTTATACTAATTCTCAAATAGCACCCAAAGTTTTTAAAATACCAAAATATCACCTGAAGTTTTAAAATATGGAAGAAAAAGCACATGCCGTTAGGTTTTCCTTTAAGTTAATAGGTTTTCCTTTTGTAAATAACTATATCATAAATAAATTTGAACTTTGAGGGTATTATGCTAACTGACAACAATTGAGTAAATTGATGGTTAATATAACTCTCACTTAAAAATTAGTGGTTGAAATTATGTGGTTGATTGTCTACAAATTACACAACTCTAACTCTCGCATTATAGTATTATATAGATCAGTGGTTGAGATTATATGGTTGATTATCTACAAATTACACAATCCCAATTCTCGCATTATAGTATTAGATGAGAGATGTATAAAACTAAAACAGGATACAATGTCCTGGATAGGCCATCATCTTCTTATGCAGGACTAGTAACAGGGAAATATTTGGGAATGGAAGGTATTATTACTAAGGGTGCTTCTCCATCTTGTAGTGGTCATGTGGCAGAGGTTAATTAATTGGGGAAATGACCAAATGATACATCCTAAATGCTTACCATACTTTAAACAATTACCCTTAGTGGCACTAATTTTATTTTATATGAGTGACATTTTTGTAATTAATTATGCCGTAAATAAATTTGAACTTTGAGGGTATTATGCTAACTAACAACAATTGAGTAAATTGATGGTAAATATAACTCTCACTTAAAAATAAGTGGTTGGGATTATGTGGTTGATTGTCTACAAATTACACAACCCCAACTCTCGCATTATTGTATTAGATAGATCAGTGGGTGAGATTATATAGTTGATTGTCTACAAATTACACAACCCCAATTCTCACATTATTGTATTAGATTAGAGATGTATAAAACTAAAACAGGAGATAGTTTCCTGGACAGGCCATCATCTTCTTATGCAAGACTAGTAACATGTAAATATTTGGGAATGGAAGGATACTATTACTAGGGGTGCTTCTCCATCTTGTAGTGGTCATGTGGCAGAGGTTAATTAATTAGGGAAATGACCAAATGGCACCCAAAGTTTATACTATTTCTCAAACTACACCCAAGGTTTTTAAAATACCCAAATAACACCCGATGTTTTTAAATATGTATGAAAAAGCACATGCCATTAGGTTTTCCTTTAAGTTGATAGGATATTCCTCAAATATATCTCTTAATGAGTTTAAACCTTTAAGAAGTGTATGAAATGTAGAAATTGTCTTCACCTCTTAATGGGTTTAAAATTCAAACCCATTACCAACACCGACCACCATTTCCACCGCCTACCACCACCGGTCACCGACCACAATCTCCACCACCACTGAAAAAAACTAAAAATAAACTGAATTGAAAAGAGAAGAAGAAGTTGGTGGTGGTATTTTTGTAATTTCACCTAATTTCTGCTACAAAATTAACGGCGAGTGCTTTCTCGTCCGAAAAACTTCGGGTTCTATTTGGTTATTTTAAAGTTTCTATCTGGGAATTAAAGCAAACTTCTGGTGCTATTTCGTCCTTCCCCTTAATTAATTAACTGCTATGAAATGCACTTCTTGTTGTGTGTTTGTTGAGGATAATTTTCATTTCTTACTACAAGCATATGGTATTCATGTATATCCCAACTCTTTGTCAGAGTGGTGGTGTTTGCTCGGAGGTGGTACTTATATAGCACTTGTATCTTGGTTTTTGTGGAAATCTAAAAACACGGTCATTTTTTGTTTTGAAGGAAAATGTGGAATATAGAAACCATGTTTCATTATTAAGAGAGTAACAAAACTAACCCAAAGTACTAGGTTGTTGCTGCTAATTTTGGTGTGGGAGCAAACAGATGAATTTGTGGATTCTATTTGGAAACAGTAAAGCAAACCTGTTGACCTTCACCGAATTTTGACCAGTTTCTTGCTGCTGTCGTGAACCTGCAAAAAGTTCGATACACCGGGAGGGATCCCGACGACAAACCCTCCGACGCTCTAGTCAGTAATCAGGAACATTATGAAAGAGCTTTATGTGGAAAAGTATTGATTACCTTGTTATGGTAGGGGGAGAGGGGTATTTATAGTCGCCTCAGGGACTCGTTTCGAGATAAGGACTTATCTCTACTTCCCTGTGTTTTTGGATAAGATCTAGAGTTTAAATCATTTCATAGAGATAACTATGAATTTGAATTACACTTTAAATATCTTGGGATGGTTTGTAGCGGGCTGCTACCAATACCCAATAGGACAGATCCGTTCATGGATTATTGGGCTTTGAAGAAAGACCCGAGTTCCATTTCAGACCCGTTTGTATGTAAAATTATCGTTTTAACCCTGAAAGCTTTAAGATTCATGCCTGATTTGAACAGTCCCAATTTGGTTCTATTTATAGCCATATCACAAGCCCCCCACTCCTGGAGACTGGGTTTTATAGTCTTTGAGGTGTAGTTTTGTCCGTTTTCAATGGCTAATAGAATTTATCGGATTTTGAGCTTGTAAAATACCCAAAATTATTCTCAGATTTTTCTAGATTTTTTGTGATTTTTCCAGATTTTTCTGAATTTTTTCCAATTTTTAATCATTTTTTGAATTTTTTATTTAATTTCCAACTTTAAATAGTTAATTATCAAAAATTTTAATTAATTATTCTACTTTAATAATTATATTTTAAGAATATTAAAATAATTTTTTGAATTAATATTTATTTTTAGAATTTTTAATTAATTTTTTTCGATTTTTAATTAATTATTCTGATTTTTTAAATAGTTAATTCAATTAAATAAATAAATAAAACATTACCTATAGATGTGGCGCAATCCTATGCGTTGATCACGATCAGAGGGCATGCATCTCAAAGCAGGGTGTTTTCCCCTTATTACAGGGTCGGTAGCTCGGTAGCTCGGAACTGTCCTCGGATCTGGCCGAGCGGTTCGAGGTGACGCCACGAGGCCGGTCAACGTTGACTAATTAATAAATTAATAATTAATAATTAATTAATAATTAATAATTAATTATTCTGTTTTTCCCTCATTAATAATTAATAATTAATTAATTATTCTGATTAATTAATTATTTCTAATTTTTTAAATAGTTAATTAAATTAAATAAATAAATAAATAAATATATTACCTGTAGACGTGGCGCAATCCTGTGCGTTGATCAGGATCAGAGGGCATGCATCTCAAAGCAGGGTGTTTTTTCCTCATTACAGGGTCGGTAGCTCGGAACTGTCCTCGGATCTGGCCGAGCGGTTCGAGGTGACGCCACGTGGCGGGTCAACGTTGACTGCTGATCGTTGACAGCCACGTGGCAAATTATTATTATTATTATTATTATTATTATTATTATTATTATTATTATTATTATTATTATTATTTATTTTATTTTTTTTCTTCCAACCTCTGTTTCCCACGCTTCTTCTCTTTTCTTCTTCCCTCTTCTCTTCTTCATCTTCGACTGTTCCCGAAACCCACGCATCTTTTCCCGATGCTCCTTCGCCCTCATATTCACCCTATCCCCATCGTCTTCACCATTGAGGTTAAGCTTAAAGGTGAGGAGGGCGCTGGCGATGGAGGTCGGCGAGGTGGGGAGCTTGGCGAGGAGTGAGCTCGTCGGAGAAAGAGTCAGATCCCAGCTTCGGAGCTCGGCGAAAGTGATGGTGAGGTCGGCGTTGGGGTTAAAGGACTTGGAGCTCGTGAAGGGGAGCTCGAAGTGGAGGTCGACGATGAGAGTGGAGCTTGGCGAGGAGAGCTCGACCCGACAGAGTTTGCAGTGGAAGAAGCTCGACTGTGGGGTCGACGACGGAGGAGGAGAGCTCGGCGGAGCTCTCTCGAGGGTGGTGGTGGCCAGTTTGCGAGCTAGCAAAGTGGAGCTTTTAGCAGAGACTATGGAGAAGCTCGACATTGGGGCTTGGCAAGTGGAGCTCGACGTCGGAGCTCGACGCTTTGGGAGGGAACCCGAGCTCGGAGTAGCGTTGATGGCGGAGGATTTGTGCTCGGCGAATTGGGGTCGAAGCTCCGCTCCAGAGCTCAACGGAGGTGCGGGTGAGAAGTTGGAGCTCGGCAGTGATGAGTTCAGCGAGGCCATGGTGGAGCTCATCGAACGTGGATCTCGGGAGGAACTCGACGAAGGAGGTCGATGTAGGTCGGCAACGAGCTAGGCCATGGTGGTAGAGCTCGGCGATGGTGGATGAGGAGTTCGAAAGTTGAAGGAGCTCCTTTTTTGTTTTTGGCGGGAAATTTGTTTTCATCCGAGGAAGAAGAGAAAGTGAGTTGCAAGTGGGTTTCTAACGGGTCCGAACCCGACCCGTTAACCCTTTAATACATTTTTCCTCTTTTTCTTTTTGTTTGTTTGTTGCATTTGAGTCACAGATCATGATTGGGGCGGAATTTTTTCGCCATTTTACTGCTCGGTAGCTCGGATCGTAATTTCGAGCTACGTGGCACGATCTGGGCCTCTTGATGAAGTTCTGGCACGAATCGTGAGGCGATAGTTTTTGCCAATTCGCAGCTCGGTACAGCTGTGTTGTAACCCACTTTCTCAGCGTGTGACCCCTTGTTTCAAACATGACCCGAAGATATACAATTTCTCTTTGGAGGTCATTTGAAGAATCATCTGTATTTATGGTCAAAATAGGCTCGCAATGTCCTCGTTTTTTGTCAAGTTGAGAAGAGCTTTGGTCTCTGGAATTTTCGAAGAGGAGCTCCACTCCTATGGGCTATGAAGATGAAATAGGATGATCCTCGTAGGACCCTTGGGAAGATCCGTTCTTGGAGGCAGGTGCAAGGAGCAACTCTAGGGGAGAGTTTTAGTTCCGAACTTGCCCATGAGAAGGTCGCTCGGGAGGCCAGCGGAGCGAAGAATCATCTCCAGGCTCTAGGAGAGAGTTGTTCGGGAGACAAGTTTGAGGAGCAATTCCAGGTAAGAGTTTTGCTCCGAACTCATTGAGAAGAAGGCCGCTAGGGAGGCGAGCGGAGCAAAGAGCATCACCAAGCTCTAGGAGAGAGCTATTTGGGAGACAAGTTTGAAGAGCAATTCCAGGGAAGAGTTGTGCTCCGAACTTGTTGTTTAAGAGAGTTTCAACAGTTGTGGGAGCAAATGGTGAGCTACTTCGTATTTTCTTGTTCGCATGTAGCTAAAGTGGCATCGAACCAAATGTTGGACTCCGAACTTGTTGTTAAGAGAGTTTAACGAGTTGTAGGAGCAATTCCGAATGGTGAGCTACTTTGTACTCACTCGTTCGCAAGTATCTAAAGTGGCATCGAACCAAGTGTTGGACTCCAAACTCATTTTTTGAGCTTAGTAAGTTGTGGGAGCAGCCCTGTAGGAAAAGCTGGACTCCGAACTCACCATTTAACGAGTCGTAGATGTGACTCGGAAAGATAGAAAAGAGGCAAGAGCAATAATTTTCAATGGAAAAAAGCTAAGTATTATTGAGATAAACTAAGTGGCCGCTTCAATGGGGCAAGCCATTATTACTTGCTTTTGGGCCGTGTTACAAGCATCGGCCTTATTGAAAACTGAAAACCTACTTCTAAGATAGGGTGAAGGCCTCTTGGGAGGAGTTTGGTTCCCCCCTCCCATTGGACCTCCTTGGATAAGGTGGAGGATGGCCCCAGGTTCGGAATCTTGGAACTCGGCGGACCTCTCTGTTCGCTTGTAAGCTCCTCGGGGTGGAAGGTCGGCCCCATCTCTTTGGACGAACATGGCCAGGAGTCCCCGCTGTATGAGTTCTTCGATCTCCTATTTAAGACCCCGACAATAATTCGTGTCGTGGTCGTGGTCCCTATGAAAACGGCACCAGTTATCCTTGTTTCTTTTCTTGCCAAGGGTATTCATTCTAAGGGGACCGCGGAGTAGCCCTTCCTTGTCCACCTCCATAAGAACTGCTGATATACTAGCATTGAGGGGGCTGAACTTCTAAAAACGAGGAGCTGGGTAGCATTGGCCATTGTCGTCCTCTAGAATTTCAGGGACCCTTCTTCGCTCGTATTCGTTAGTTTGTTCAAGGAAGATGATTCCTCAAGAGTAGGGGGTTGAGAGCCTCTTCCACTCGGATGTACTTCTCACTCCTAAGTAGGAGCTCGGAGAAGTCCCGAAGAGGCTTCTTGGCAAGGGACGCCTTGAGGTCGGCGTTAGTGACGTTGTGCCCGAGTGCCGCCGAGGCTAATGATTGGTTGAGAGAGGCAATAGACCGGGTTTCGGCGGTGAAGCGTCGAACATAATCTCTTAGGCATTCACCCTTTTTTTGGCTGAGGGTCACCAAAGATGCACTTGTTTTCTCGGTCTGACAGCTACTCACGAAATGAGTGAGGAAGAGCCATTCGAACTGATCGAATGAAATGATGGAGGCTGGGGAAAGTCGAGAGTACCATTCTCTCGCAGCCTCTTCAGCGTGGCAGGGAAGGTTTTGCAAAGGAGTGTATCCGAGGCCTGGTGGATCATCATGAGAGTTTTAAAACTCTCGATGTGGTCGGCGGGGTCCGACTCCCTGTTGTATGACTCAAAGTTAGGGGGCTTGAAGTTTTTCGGGACCGGAGCTTCCATGATGGCCCGGGAGAATGGAGGCTTGCTCGGGCGGAAATTTCTCGCCTGTTGTTCCTCTTTTCTATCAAGTCGGCCAAGGCACCTCTCCATCTCGTGGAGACGGCGGTAGACCGAGTCTTCCCTTCGGTCATATCTTGCCGAGCCCCGAGACTCTTTCTCATGCGAAAGGGAACTGGGAGTGCGGTGGTGATGGCTTGGGGTAGGTTGAGGTCTAGGCGCCCATTGCTCGTGGTTGGGAGCGACATTGAGGGCCCGCAGAACGGCTTCTTGAAAATCCTGGAACACTGCCCTTGTGAATGGTATCCCTCCAGCTTGGTGGTCCCTAGGTGTGGCTCGGCTTACTGGAGTATGACTTCCCCGCCGACGACATGGAGGGGACTCTCTTCGCCTCCTCAGGTGAGGGGATCTTCTGGTCCTCGGTCTGCGGGGGGTTCGGACTCTCGAGGCCCCTGGGTGCTCGGGTTGATGGAATCCCTCAAGGGCTCTCTATCCATTCAAGCGAGTTCAGAGGTCAACCCCCTACTGGCGGTTAACAATTACTTGATGAAGATCCTGCTCGGGAGGGCTTCGAGAAGCCATAGAGTCAACTAAAGGATTGTGGACCGAGACATGGTCATGAAGAGGATGCTGCTTTGGATGACTCCGACGAGTGCCCCCCTGGGCAGCCCCCCGAGACCTTAGAGGGGCCTGTTGAAGAGGAGGCTGTTGAGGAAGAACATCTTGGACTGGAGGAGGAGGAGGAAGAGGAGTGCCTCTTCGGCTGTAGGCCACTGCCTTCCCCTTCTCTTTTAGATGTATGGTTTGAAACTACTTTCGCTGATGAAGGTTGGATTGCTTTTTCGTTTCCCACAGACGGTGCCAATCTGTTGCTGCTAATTTTGGTGTGGGAGAAAACAGATGAATTTGTGGATTCTTTTTGGAAACAATAAAGCAAACCTGTTAACCTTCACCGACGTTTGACCAGTTTCTTGCTGCTGCCGTGAACCTGCAAAAAGTTCGATACACCGAGATTGATCCCGACGACAAACCCTCTGACGCTCTAGTCAGTAATCAAGAAGATTATGAAAGAGGTTTATGTGGAAAAGTATAGATTACTTTGTTATGGTGGGGGATAGGGGTATTTATAGTCACCTTAGGGATCCGTTTCGAGATAAGGATTTATCTCTACTTCCCGGTGTTTTTGGATAAGATCTAGAGTTTAAATCGTTTCATAGGGATAACTATGAATTTGAATTACTCTTTAAATATCCTAGGATGGTTTGTAGCAGGCTGCTACCCATACCCAATAGGACAGATCTGTTCATGGGTTATTGGGCTTTGAAGAAAGACCCAGTTCCCATTTCAGACCCGTTTGTGGGTGAAATTACCATTTTACCCCTGAGAGTTTTAAGATTCGTGCCCTATTTGAACGGTCCCAATTTGGTTCTATTTATAGCCATACCAAGAGTAAATGTAGAAAAAACTACAGAATAGAAAATAAAACATAAATCTCCATTTGACATAGGAGGGTGGGACAAATGCAGTATAACAAGCACATGTATAATAAAAAAATGATCCCTCCAACAAAGCCCTGGAGAGTGGGAATCCAGTACATGTGACACCACTCAGTCAACGGTAGGCTCGATCACGATCTCCACATCATCGTACTCTTCCACCTGGAAGGCTATGGCGATCTGCCCTCTTGGTCAAGTCGCCGCAGTTGTAGCCTAAAATAAAATTAGATGCATGATATGTGTTAGATTACCGAAAATACTATTATAAGTCCCATGAAAGTAAAAGTTATTTCTATCAAACTATTTGCAATGAAAATATACCATGCCTCCCTCATGTTTTCTCTCATTGGCAAACTTGGGACTAATCCTCATGTCCTCAAATTGGGGGCAAACCATTACCAGCACTGCTTTGCTCCTATGAACTCTAAAAGTGGTGGTTTATCGTTTCAGTGTGTGTATTGCAAAAGCCGCAATTGGTCATGATGTTAGGTTGTCTGTTAAGGGTTACATCGTTCAACACTAGCCAAAGGAAGACTCTAACTTTTATAGGAGCCTTAGCCTTCCAGAGAATAGTTGATCACCATTGTCTACATCCTCTAAAGTGAATATGATTATAGAGAGAACGTACCGTGAATGACCCGTTCTTTTCCAATCTCCAAGCTTTCTGGTCTGGTCCTTGAGAGCACCTCACCCCAAACTGTGCAATGAAAGATTGTAGTGCTCCCCGTTAATTGGGAGTCCTGATTAAGGTGGGATCTGAAGGAGAATCTCCGCGATCCTTTTTTCCACTTCTTGGCAATCGAGATGTGAGGGTAAGTCGCATGCTTATACAGTTCTGGGAACAATTCTCTGAGTGAGTGTGTTCTGCATGATTTTTCCCACCAAAATTTGGTCAGAAGACCATTGCCTATGAACGACGTGACGCATCTGTTAAACAGGTCGAAGGCTTTGGCCACCCCTTTCCAGAACCAATAAATTCTCAACCCTACCCGAAAACCCAATCTTCGTGTCCCTTTACCTTATAGTAAGACTGAATAAAGTCTTGTCAACCTTCACTGTCAGGGTGAAACACTTTTCACCACCATTTTCCAAGAAGAGTGAGATTCATATCTCTCAGGTCGATGATTCCCAGCCCACCATGAACTTTCTTCCTGAAGACCTTCTCCCATCTGATCAGATGATAGCCCTCCATGTTCGCATCAGCACCTCTCCAAAGGAATCTCTTTCGGACTTGATTTACCCTTTACATGACCCACTTTGGTAATTCAAAGAATTACATAATGACATACAGTATGTTGGAAGGTTGGAAAATACTAAGTTAGTCAAAGAATGACATACTGACATAATTCAGGATGGTTGCGTGTACCTTTGCATCCTCCTCTGCTATAGCAACAGGGATGAGGGTGCTTTTATAAAAGTTTACTTGTAACCCAGACCATATTTCAAAATAATAAAGTGCTCCTTTGAAGGCAATGGTTTCACCCAAATCTCTGTTTCCAAAAAGCAAGGTGTCGTCAACATACTATAGGATTGTGCAACATGGCCAAGATCCACCTAGCATGTCCACAATTGTCCATCATGGTCTTCAAAATATCCGCAACAATTGTAAATAGCAGGGGGAAAGCGGGTCACCTTGCCTCAGACCTCTTCTGAAATAAAATGATAGCCCAACCACTCCATTAACCAGAATAGACATCATACTCGTAGTAAGATAGTGTCTTACCCACCTAATCCATTTGTCCCCAAAACCTACCTCTAAGCGCCTATAGCAAACAATCTCACTCGACAGTTGTACGCTTTCTCGAAGTCCAACTTTAACAAGTAACTGCTGTCGTTCGAAATATGACATTGGTGAATTGTTTTTTCTGCCATTCCTACACGGTCCAGAATGCAACGTCCCTTGATGAATCATGTCTGTTCTCGACTAGTCAAACCATTCATCACCTTTCCTAATCTGTTAGCGAGATTTTGGTGGCTATTTTGACCGAGCAGATGAGGAGGCTAATGGAGCGGAAGTCACTCACTCTCTGTGAGTCCTCTTTCTTTGGGATAAGTAATACTTTTGCAAAGTTGAGTCTACCCATTTCTATCTATGATCATAAAACTCGAACATGATTGCCGTCGGGTCATCTTTGAGCTCTTCCCAGAAGGTCTGGTAGAATAACATGGAAAATCTATTTGGGCCTAGCGCTTTCTCCTTACCCATCTGATGGATTATCTCCTTTACCCCTTCATCTGTAAATAGTGTGTCGATGGATTGTATGGATTGCTCCGCGCTCTGTGGTCTGTTTTAACAAAATTCCTCGCTAAGGTGAGCCTTAAACTCTTTCTTACGCTCGAAGAGGATTTTGTAAGAGTCTAAATAACTTGTTTAATTTGGTCCTCTTCTTGTGTCACACCCATCTTCGTCTAGACTGATAGAATAAGGTTAGTCGACGCACGCTTGCTACTCTATGGAAGAAGGCAGCATTCTCTTCTCCCTCTTTGAACCACGAAATTCTAGATCTTTGTTGCCACTTGAGTTCTCAAAGTTCGTATAACTAAGCTATGTCCTCCCTTAGAGTTAGTATCCAGTTTATTTCCACTTATGTAAGGTCTCTAGTCTCCTCCATCTTTCTAATTCATCAATACCTTCCAAAATGGACCCTTTAGCATACCACATAGTCGCAAATTTGATACGATTCCATTTCCTATGCTTGGCCCGAAGCCTACGGCGGGTTTTTTTGCACCAAACTATGAATGCCTTAGTTCCTTATGTTCGTATCTCCAAACTTTCCATAACCAAATGGTGAAAACCCTAGATTTCTAGCCATATCTTTTCAAACCTGAATTTCGAATGTTTCCGAATATTATGTTCTCCAAACGAGAGATTATGGGCATATGGTCAAACGTTGGCCTCGGTAATGACTTGGCACATGCTAAATGGAACTTGGCCTCCCAATTCAACGAGACCAGGCCCATATCCAGCTTTGCCATTATAGGGGATACTTGCATATTACACAAGGTGAAGAGTATATATGAGATTGAGATGTCGACCAATTCCAGTTTTGTGATGACCCCAATGAACTCCTCCCTTTTCTGCATAGCTAGAACCTCTGCCCCTGTGCTCACAAGTGAACTTTGTGATGTTAAAGTCTCCTCCCACTACCAAGGGTTTTGCAAGTGTGTTTGGATTGAAATGAGTTTTGTCCAAAATGCAGCTTTCATGCCTCATTTTCCGTTATACGGAAACACAGGCACGTAACTGAGGCCCAGCGAATGATATAAGTATAACAACTCATATCATCTATAAGCTGTACAATACCAGTAAGCTCAACAATATAATAATAATCACAAGAACAAGAATATAATGCATTAAAAAATATCTGAGATACAAGAACTTACAGAATGCTGAGAATACACAATGCAATAGCAGTACGTTAAGTTCTTTCAGTAACCCATCATCAGTACCTGTATAAACGATAACTCAAAAGAAAGATGGAGAGTACCCGTTAAAGCAAGCATCGGGCAACAAGTAGTAGCAAGCAGTGAAACAATACGGTACAATATAATAATAAACAAGAAACTGGGACGATATCAGAGGTCAATAAATGATAAACGGTAACAAGATCAAAGTCGATAATCAATTGTACAATGGTCGATAAACAATAGTCAATAATCCGTAAAATAATAATCGATAAACAATAGTCAATAATAAAATCAATACTCGATAATCAATGATCGATAAACAATAGTCAATGGAGCCAATAGTCGATAATCAATAAGCAATAAACAATAGTCAATAAACAATAATCAATAAATCAATAAATCAATAGTCGATGAACAATAATCAATAATCAATAAATCGATGGTGTCAATCTTTAGGCCTATCAATATTTTATTAGCATATCTAATGCACGCAATAATGCGTTCCATACCACATGTTCAGTGCATACAAACAAGTGAACGTTTAGACTATAGTGGTGAACTCTGCAGATCATGTACTCGACAACGATAATCAATAACGAGAATCCACAATTAACGATCAATAACGAGAATTTTTCCATGATACGATACACGATAACAATAACAATATAAGGAAACATGGGCCCCTCATCCGAGTACAGTCTCCGATTGTTCACTACCAAGTCAACCCTTATTACACCGGCTTGTTATTATTATATTAACATGAATCATGAATATGCAATCGATGGAACGAGTGTCGAGAATTATGCAATTGGTACAATCAATGTGAACGATAGTATCAATACAATATCAAGAAGACATCAAGGCTATGCAATACATGAAATATACATAGTTCAATTCATTAAACATGGAAAATAATGGATTTATATGCAGAAATGTAACAATGCATGTTCCAGACAGCATCACCTATTAGTACTCAAATTCACTTTCCCGCTACTACGAGAATGCAAATCCGATTCTGTCATAGATTCTAGAAAATAGACTCTCTGCCAGTTCCAACACATATTCACACAATTCATTATAGTTACAGTAGCTAGGCATATAAACTCATTCTTTACTGGTTTTGTGTACAGTCTTGATTCTGGAAATTATAACATGACAGTGCTAAAACGGTAATAACTTACAAAATATATCGAATTGAGAATCCGTAAGATGTTCCAGATTCTAGACTCAGTGTGCTACAATTTCTATGTACAAAGTTCTAAATTTCAATATTGGCAATTGGGTTGAAACATCATTACAAGTTCAAGCAAGAGATAGGGCAGTATATTCAAGTATTCAATAACATGATACAATGAAGAAAATAATGAATCAATATTGGAATTCAATTAGATACAATATTCAATTTAA
This sequence comes from Hemerocallis citrina, assembly GCA_017893485.1. NCBI lineage: Eukaryota > Viridiplantae > Streptophyta > Magnoliopsida > Asparagales > Asphodelaceae > Hemerocallis > Hemerocallis citrina. Next base: position 158,598,186 of record CM030362.1, read on the forward strand.
TAACTACTTTCCGAATTTCAAGAGTATGCTTGCACAGGAACAATAAAATGTGTACAAGAGATGCTTTCCTGTTACAATGAGTGTGAGCGTGCGTGTACACGGATGCTGCAATGACAAGATAGTAACAACACAGCCACAACGGCGAGCAACATCGGCACTAATGATAGTGAGAACAGCAACAATTAATCGCAGGTAGTAAGAGGTGGCAGCAAGGGGATTTCGGGTCTCGGGGGACATCAAGATGGTGATGGTGGCTGTGATGCAAGGCCTCGAGATGCAGTACACAACAACAAGGAGAGAGCATTAGCAACACTGAGCACGGCTATGACAATAAAACAACAACTACATCAAAGACGGTGTTGATGCCTTGCTTTCGGGGTGCAAGGGTGGTGAAGAAGATGAAGAGGTCCAAGGAGCTTCGGTTCTACAGTTTGATGAGGAGAATGGCAGGGAGGTTGGGTGCAATTGTGGAGTTGTCGTTCGGTAGTGTTATACGTGTGTTGGGACGCTGGAGTTGCTGGGATGCTCGGGGGTGCAGTAATGGCGAATGAAGGGCTGTCAGAAAAGACAGGGAGTGCTGCAGCAGTGGTCGGGGACAATAGCAGCAAGGGCGAGGGGTAGCAAGGGGATGGCAGTGTAGGGTGAATGGGAAGGTTGGCGAGCGGCGGGGTACAGGCAGTCAGTGGCATAGTAGCAAGGGTCAGCTGCGAGGTGGTCGTGGTGGTGATGCGATGGCACTTGATTCGGGTGGTGCTAACGATGGGTTCGTGGAAGCTGCGGAAGTGTTGCGGTGGCTATAGGGGTGTAAGGTGGCGATGAGAGCGGGTCTGTGGAGGAGGAGCATCGAGGTGTATGGTAGGGGCGGCACGGCAGTAATGGTGGAAGGCAGTGATGATGCTAGTGATGGCTGTCGATGGAGATGAAGCTCGGGGATGAGGTGATGTTGGCGATGGTGAGGGTACTGCTACGACACAAGGGTGCAGTCAGAGGAGGAAGAAGAAGGAACTTGATGGTGATAAGGGGAAGGTAATGGGTTCGGGGGTCGAGTTGCAGGGTGCGGTGGTCGGGAGCAGCTGCAAAGGTGGTAGCAATGGCGAGACGAGTGCAGCAGGGGAGCTGCGGGGTACTGTCGATGGTGGCTTGAGCGACGAGGCTGGGAGCACTCGCGTGTAGTGTGGCGGGAGGTAGTGGGTGTAGTGGTGGAGGAAGAAGACAGTGAGGGGGTTTCGGGTAGCTGGCGGTCGGGCGCTCGCGAGAGGTGGAGGCACGGGTGGTGGAGGGCGAGAGGAGGTCGAGCGGTGGGGTGCAAGGAGGAAGGAGATGCAGAAGAGAGGGGGTTCGGTTTGAGGAGATGTGTAATTAGTGGGAGAAATTAGTGGGGGGTTAGCTAGAGATAATCATGATTAGGAGGGGTTAGTGGATTAATGGAGAGATATTTGGGGAATTATAGGGGTAATCAGTTGAGAAATTGTAGGGAGTTTTTGACTGTGTAGTTAAGGAGGGATAGTTATAGGGTTAACGGGTAGGAATTGAATTAGAATTTGGGTTTAAAATTGTGGTTTAAAAGTGTGGGCTTGGGCTTACAAAGTAATTAGTTAAACAAATTATAGAATGGATAGGGCTTTAGTTGAGTTTAAGAAGAAGAAAAAAAATAGCAGTAATAATAAATCAAATAGTAGAATATAGTCTGGGCTAGAAATTGCGATTGGATTTCTTGTAAAAAAAATAAAGATAAAAGAATAATAACAAGTTTGGGTTGGGCTCAATCAAAATAAATAGATGATCAAAAAATAATGGTGTAGAATGAATTAGGAGTCCGGCTTTACATTAATTAAAATACTCAACAATTAATAATAGATTTGGTTTTGGGCTAAAATAAAAATAATCAATCAATTAGAAATAGAAAATAAACTTATAAATTGGAATAAAATTTGTGTTAGAATATACAATCATTCGAAATAAATATAATTGTTGATTAAAAGAAATTTTAACAGTAGTTTGAATATTGTAGTGTGTACAATTCGTTCAAAAGAGCAAAATAATTGTAAATAATTAGAATACAAGAATAAGGGAAATTTTTGGGTTCTGACAAAATAATCGAATATCCAAGTGAAGGCAATTGGGTTAAAGAGAATATAAAGATTTACAGAAAATCGAAATACAAGAATATAGAAGAGAAAAAGAAAAATGAAATTCGTACAATCGGGAACAGGGGTTACAGCAGCTCTGGAAGACGACTGGATTGGGCCATAAACTACCATCATTGTTTGAGTCTAATTATCAGTCCATCGCTAGATTAGAACTGAGAACGAAAAATCCCCTTGGAATTCACCTAGCTAGGCATGTGAATAAATTATTGTTGAAGCCAATAGTGATACCTCCTGAGGCCCCAGATGACAGATGAAGCCTCCATTCTTTGATACCGTTTGTCACACCCCGCTTCCCAAGATACGGAAGTACGGGCACGCGATTAAGGCCCAGCAAATGATTTGCATCATTCATAAGCTGTAATATTTAGCTCAACAATATGAAATACCATTACCACCACGCATGCTACAATGAAATCATATTAACATAAAAAATCCATGAAATGTCTCAAAATAACCAACGTCTAGAAGGAAAATAAACTTTGGGTCATCAAAGCCCAGAATACAAAGTACGATAATAGCAACAATGTTGGAATTAAAATAACATAAACGAAACAATTATTGTAGGCCAATAATTTGGCTCCAATCCCAAGAAGATTTTCTCACCAAGTCCATCGGGCAATTCTCCTTGTGTACCTGCAAGCTCATAGTCTAGAGGTAGGGGGAGCAGGGTGTCCGTTGAAGCAAGTCACGGACATCAAGTAGCAACAAGCAAGAAACAATAAAACATGATGCATCAATATCAGGGAACAAGGAATTAGAACTATACAGATGTCAATGAAAATGTCGATAACAAGGTCAAGGTCTATAATCAACGATGCAACAATCAACAATAACAATAAAACATGAATCAAGTCGATAACAATAATCATGATCAATGCAAGTGTTAGTCCTAAGTCTATCATGTTTTATTATCTTATTTAATTCACGAAATTCTGTATCCCATACGACAGGTTCGATGCATACAAACAAGTGAACGTTTAAACTATAGTGGTGAACTCTACAGATTATGTACTCGACAACAATAATCAATAATCAATAATCCACAATCAATGAACAATAATGAGAATCGGTCCACGATACGATACACGATACAATCTGGATATTGTCGTAGTAGTCCACAATCAATTGATAAAATAATAACCGATAACAATAAACAATATAGGGAAACATGGGCCCTTCATCCGAGTACAGTCTCTGATTGTTCACTACCAAGTCGACCTTTACTACTAGACCCCCTACCGGTTCCAATGCATATTCACAATACATATTATAATCAAAGTAACTATGTGTAAAATTTCATTCTTTACTGGTTTTGTGTTCAGGCAGCATGTCAATGTCAAATTCTTATATATAAAAGTTGGTTGTAAAATCATTTAAAAATCTTATAAAAATCATAATTTAGTTCCTAACAGTTTTCAGTAACAACACGATTAGTCTCGGGTCTAAATTCTTAATTTAATATACTGTTTCAATTAGTTAAACATAATATATTTTTAGACTGTATTCTAGAATTCAGACGTTTCATCACAAGAATCCGTAAGTCGATTGCTAAACTCTCGTTTAATGAGTTCTAAATAATATCATCTGCAGCTAGGTCAAAAGTCTGGTTCTTTGCTGAACTAGTGCTCTGGCAGCAACCTAGGGTCAAGTTTTTGTATGCATAACGAATCTAGAAAATCATCAATTAAGCTCATAAAAATTTGTAAAGAAACTTCTAATCATGTATAGCAACTTTGTGTATAATTTTCATGTTTCGATTATATTGTTAACATTTTATTTTAATTACAAAGTCATGTCGGTGTATCTCTAGACAGCAATCTAGAGATTAAAAACCTAGCAGCACTAAAAATATGATAATTTGCAGTTTATAAATCAGAATTTAGATCTGGCAAATGTTCTAGAAACTATATTCAAAGGGCTATGAATTTCATATATAAAGGTTAAATTAATTCTAACAGACACTGGGTCAAAAATTCACTACAACATGGGGTAAGCAGCAAGACAGCAGTAAAATGTATTCATATGCAACAATCATGATAATCAATCCACATATACATATAATCATAAATGAACTAGCATTTATACTCAATAAGTAGGATGAATCCCTACTGTTAACATGACAAAATTACTATCACTATTAAATTTACGAATCTAGTTATAACATCACATACAATCGATATACATTCAAATCATTATTTCCTCTGTATAACGTTTTTCTAGTTTTTATTCGTGTAGTGTATGCATATGATGAAGGATAACATGGCTTAGGATTGAGTCTAGGAAACATCACGAAAAGAAAACTACTATTTGGTTTTACCGATGAATCCGTAATAGTTGCTTTAAAAGGTATCAAGCAAATAAGATAGGAACTACTTGCGGAAATCAAACATATTTCTTGAACAAAAATAATGAGTTGGTTCAAGAGAGAATTTCCTTTTGACGAGATGATTACGACATGTACAATGGAGAAGAGAGCGGATACAACACACAAGCGATGGCAGCAGGGAACGCAGAAGAGGGCTGCGGTGGGGAGTCGGGATGAAGGAGCAGTAAGGTGGAAGGAATTGGGGTGGTGTCGGTTGCTGCAGTGGTGCTGAAGCTGGTGCTACGGATGGAGTTGTCGGGATGAGTTGGTCGGGTTGTGGGTTGCTCGATGAGGCAGTAGTGGGCTGACGCTCGCAGTCAGGGGGGAAGGGGGCTTCGAATTGTGGTGATGTCATTGGTGGAGAAAGGAGAGATAAGTTGGAGCTCGGTGAGGAGGATCTGGCCTCGACGGTAAGGAGAAAGAGGTGATGGCAGTCGGGTGATGGTGGCCAAGGTGGTGCTGGAAAAGAGGTGCGGAGTGCGGTGGCGGTGCTGGCTGCAGCGGCATTGGGGTGAGAGACAGCTGTGTAACACCCTAGAATTTTAATTACCATATTTTTTAATTAATGAATAATTTTTAAATCAATTTATTTAATTATTTTAAATTTTTGGAAAATTTTGAATTCAAATTTTTGTTGTGCTATTTTGGTCAGCCGATCTGGCATTGGAGATTTTGGGGGGGGGGGAGGGGAGATTTTATCCCTCTAATTTGATTTGATTTGATTTTATTGAGTAAATATATAATTATACAATTTGGGGATTGTTGGGGACTTTATTACAAAACTGTGATTAAAATCCTAATTTCCCAAGATATTATCTTCTTTAGGGCTTAAATATGTTTTTGGAATTAACAAATGATTTGTGATGGATTTTTGTGATTTATTAAGCATTTTTCTAAAATTTAACATTTCTTCACATGCAAAACATATACAAATATTTTTCTTGGGAAATAAAAAGTTAGAAAATTTATTTGAAAAATCTTATTTTTATTATTAGATAGTAATTCTAAATTTTCTGGATTTTTATGAATAATTTATGGCATGTATGAAAATATTTTAAAGTGGATGACTTTTTGTGTAAAATTGCCACTCGAGGCAAATTTTTGAAAATTTAAATTTCTGGGCTGCACATGAAGGCTGGCAAGATTAGAGGATTCGGGGGATTAGATTTTAACTCTAACTGAATTGATTTGATTTAAGTAATTGATTTGGAAAGATCTATACATGTAAATATTTATTCTTGTTAAGGGATTTTTTTGTAAAATCTTCGTAAAAGCCCTAGAATAGAGTGCCAGCCTGTAACACCCTAGAATTTTAAATATTTTTTTCGAAATTAATAAATAATTTAAATTGAACTTTTGTGATTTAATAAATATTTTTCTGAAATTTATTCTTTTGCACGTGCAAAACGCGTGTAAATATTTTTCTTGGGAAACACAAAGTCAGAAAAATCTATTTGGAAAATCTAATAATTATTAGTAGATATTAATTATAATTTTTTTAGATTTTTATAAATAATTTATGACATATTTGCAAATACTCAAAAAATGAAGGACTTTTATGCAAAATTGCCACATGGAGTAAAAACTCCAGATTTCAAATTTTTGGACTGCACTTGTTGACCAGCCAAATCAGGAGAGTGAGGGGGTTTGATTCTATCTTATTTTAAATTGATTTGATTAACTAGTAATTGGAAGGATCCATATTTGTAAATAAGTAATTTTTCTTGAGGAGTATTTTTGTAAACTTTGTGTAACCCTCATTCCCGACAATAATTATTTTCTGTGTATAATCTATAATTTTATTTTTATTATGATTAAAATTATTAATTTTTATTTCTTGATTATTTATTAAAATTCATCTATCGAAATATTTTGATATATTTTTCTTGGCGAACTATAATTTCTTTTCATTTGTATTATTTATTTATCTAATTGAATTTAAATTTTCGATCATGAACTATTCTTCTCTTCTTGTTGGGCTATATATCTTATGGATTTTATTTTATTGGATTATGGTTATTTTAATCGAACCTTATAGTCTTCAAACCCACCTCTTGTTGAACCCAAAACCCAATTGCAATTATTTCTAGACCCAAACCCACTATTATTGGATCCTAGCCCATTAACCCAACAATCTAATTGTATTATATAAATACAACCCTAATACAAACCCTAAAAATACAAAAAAATACAATCTAAACCTAGCCATCATTGTAGTGCCTCGAATTTCCAATATAATATCTTACAAATACGTGGCACAATTCCCAACATCTACCTCAATGTAATAGTAAATATAGCCAAAACACAGATAAATTTTTCAACTTTTATTACACCAATTCTTTACAAAACATAGCGGAAAAATAAATACCTTGAATTACAATTCTTTCTTGGGAAGTCTTCTGTTGTGCACCACCTATGGTGCACACGACGTGTGCACTCTACCTTCCCGCCTTCGTATCGAAGATCCGAACCGTTCACATTGATTTATACATATAAATTAGTCTAAATATGTAAAATCAAATCATTTGAAATTCATTTGCCCATCTATTGAAGTGTTACAAAATTGTATGGCTGAAAATCATTATTTTTTATAGTCACTGATGGATGGGAAAATGGATTTTAAATTATTTAATTTTACATATTTAGACTAATTTAGATGTGTAGATTAATGTGAATGGTTCGGATCATCGATACGAAGGCGGGAAGGCCGAGTGCACACGAGTGCACACGGAGGGGTGGTACACAATGGAAGATTTTCCTATGGGGAAGTCTTCTGTTGTACACCACCTATGGTGCACACGGCGTGTGCACTCGACCTTCCCGCCTTCGTATTGAAGAACCGAACTGTTCACATTGATCTACACATATAAATTAGTCTAAATATGTAAAACCAAATCATTTGAAGTTCATTTGCCCATCTATTAAAGTGTTACAAAATTGTATGGCTGAAAATCATTATTTTTTATAGTCACATGATGGATGGGAAAATGAATTTCAAATGATTTGATTTTACATATTTAGACTAATTTCGATGTGTAGATCAATGTGAACAGTTCGGATCGTCGATACGAAGGCGGGAAGGCCGAGTGCACACAGAGGGGTGGTGCACAATGGAACATTTTCCTATAGGGAAGTCTTATGTTGTGCACCACCTATGGTGCACACGGCGTGTGCACTCGGGCTTCCCGCCTTCGTATCGAAGATCTGAATCGTTCACATTGAACTACACATATAAATTAGTATAAATATGTAAATCAAATCATTTGAAATTCATTTGTCCATCTTTTGAAGTGTTACAAAATTGTATGGCTGAAAATTATTGTTTTTTATAGTCACATGATGGGTGGGAAAATGAATTTCAAATGATTTGATTTTACATATTTAGATTAATTTAGATGTGTAGATCAATGTGAACGGTTCGGATCGTCGATACGAAGGCGGGAAGGCCGAGTGCACACGAGGGCACACGGAGGGGTGGTGCACAATGGAAGATTTTGCTATACATATATACAACTATACAATTATATATATATACATACAAGTATACAAATCCAATTGTATATACATACGATTATATATATAAATACATACATATACATCTATATAATAAAATACAAAGAAAGCTATCAAGTGGCTCTCCTTCAATCCCCCTAAAAAATAAAGACCCAGATTTAACCTTACAAAACATATTTTTCCCCCCAAAACTCAAATTCAAATCCTCCCCAAAACAACTTCTTTATTTATTTAATTCTCTCTCTCTCTCTCTCTCTCTCTCTCTCTCTCTCTCTCTATATATATATATATATATATATATATATATATATATAGTAAGTCTATTAAAAGCTGGGAAGCTGGGCTCCTTATCGGGAGCTGGAGATCTCAGCCATCCGATCTAGAGTGATTCAGATCGAATGGCTGAGACCAGATCCCGTTCTCCATCTTGTTTTGTTGAGGGTAAAATGGTCATTTCCCCCTCTCCTTATCTTTTGGCTTCCTGGCTCCCATCTCACTCCCGCTCTCTCTTCGATCGTAAGAAACCCTAGTCTCCTCTCCTTTTCTTACTCCCGCGCTCTCCTTCTTCGATGAAACCCTAATCGTCGGAGAGAAACCCCCATTCTCCTTCTACGATTTCTACTTTCTTGAGCTTATTCACTCACTTCAACGAGAAACCCTAGCCCCCAAATCCGCTGGTCTCACTGGTCTCTTTCTCTTTCTCTGCGATCGAAGACCCAAATCGCAATTAGGGTTGCGAGGCTCTCTCTCTCTCTCTCTCTTCGACGTCAAACCCAGCTTCCGATTAGGGTTCGATTCCTCATCGATTCGAATAGAAACCCTAAACTGATCTCCATCTCCATCTCCAACTTGGGTAGAGGTCAAATTTCAACTTGGGTAGAGGTAAAGTTGATATCTTTATTAGAATTACCCCATTAATTTTATTTTTGGCAATGAGCTTGTTGTTGCTCTCATTTTTCCTAAAACTGGGCAAGTTTGGAAGTGTTCTGATGCATTTTTTTCCCTGAATCTGGGCTAAGATGACTGCTGATTTGATGCTCATGCTTTGATGTCAATATTTTTGCTATGGCAGTGATGAAATCACACTATTATGCTTCATTATGAGATTACAATGTGGTGATATTACACTAATGCACCTAATTTGGTTATGACTGTGATGATATTACACTGTTATGCTTCATTCATAATTTAGGGATTGAAGATTTTCTGAATTTGGGCAATGATGAACTTAATTTGGGTCTCTTTTAGTTTTGCACTTTGTTTTGTCATGGTGCATTACACTTCTGCTGCTTCTTTGATTATGAGTTGTGTTTCTGAGGCTCTATCCTTCAATAGTCTTTCATTATGATCACTGAGATCACAGAGAAGTCATTATGGCTCTCTGAATATGAGATTGGTTTTGACATGGTATATTTCACTATTGGTGATGCATTCATTATGCTTCCTCAGACAATTTCCTAATCTTCATGAAATGTGATATCCAAAAAGTTCTGAGCCTAAATAGTGAAGAAATTAGTGTGATGCTGAGCCATACAGTTGCCTTTAGAATTGTGTTTCTTGCATCCTTGACAAAAGATTGTTCAAAGCATCTGCTTCAATTTTTTCAGTTTCCACACCTAATTTTATTCCTGCTTTAAGCATTTTAGGTACTCTGGATATTTACATATCAGGAAGTATTAAATTTTTATTGTACTTGCTAAACTATTGTCATCCTCTTGTAGTTTGCTTTAATTCTGCTCTTGTAGTTTTTTGTTAATCCAGCGAAGCATCGACCTCCTAGCAAAGCTACAATCTTTCTATCAGGTAATCTCAATTTCAAATCTTGTTTCTTTTATAATTGTTCATGTTTATTGTTACACTTTTATTCCGGAAAAATCAGGTATATTAGCTCATGTAACTATTGAGAGTTTCATTTTCAAAGTAATGCTCACTAGATTGGGGGCTATAACAAGAAACACAAAGATTCAAAGTAATGCTCACTAGAGCTCTGGATCACCATCAAGATGACAACCTATGCATAACTTGTGTGATGCTATGTCATGCAATCTGTTCTTAGTCGTATCAGTAGTGACTATTCCTTAAAATTTAAAATTGTTAACTTTACAAATTTAAGATGCTGCTTCTTATATTATATTTGTTGAACTTCTCTTCTCTCATTATTGTTGGTGCTCTTCTTATTCTTATTTGGATAAATAGGTGCAGCCACCTCTAGCTCTCCCCTCTATAGAAGTTCCTCAGTCGGATATGTAATTTTATGGTGATTTAAAAACTACAACTAGCTGAGCATTTCAGTACTGGATGATAGTACAAATTGTAGAAGGTTGTGAGGGAGACTATGATCCCCATTCGTAGCCAGCTACACTTTGACGACTGTTGCTGTGGCTCTGATGAGGAGGAGAAGGTGGAGATTGTAGTCTTGGATGAAGATGAAGAGGATGCTAATCTATTGCGGGATCTTTGTGAGTCGTTTCTTGCACTGATTGTTTCGAGTCAGGTTAAGGAGATATCGGTTGAAAGCATTGCTGAAGGAGTTGATGATGGTGTATCTAATGGTCTGAAGACACCTACTGGTATTCCTTTGTTGACGGGCATTGCGGAGACTTGTCTAGATGCTCCTGAGAGGCCCCATTTTAAGTCGAGGAGGCTCTATTTGAATATTTGTCGGAAGCTTGAATTTGAGAGCTGTTTGATATAAAATTGCCCGATGGGGGTTGTAAAGTAGTATTTTCATAGCTCTGATAGAGTAGATTCTAATCTGGGCATGTACTATTATTGTGCGGCTAACCCTTATGACGAACATGTATGGAGTTCGGCCAATAATATGGATTACCTGCCCTGTAGTTTCTACCATTGATATTAGTGTTGTGTAGCATGTAAGATATAACTATAATTGGCTTTTGCAACTGATGTTTGAAAACTCCAATTATTTATATGTCAATATTTGTTAGTCTTGTGATATTTATTTCCCATCGTCGTTGCATTTGTCAATATTACTTTCTTTCGCTTCGGTTGTTTCTTTACCGTATAAATTTCTTCAATGTTTGAACGATATATTATCAGTGTGGAGTTATGCTGCTTTATTTCTTGCTTGATGTGGTCGGTTGTTTCTGCGTTTGTGGAGGATATTTTAGGCAGCTCAAGCAATGGTGGCCTTCTGCAAAGTTTTCTCAGCAACTCATTGTTTTGGGCTAATTCGGAATTCTGTATATTGATGTCTTTTGTGGTACTGTTTTGATCTGCATCAGTTGATGTTGTTGAACTATCAGGTTGACCTGTTGGACTTGGAGCTGAGGTTTATATTTTCTTAGATGTTATGTTGTATATGAAAGTTGTTAAGCTTTTGAAAGCATTTGTATGTTTCTGTGTATTGGGTACTTTGCCTCGAAATGTTCTTGCTGAGTAAGATAGTAATTCAGTTCTGCAACATTGCCTACATGTCAACAATTCAGTTCTGCAACATTGCCTACATGCCTACACGCAACATTGTTTTGATCACATTGTATGTGACTCGTGCTAGTGAGATTGACTGTCACATATATAGATCGCAATCTTGAACAAAAGATACTTGTTAGTGTACATGCAAAACAGAATTCGCTGCAGGTTCATAAATTTGATTGATTGTCTGGTTATCGACAAACAAATATATCCAGTGATCAGTAAATTTCTCAGAGTACACATATAATCAGTCAGGATTTATTCTGATGAACTGCAAGAACATAAAAGCAAAACCCAGATGTATAAAACCAATATCAAACACGCACAAAAATGATCCATTACACTAAGCTCAAGCATTACATAGAATTTCTGTCGAATTAACAACTTATACTCATTCCTATCACTACTACATACTAACAAAGTAAACAACCTGGATAACTAGAAATTTTGCGATTATGTTGTAGTTTTGTTGGTTGCTTTAGGTAGAAAGTTCTCCCACCAAATACCCTCGTATTTGGGATAGGGTGCAACCCATTTCTCTGGGTTTTCGAAGTGTAGGTCAACAGGATTAGATGCCATAGACTCCTCAAAACTGTCTGCTTCGAAACATTCAGCTAAAAGTCTATCCAGTCCCAGCTTCATGTACCTACGAAACCAATAAAATGAATCGATCAATATGACGGATTTTGTAAAGAATTGTTACATCAGAATATAACTGGTCAGTATACATATAGACTGTTCAGTAACTTAATATTGCAACCATTTAAGGCAAAAAACCTTATTCTGCTTTTTCGATCATTTAAGAGTTCCCCTCCCAAACATGAATTTTTATGTACTTTTAAATGAAACTTCTTACTAAATCCTAACTGGAATAAGCATTATACTTGAGTTCTTGAACATAATATATGTACCCACCACAAAAGTTTAATACAAATGCGAGTCTTATGTGACACAACTACCTTGCTCTTGTATTCTACATTCTCAACTCTCGTTTAGTAACAAAATTCATACATGAATTTGTATAAAGATTTGAGATGACGCTCCCCATTGCCTTTCAAGTTTCAACTGTACACTACCTTCCAATATACAACTTGCAGATAACCTGAAAGAATCACAAACCATGGATCTCTCTCTCCGTTCAAATAAGTTAGTAACATATCTGTAAAAAAAATCCTCGGTCCGAATCTTCACCACTAAATTCCGCTCGATTCCACTCATGTAAATCTTATGAACTTAAACACCCATTTATTTTGTCCAACTGTGAAACACATTGTCTCGTTCCTAGTGAATGACAACCTACAGTCATCAGCTCAACCATTCAAGCACTGATATGACTTAATATATAGTTGTAATACAAAGCAAGTAGTAGGGTTTCTTAGTTTCGGTTAGTTTCTTGATAGTGTAAGCTACAAAAGATTGCTGCCAACTCTTGTTTTCTCTTCATCTCCTTTTTCCCAAAACCCTCACATCCTTGATTTTGATTTTATAATGGATTATTTAAGCTTCCATTCTTGATTTTGCATAACTGTTCTACCTCAGGAATAACTCACTAACAATAATACGATATACTTAAGAGAACAAATTATATAAAAAGAAAAGCAGATTAGAATGCACAAAGAGGCATTTTAGCAAAACAAAATATATAAAAAGGAGAATGAAATCTCCCACACTGTCTACTTAACCGTAAAGTTCTGAACAAAGTTTTAAGTTAAAAGATTGAGTTGAAATTCAACTACAAAAATTATGAGTAAAAATGTAGAAATTTGTAAGATCAGAAGAACAACAACCGCAACAAAATATGAAGGCTTAGAACAACATCAGCAAAAAAAATGTGTAGGCTCAGAACAATAACACCACCAAAAAATGTGTAAGCTCAGAACTACAATAACTTGTAGGACCGTACACAAGTGCTGGAAATATTTCCAATAAATCAAGTATAAGTGAGTCAAATGCAGCAATTTGAGTTCGTCACTAGGGCTGCTAAATTAAGCCATGCCAGTTCCAACCAAATTGTTGTTTTGCATCTCCATCTCTTCCAAGTCAATCACTTCAACACCAAATGAGTGCACAACGGAACTCAATAAACACAGGAAATGCTTGACAAAACACAGTAAAGCATAAAGTTTGGTTGAGAGGTGAGAGCGATAATGCAAAAAGAAAAGGAGACATAAATGACCAATTTACCCTCAACAAAAGAGCTGAGAGAACGGGATCAAATCGGACTCGTTCTATCGCCAGCAAACGAGATCGGAGATCTGGTAACTCCCTATCACGATAAGGAGCCCATCTCACCATCTCATAATAGACTAACTCATAAACATAGTAAACAAAATTCATGTTCTAGGGTAACTTTCAGTTGCGCACTAACTTGGTAGGAGGGTGCAAAATTATGAAAATCATTTTACTTGTCATGTATAAAGTTTTCATCACTGCCTACACACTCCAATAGAGAAAACTCATGATTAAACAAAATCATGCATAAACAAAATCATTCATAAACTTTTCATCACTGCCTACTAACTTGGTATTATTTGTATAAACAAAATCATTTTACCAACTTTTCGAAGATGGAGAAAAATCATGCATGTCTATTATATCCATCATCAGTTTGCCTGCAAACAGTCAAGACATAACGATTAATTTAACATATGTGCTATTTGGAATAATAACTGCATTTCAGTTGTATAATCTTCTCGGTTTCCTTTAACATATGTGCTATTTGGAATAATAGAGACCAAGGAGCACAAAATATTGATAATTTATAAAGGTATGACCAATTTCTTCAACTTATTTATTCGTCGGTATTGACGTCAACTAGTTGTAGTTCTACAATTTGTACTATCATCCAGTACTAAAATGCTCAGCTAGTTGTAGTTTTTAAATCACCATAAAATTACATATCCGACTGAGGAACTTCTATAGAGGGGAGAGCTAGAGGTGGCTACACCTATTTATCCAAATAAGAATAAGAAGAGCACCAACAATAATGAGAGAAGAGAAGTTCAACAAATATAATATAAGAAGCAGCATCTTAAATTTGTAAAGTTAACAATTTTAAATTTTAAGGAATAGTCACTACTGATACGACTAAGAACAGATTGCATGACATAGCATCACACAGGTTATGCATAGGTTGTCATCTTGATGGTGATCTAGAGCTCTAGTGAGCATTACTTTGAATCTTTGTGTTTCTTGGAATAGCCCCCAATCTAGTGAGCATTACTTTGAAAATGAAACTCTCAATAGTTACATGAGCTAATATACCTGATTTTTCCGGAATAAAAGTCTAACAATAAACATGAACAATTATAAAAGAAACAAGATTTGAAATTGAGATTACCTGATAGAAAGATTGTAGCTTTGCTAGGAGGTCGATGCTTCGCTGGACTAACAAAAAACTACAAGAGCAGAATTAAAGCAAACTACAAGAGGATGACAATAGTTTAGCAAGTACAATAAAAATTTAATACTTCGTGATATATAAATATCCAGAGTACCTAAAATGCTTAAAGCAGGAATAAAATTAGGTGTGGAAACTGAAAAAATTGGAAGTAGATGCTTTGAACAATCTTTTGTCAAGGATGCAAGAAACACAATTCTAAAGGCAACTGTATGGCTCAGCATCACACTAATTTCTTCACTATTTAGGCTCAGAACTTTTTGGATATCACATTTCATGAAGATTAGGAAATTGTCTGAGGAAGCATAATGAATGCATCACCAATAGTGAAATATACCATGTCAAAACCAATCTCATATTCAGAGAGCCATAATGACTTCTCAGTGATCTCAGTGATCATAATGAAAGACTATTGAAGGATAGAGCCTCAGAAACACAACTCATATTCAAAGAAGCAGCAGAAGTGTAATGCACCATGACAAAACAAAGTGCAAAACTAAAAGAGACCCAAATTAAGTTCATCATTGCCCAAATTCAGAAAATCTTCAATCCCTAAATTATGAATGAAGCATAACAGTGTAATATCATCACAGTCATAACCAAATTAGGTGCATTAGTGTAATATCACCACATTGTAATCTCATAATGAAGCATAATAGTGTGATTTCATCACTGCCATAGCAAAAATATTGACATCAAAGCATGAGCATCAAATCAGCAGTCATCTTAGCCCAGATTCAGGGGAAAAATGCATCAGAACACTTCCAAACTTGCCCAGTTTCAGGAAAAATGAGAGCAACAACAAGCTCATTGCCAAAAATAAAATTAATGGGGTAATTCTAATAAAGATATCAACTTTACCTCTACCCAAGTTGAAATTTGACCTCTACCCAAGTTGGAGATGGAGATGGAGATCAGTTTAGGGTTTCTATTCGAATCGATGAGGAATCGAACCCTAATCGGAAGCTGGGTTTGACGTCGAAGAGAGAGAGAGAGCCTCGCAACCCTAATTGCGATTTGGGTCTTCGATCGCAGAGAGAGAGAAAGAGACCACTGAGACCAGCAGATTTGGGGGCTAGGGTTTCTCGTCGAAGTGAGTGAATGATCTCAAGAAAGTAGAAATCGTAGAAGGAGAATGGGGGTTTCTCTCCGACGATTAGGGTTTCATCGAAGAAGGAGAGCGCGGGAGTAAGAAAAGGAGAGGAGACTAGGGTTTCTTACGATCGAAGAGAGAGCGGGAGTGAGATGGAGCCAGGAAGCCAATAGATAAGGAGAGGGGGAAAATGACCATTTTACCCTCAACAAAACAAGATGGAGAACGGGATCTGATCTCAGCCATTCGATCTGAATCACTCTAGATCGGATGGCTGAGATCTCCAGCTCCCGATAAGGAGCCCAGCTTCCCAGCTCTTAATAGACTTACTCTATATATATATATATATATATATATATATATATATATATATATATATATATATATATATATATATAGAGGAGTGATCCAATGAGAAACACTTTTAAATGAGAAAATGAGAAACATTGATTTTGACCATTGGATATGAGGGGAAATAGATGAATGGCTCTAATTCATTTGGATTAATTAATTGAAATTCCGGTTTTTTTTCTACACATCTATTAAAAAAAACCAAAAAAAAAACCTGAGATGGGTCCCTCACCCAAATCAAACGACTCGAGATCATCCAAAGCCTGTTCAACAATGGGGTCCATTTCCGTAGGACCCCCTTGACCAAAATTAGAAGAATCTTCTTGTTCCTTGTCATCATCAGTAGCACTTGCTGCATCTTCCGATTCATTCCCTTCCAAGTAATCATCATCAGCTGTTCCAGCTGGAGGCATCTCAAAGTGAGGAATTTTCCCATCAATATAATCTTTCAGCATTTGACGGGCAGCTCTGGTCTCATCTGGCAACCCGCGGGAGCTAACATGGCCACGAGATGAGCAGTACGCTCTCAACAGCTCTGAAGCTAATGGCAGCCTCGTTTGTGGTTCATATGATTTTGGTTTTGGCAATTTGATCCTATAGACATCCTCAAGCACGTGCCTCGGGACCCGGTTAGCCACAATCTGAACTGCTTCCCGTTGCTCGGTCATCCTGTCAATCGGGAGGACACCTGATGCAATCATTTTGTATCGGGAGATGGAAAAGGAAGGGAAGACTAGACCAGGGCAATCACAGAGCATGAGCTCGTCCGATATTATTAGGGTTTGAAAGTGCTTAGTTTTCCCGGGGGTTGAGGTGACTCCGGTTTTCTTCGCGCCAACCAACGCATTGATTGTGGAGCTTTTTCCAACATTAGGGTAACCGACAAAGCCCACAACAACTTGCTTTGATGAATTCGAGCTAGAATCTGAAGAAGAACTGAAAGACCTTCAAGAAGATGCAACTGCCTCAGCTTCAGCCTGTAACTTAGCCAAGAGTTCATCCCTGCCGTGGATTTTAGTATCTATTTCAGAGGAAGCAAGTTCTTTTTGGTTCTCTTCTTCCCATCGACTGGTTAATGTTTTGCCTTCGAGTTGAGCAGTAGCAGCTTTCGCAGACCAAAATAGATAAAGGATTCCCTGAGAGTGGAAGTAGTCTGCCCACTTCTGTCTGTGAATCACAAATTCAACGCAAGGGTTATTAAGTACCAAGTGAGGAAGAAGGAAGTAACTAATATATTAAGTACAAGGAGTAAGAAGGAAGTTACTCTATTAGTTATTCTCAAGCATGCTTATATACTGGGGTAGTCAATTTCTGCGTGCTTGTGAGGATGAAAAGAATTGTACCAATGAATAAGTATGAACATACCTGACTGTAAATGGCAAAAGATCTGCCTTGTTAACAAGAAGCAACGTTTCCTTGTGCTCATCAACTTCTTGTACATATGCCTGAAAAATTATAGCGAGTTATTTTGAGGTAAAATATAAACTAAAACCTGCTTGCCATTTGTCAAAACAAACTGAATATGAGAGGGTGCCAGATAATATATCAAAGATACTTTATCGGGTTCACAGATTTTGAGTTATTAGGTTATTATTTGAATGATGCATTTAGTCAGTAATTTTAACAAAAGAATTTAGTAGATGGTAGGATATATCAGTCCACAGGCAAACTTTGAGAATTAACGAAGGTTAGGGTTAGGGAAAAATCTGAGATGTTTTTTTAATTTGGGTTTTTTTTTGTGTATAAGTTATCAGAACAGATGTTTGGGTTTTTGCTTTTGGTTTTTTTTTTTTGGTTTTTTTTAATAGATGTGTAGAAAAAAAACCGGAATTTCAATTAATTAATCCAAATGAATTAGAGCCATTCATCTATTTCCCCTCATATCCAATGGTCAAAATCAATGTTTCTCATTTTCTCATTTAAAAGTGTTTCTCATTGGATCACTCCTCTTTCTCTCTCTCTATATATATATATATATGGAAACATGGACTTTTATACTCCAATTTATAATTATTTTTCAATATATACTAATGAAAACATGGACTTTTATTTACAACTAATTATTTTCATACTATTCAAACTTGAGCTATATAATTGTTGATTTACTATTTACAATGCTTTTCATATGCTGTATCGTTCTGAAGACGTGCCATAGGCACGTGCCCACGGGCAAATCTAGTATACGTATAATAATACATACAAGTACTCTTACATATATATTATATATGATCCAAACAATATATATTCATTCATATAATATTTATACATAGATATATATCCATATATACAAATAAAGTTATTTATTTGTACAATATAAGACTACATTATATAAAGGCTAAATATTAAAAAATGACACAAAGTTTTGGGCCAGTTTAAAAAAAGTACACTAAGGTTTTTTTGTTTAAAAAAGGGTCACAAAGTTTCAAAAAACTCCACTAGGTTAGTTAGGGTTAGGGTTAGTTCGGGGGGGATTTATTTAAACATCTGATTAGTTAAGTGATGTTTTTTTAAACATAAATAAAAGATGAATGTGGTTTTTTTAAACATAAATGAAAGATGAAAGTTTTTTTAAACCCTACCCTAACCCAACCCTAACCCTAACTAACCAAGTGGAGTTTTTTGAAACTTTGTGTCCTTTTTTAAACAAAAAAAGCTTAGTGTACTTTTTTTAAACTGGCCCAAAACTTTGTGTCCTTTTTTTATATTTAGCCTTATATAAAAATATCTTTATTCAAAAGATCGTTTTATTAAAACAATCGGAACAATATACAAAATTTAATTTAGAAAAATCCCGAATATGTCTTATTGGATCAGAATACATAGTATATCTGAAAAATTCCTCAATTAAGAATATTAATAATGAAAAAATATACAATCATGTACAATTCCTCAAACGTGCATGGTATATTATGCAAAATAGCTATATGCTATTTTGCGGGGTCTTACATTACTCCCTCCTTAGAATTGTTTTGTCCTCAGAACGACGCTAGTGGAGAGGAAAACAAATCACAATCACCAATGGTTTAGGAGATATATCCCTGGACCATCTCCAGTTTCTCGAGCGACACCCTCGACAAACTGACCTTCCATCAAGTACAGTTGTTGCTCTCCAGTCTGTTGGATAGATCGACCATGAATTTGATAGTGATATTCTTCTGCTCCTGCTCTGGAGTAGATAATAGCCACATTAGTCATCGGTTTCTGACCCTTATCTGTGAGTATCCTTTGGTACCTGTAACATCAGAACACGATATTAGTATCATTTTGCTTCGCTCTTTATTTGCTAGTGATGCCGATCTATGCCTTGATTTCAACTCCTACTGGTAGGTGACCACTCCCTCCTTAGAAAAGGACGAATTCACGAATTTCCGCTTTAATCTTTTAGTAGCTCCTTTGTGATTTTGTTGAATTGTTGACGTGGTCATCCTCTGTCTTGGCGATGTTTCCTCCTTGGCGTGCTCCTGGCGGTTACTTGGTCATAAGTTGATCTTGGAGAGCTCTGCTGCTTCAGGAAAAGAATTGTGTTGGTCGTCGACAGATCCTTCCTTGTGTCTAGGCATGATTCATTCCTAGCGATGGTGTCCGGTTTCTGTTGTCTTCCACCAATGCTTTCCCTCGGTATATCGCGAATTCTAGTCTCGATGTTAAGTTATTGGTGTGGCTCTATTGTTCTTCCTCAATTCCTGTGCTGCGGCTTATCCTCATTTGTTGTTCGGTTGCAAATCATTTGTTCCCTTCACATCATGTTACAATGTTCTTTTTCGACATCTAGTTGCAAATACGCCTCCATTGATGTCCAATTGCAGTCGTGCTCTTCCTAACATCCGGTTGAACCAAGCTCGTTAGTAAAAACGAAATACACTGGAACTGGTTCAGATATAGGGAAGATCAAAATCATAAGTTGAAAAGCGCTACCATATGATTTGCGATCATCCTATCTGCCAAACTAAACTCAACTTATCTGGCATTCAGGTCTAATTTCCTATTGTGTTAGACTACAATTCGAAGTCAGCTCTGATACCAACTTTGTAACGCCCCGGACCCGGCTCCCCTAAGTTCGTGATACAACCAAAAAATTTTCCTTCGAATGCATCTCAACACAGTAATAACACAGAAATTTAAAAACTTTTTATTGCCAAATGAAGTCATTACATCATTAATTACAAATATTATCCTGTTCTTGAATAAGAAATACAAATTGCATCATCTATTACATTATCATTACAACATTAACATGTTCTCGAACAAGGAATACAATTACATCAACTTATTATAAACAATTACAAACACCACTAGTCCTCGCTACCCAGAACGGTAGTCAACTGATCCTTCTGGAAGCTCCACTGAGCGGTTATGTTGTCTCCCTGAGAAGTGTCCTGTAGCTCAAGTCTTCTGTTGCGCGACTCTGATTATTCTTCACATGTTCAAATGGTAGGTAAGTATAGTGCTCCTCCACTTGGATGTCCTACTCATCTTGAGTTTCCCTTGCACTTGCGACTCGGCATTCCGCACCTAAATTGGGTGGGCACGTTAGTACATATACTGACGCAATGCTGATAATAACAGCAATCTTCAACCTTGTACAACTACAATCTATCTTGAATGAGAAAGGAAACGTGCACCCTAATTTTCTAGTGTCTGTATATGCCATGACCTGAAGTCTAATGCACAGCATAATGAACAGAAAACAGATGCACTTAATCTAATGTCAGCAAGACTCTGGACACGCATGCATCCTATACTACATATGCTCCAGATCAAGCCGTCTTCTCTAGTTCCAGGGTTTCGAACCCTCACCATGCAATGCATTCTATTATTGTACACAACCTGTTCCTGATATATACAACGTGGCTGGTGAATTCTACAGTTATTACTGCTAAATACAGTGGTGTCCCCATTTGCCACTAGTGCCCCAATTTGGTCTGGATCATACCAAATGTCGTGACGATCTTACAAATACACAACCGCATATCTATGGCGCTGAAGATCCATGGGACAACAGCCCCATGGTCCGTTTGTGTCCACTTAACATAAGAACATGACGGCCTCGATGGTCTAATCCCCTTATCCGATAAGAACTCTCCCGTTATTACCACGGCACTTCAAGAATTAACAGAGCAAGATACGGCTCCCATATTCCGTTGACAGGAAAAGACAACCCTGGTTATCATCGCCTAGTGCTGGCCCTTAGAACAAGTCGAATTATAGGGAATTACCCCTAACATCTGCTCGGTCTTTAAGCGAAAAGTAAAGAAACTTAATTAAATAACAGTTTACTGAAAATACGTTTGTCACCCAAAATTATGCATGGTGTTTTATCAAACAATCGATCCCTGGCTGGTCTGTCAAATTAATAACCCAGCGAGTCGATATCCTTCGGTTTCCATACTCCTGTTGGTCCTCGACCAAATCCCCCTCCTGTGACCCTCAGCGAGTAGTCCAACGATGCACCCTGGGGAAACCTTACGCCCGGAAATAGAGGTAAACATACATAAACATCAACACCTGACTTATTGACAGACCTAGGGTACTAATACACCGATCATAAAATAGTTTCAGTAATACCTAGGTCAGAAATAGATCTGACCTGGACAATTAACTCAAACACTGGCGACCCGATCTCCATCATTTGTCACCACCTCTGACCTGGATCGCATCCAGTATTCCGGTCCGAGATCAATTAACCATTGGGTAAGTTCGTCGGCGCACGAGGGATGATGTCACGCCCCGCTTCCCAAAAAGAATACGGAATACGGATACGTAACAAAAGCTCAGCGAATGATTTTCATCATCCATAAGTTGTTTAAGAATCTTTACAACATATCACAGAAATAATCAGAGTCGGAAGCAAAAGTATCAACCAACATGCATAATTGAAACAAGATACCAACAGAAATTACTTGAAACCAAAAATAATAATCTCAAATAATCAAATTCTGAACGAGTCAAATATCCTGGGTCACATCGCCCAAATACAAATAAATATCCAAGAAATCAAGTACACTTTTATTCAAGTTCAAGCAACAAATAATAATAATAATAAAGCAGAAACTCCAGCACTAATACATCATCTCGCCAATACCATCTGGCAGTCGACCATCCTAATCTGCAATTAGTAAATTTGTAGGAGAAGGAAAGAGAAAAACAAGTACCCGTCAATTGCAAGTTACGGGCCACTTATAATGTAGGATACAAGCACATGAAAAAACTAACAAATAGCATGGAATGAAGTATCAACAGTAATAACTAGCATGAATCAGTAAAACAAGATTGATTAGCATGGTATACTAACAGTACAGGTGTTTATGTCAAATGCAGTGTCATATGGCAACTAACAGTGTCCAGTAACAGTATCATATAACAGTATCAGTAGTAGTATATTCAGTGTATCAGTGTTACAGTATAATAGTATAATGGTGTCAATGTAACAGTATAATAGTGTCAGTGTAACAGTATCAGTCTAACAGTATCAGTCTTAAGTTCTTAAAATCTTGTGTGTATTACTAGCTAGGTAGCACTTCAGACGCCCCATATTATAACACATGGTTGCTACAACAAACAGTTTCGCTTTTAGATTTCGTAGGGGATCATATAGGACCGTGTACTCAGGTAACAATAACAGTAGCAGTAACAGTCAGAACCTAATGGTCCTCCTCCGATTACACCTTCCTATAGGGAAGTGTGCAATCAGGTAATCAGTAACAGAAATCAGACAGTCAAAACCTATTGGTCATCCTCCAAGTACACCTTCCTATAGGGAAGTGTGTAGTCAGGTAATCAGTATAACATTATAATAGATGCTCAGTATGGAAAACACGGGCCTCCTTCCAAGTACACATTTCTATAATTTCCCACTACTAGATCTTTCCCTTAAATCCCGGCTTGGTTATTTTTATTATGGTCATCAAATATGCATGATGTGTACGAAATAGTGTCAAACTAATATGGTGCAAACAGTATTAGGTTCAGGGAAACAAATAAACAATCATAGATATTATACAGTCACATAAACGAGCAAAACAGTGTATGTTCATATTCAGGACAGCATGACAGTACAGTACTAAAACAATGATTCTTGTCGCTACAGAAATGCAAATCTGGATCCGTCAAAGGATCTGAAAAATAGACTTCCACACAAATCCAGTGAATACAAATAAGTCACATAGTACTTGACAACATCATAACTCAAAACAGGTTCGAAAATAGAATACATGTTCAGTCAGAAATCAGGAAAACAAATTCTCAGTCAGGAAAACTGCATCGAAACCTCTCAAATAAATTCAGCAAAAATCTGGGGTATTCCCCTATATGTCTAGAATCAAAATATAGAGTTTCATAATATTCCAGTAAAATTTGTTTAGTCATCAAAAATAAGAAAACATCAAGAAATGATACTTTGAAAATTTTGGAATTCCCAACACTGTTGTACGAAAACTGTAATATCTCGCAACCAGTTAAACGAAATCCAATTCCGCCAAAGGGATATGAAAATAGATAAAATAAAATAACTTTCATATTTCATTAACAATTTTCATACAGTAAAAGGAATTATAGTGAAAATAAGGTTCTTTACAGATCGGTGAGCAAAATACAGTAAGTATAAATTTCATAAACGAGCATGAAACAACACATAAAACTCATCAATAAAATTCACCAAAATTCTGGGTAATCCCTAGTTATGTATAGAAAGATTGACCAAAGTTTCAGATCAAAATAATATATGTAGTATAGTTCTTTAAAATAATTTATCATCAAAATTACCGAAGAACAGAATCTGGAAAAGGTCGACACCTCTGTACTAAAACAACCATAACTCAGTCATACGAAATCAAAATCAAGCAAGGTTAGAGGGGTTTGAAAATAGACGAAATTATCTAAAACTCATGTTTTATAATGAAATTAAGAAACTGACTTTAAAATAGTCCAAAACAGCAAACAAAACAGAATAGCGACAAAATACAGATTTCTCCGTTAAAAACAAAATCAACATAGATTCAAGAAAATTGATCCAAACACATCCAAACATGAAATCGAGTATACAAAATGTCTAAACATCATGATTTAGGGTATCTAATATGTCCACACCAAATATATCATATGTCACGATAGTATTTTCTCTTGTAGTAAAGAAATTAATATTGCATATTTGCCAAGTTATTTTAGGTTTTTGGTCAGCTTACCTATCCTGCTATAGTTTGGAAGCCAAAATTGAGGCCACCAAATAATCCATCTCTCACTTGCGTACACCTTAATCAAAAAAAATAAAAAACTCATCAAATAAATCACTAAATTAAAATTTTTTAAACCTAAAAATAAAACAATCATATCTCTTTGAACTTAGATCCCATGCACATAGGGATGGCGAACGGGTCGAGTTGGCTGGGTTGGCACGTAAAGGGGGCTGGCTCGGGCCGGTTTGCCAACTTATCCGGACCGGTCCGGGTCGGGCTCTAGTTTGGTTTGGGTGGCCCGCCCAACCCGTGAACCCTTTAGGGTTCAACCCGGGTTGGGCCGAGTTGACCCGCGGGTTGGCCCGTATATATAGGGGTTAGAATTTTTTTTTTTTTTAGTATAAAATTTTTTGTACCTTAAAATAATAATAATAATAATACTAAGTAAGTAATAATAATAAACATTAAAAATCATAATAATAATAATAAGATTGAAAGAGTGAAATTGGCAACAAATTTTGAAATATTATTTATATGAACTTAAGTTATACAATTTTAACAATTTATAATGAAATGCAGAATTCAATTCATAAATAAGTTTTATACAATAACATATTTCTTACTTACAATTTTACAACGACTACAATTTTTTCTAATTTAACATAACAAGCTGGGCTATTGTTGGTGTTGGTGTTGTTCTTCGGGCGAGTTGCTCCCACTTGTGGACGTTGATAGTGCTTTTCCTTGTGTCCTATCTTCCGCCTTCAGCCAGTCTTCTGTGCAAACGAGCATCTCTAACGACTCGGGCTTCAAGCGATTCCTGTAATCAGTTAGAACCCTGCCACTTGTAGAAAATGCACTCTCAGAAGCAACTGTAGAGACAGGAGGAGTTAGTAAATTTTTAGCCATAATTGACAGAATACTAAAAGTGTGTTCATGGTCTTTCTACCATTGTAAAGTATCTAGTGGAGAAGTAGAAGGCTCAGAATCTTGTTGGTTATACCAATTTAATTCATTTGGTTGATTAGTCCTAGGTTTTTTTGATTGAATTTGTTCAAGTAAATTAAATGTTCTATCACCAATTCTACTTTTACCCTTACCTTTAGAACTACCAGTAGAAGAACTAACTACAGAAGTTGTACTACTAGAAGCAAAACGTCTATCATAATAATCATACAAGTTATTTAACGTAGATTCAAACTGAACTAAAAAGTAGCGCAATCAATTACTAATTCTACTTGTTCCTCAAGTAATGCAAAAAAACATTTCTATCAAACTCTTCGTACCTTCTAATTTGATACGAGGTTCCATAACCGTAGCAACACAAATCAACATAGGAGGAGGAAAATAATACTTCAAAAATTTTTGAAATGCAGGTTTTACAATCTCACCAACATTGATATCATTTAACATTTCGTTAAATGTTTGCATCATGCTAACTAATTCAATAAAAATGCTACTAGAAGTAGATTTATATGTTTTTGAAAATTTTAAAGTTGCGGTTTTAAATGGTTCTAAAAATTTCAACAAAGATTCGGCAAAAAACCAATCGGGGGGGTCATTTCAAAATTATGCATATTTTTTGTGATACAAAAATCATTTACAACTGCTTTATAATCGATGACAACATTTAGTAAATCAAAAGTAGAATTCCATCGGTGTCTAACATCCTTTGGAAATCTTCTAAAAGGAACATTTCTAACCCTACACCAAGCTTTCCATTCTTGAAAAATGCTTGGACTTAATGCAATGAAATGTACACAATTTCTAATTTTAACTATATATGAATCAGCTATTTTTAATGCATCTTGAACACATAAATTTATAATATGACATGCACATCTAACATGAAAAATATTGTCAGATGGAGGGTTTAATACGGATTTTAAAGTAGTAATTGCTACATTGTTGTTAGATGCATTATCAAAACTAATACACATAATTTTATCGCGAATATGAAAAACATCACAAATTTCTATAATACGATTTGCTATTTCAGCGCCCCTATAGGGATACGGCAACGCCGCAAGTGATATGATTCTTTTTTGAAGAATCCAATCATTGTCGATCCAATGACAGGTTATTCCCATCGTTGGAATATTGTTGAGACCCGTCCAACAATCCGAAGTTAAACTAACCCTACAAGTTAAACTCCATAAAATTGCAATCAAAGTGTCCTTCATTTCGATATACATTTTAAAATAATCCGATTTGCAAGTATTTCTCGGAATTCTTTTAAAATGAGGGTTTAAGGCCGTTTGATTAAAATTTTCCAAGTTCCTACTCTCGAGATAGGAAAATGGTAACTCTTCCTTAATGACTAATCGGGCCATTTCCCGACAAACAACATCGGAATCATAATGGTGGCTATCAACTAGACCGGTCCTAGGGTTGATTTTTTGTTGGCCTTGTATTTGATCAAGAAGTTCTTTATGGTTATGTTGGATGTGCCTACTAATTGTACCGGTGCCGTCACCCCTCTTGAATTTGTATATTTTACCACATGTTTTACAAACTTTCAAACCTATACCCGGAGTATGTTCGTCCGGGATATAATCATAAAACTTATGTCAATCGCTAGTTTCTCCTATACTTTTCCTACTACTACGGGGTTGTGTGGTTTCGGTTGGTTGTTGTTCTTCTTCTTCTTCTTCTTCCAATTGTATGTCACCTACAACCTCGTCGTGTGTACCCCATTGTTGGGTAGGAGGATCATGGTATTCTTGGGCGGGCTCACTAGTTGGGACAATTGGTGGCCTACGGGAAGAGGAGGAAATCTCTTGTCCGCTACGACCGCTACCACGTGATCTAGACATAATATAGTAATGTGCTAAAGTAAAGTATGTAAAAAAAATATATACAATATAGGAACGGTGAATTATACAAAAAAAATCTAAAAACAAGTGGGTTGAGATAGAGAAGTTCAAAAAACGAACAATAATTTTAACTACAACGCAAAAAAAATATAACGAGAGAGCTATGAAATTTTGATACCGTTCACCGTGAAATACGCGTATGTAAAAAAAACAGTGAAAATAAGAATAGAATAGAAAAGATGGAGGAGCGCTTTGCCGATTCCGCAATTGAAGAGTTGAGGAGAGCTTGAAGTAGATTTGATGAGGGTTGAAGAGAGTTGAAGACGTTGAAGACGTTGAATTTTGATTCCGATACGACCGAATTTGATCGTGTATATGCCTCGTTGTAGACTTGTTTGATGAATACTACAATTGTTCAAAAATTCTTTACAAATGATGTATAATAGTAGAGAGAGTAAGAGAGTAAGGTGTGATTTTTTATGAGATTTTTGGGGGTATTTATAGGATCAAAATATGGGAAAAAACAAAAAAACAAAAAAAACCAAAAAAACGGCTAACTGGCCGTTCGGAACGGCTCTGTCCAGAGCGCAGCGAATTTTACGACCGTTCGACCCGCAGGTCAACGGTCGACCCGTAACGGGTCGAACGTTCGACTCATACGGGTCCAACGGGTCGGAACCCGCGGGTTGGCGGGTTCAATTCGCGAGCTTAACGGGTTCGTGGGCCGGGTTTCGCGGTTTCAATTCGCGTTATTTGCGACCCGGATCGACTCGTTACTGTTCACCGGGTTCGACCCGAACCCGCCAAATTGCTAAACGGGCCGGGTTCGCGGGCCGGGTCGCGGGTGGGTCGCCGGTTGACCTGGCCCGGTTGCCATCCCTACATGCACACACAAAATTCGAGTCAGCAAAAAACTGAGTAATCTCCGACACACACAAAATTAAAAATTAAAATGAGAATTCGGTTAATGAGATAAAATTAGAGTCGTCGCATCGCATATAGAGGCTCTCGATTCGGTGGAGGGGGGTCGTCGATACGAAGTCGCTTAATATTCGCGCTCGATTTGGTGGAAGGGAGTCACCGATACGGAATCAGCAGCGAATCAGATATCTGCGATGACCTCTTGATTGGGGTTCGACATTGGATTTGGATTTGTTTTGAGATTTTCAAAATTTCAAAATTTTCAAATTTAAAATTTTTAAATTTTTAAATTTTTAAAATTTTTTAAAATTTTAAAATTTTAAAATTTTTTAAAATTTTAACTTTTTTTTAAATTTTAATTTTTTAAAAAATTTTAATTTTTTTTATTTTTTAAATTTTTAGAAATTTTGAAATTTTTAAAATTTTGACTTTTTTTATTTTAAAAAATTAATTTTTTTTTTAATTTTTTAAATTTTAAATTTTTTTAAATTTTTTAAATTTTAAAATATTTTAAAATATTTTTACTTATTACAAAAAATAAAATTTTTTATATGTTTTTGAGATTTTTAACTTTTTTGAATTATTTTTAAAGATTTTTAATTTTTAATTTTTTATAGTTTTTAAGGTTTTTAGTTTTTTAGTTTTTTATTTTTTTAAAAGTTTTATTTTTTAAATTTTTTGAAGAGGAGAGAGAGAGAGGGGGAGAGAGAGAGAGAGAGAGAGAGAGAAAATGTGTTTTGTGAGTAGGGGGTTTGAATTTGAGTTTTGGGAAAAAACTTTTAGGGGGAAACTGTGTTTTGTGAGGTTAGATCTGGGCCTTTGATTTTGGGGGAATTGAAGGAGAGCCACTTGATAGCTTTCTTTATGTTTTATTATATAGATTTTTAAAGTTTTGTAATTTTTATTATTTTTAGTTTTTAAGTTTTTTTATTTATTATTTATTTATTTATTTATTTATTTTATTTACTTAATTTTTTGAATAGGAGAGAGAGATTTTTAAATTTTTATTTTCTTAATTTTTTGAATAGGAGAGGGAGAGAAAGAAATAATTAAATAAACAAAGGAGTTGTTTTGAGTGGGGGATTTGAATTTGAGTTTTTAGGGAAAACTTTTGGGGGGAAAATGTGCTTTGTAAGGTTAGATCTAGGCCTTTGATTTTGGGAGGATTGAAGGTGAGCCACTTGATAGTTTTCTTTGTGTTTTATTATATAGATTGATCTCGATTTCCTCGCCATTATAGTTCTGCATCTAAAAGGTGTGTGAGATAGGCTCATGTGGCTTGCAGTAACTCATAGCCATAATGAGCTTAGATGCATAATCTGAGTTAGTGTACAATGAATATTATTATTTGTTATAAGTAAATGTTATCCTAAAAAACAATTTGTGATTTTTTTGGGTGTGGGGACTAATTTGTTCACATGGAATTATTTTTTTTGATAACAAGGATAGAATCCATAGATTCCAGCCTAATATATAGATAACAAAAAGAATAGCAGTAACATACAATTTTACGAAAGGTAAAACAAAAAAAAACAGAACTAAAAATACAACAGCAAAACCGCAAGAGCAATTAAGAGGATTGCCTAGGGTTACAACAGACACAGATAAACCACCGAGCGCAACGGCAGCTGAGGATAAAGGGCGAATAGACAGCAGCGCAACCAAAGGCGGACCGAGCGTCTGCACCAGAGACTGGACAACTCCAGCACCCCATCAAAGAGGGGATGATCCAAAGCTAGGAGTTGACCAAGAAGGCACCACCAAATAACTGGAAAACAACATCTGAGGCCTCTCCATGGGAACGTGGAAAGGAGCTGGGTACAGCGAACAGGAGGGCTGGGCCAGACGCAAAGGAAAGCCCCGCAGATCCCAAAGAGCCTAAAAACGACTCCGATCATGCAAGAGAACGATAAGCATCACTAAAAGTCCATCCAAGGACAAACAGCTACCCAAATGCAGCCATCTGGTGCTAAGCCAACCTACCGCAGTCGCCACTAGGTGCCAACCGGGACTTCAAAGAAGGCCAAATTAAGGCACGGAGAACTCATCAAACAAGAACAAACGAATTAATAATAAAACCTTAAGCGAATACGGCCTCAAGGAGAAATAACACGATGCAACCGATCCGGCAATGCACCAAAGCCGCTCAAACTAGACGCAAAACAACCACAAGAACATAAAGTCACAGAAAAGGTCCAACAACAACATAAAAGGTCCAACGACAACATAAAAGATACAACCTAAACACCAAAAACACAGAAAAGGTCCAACAACGAAATAAGCAAGAGGCCTCGAAATGCAAGGGCCATGAACAACTCAAAAAGAGGTTCCCATCCTGCAGAACAAAAGAAGGAGAGAAGACAACTAAACATCATAGTTCATCAACAGAGCTAGAAAGTACAGAGTCTAGCAAAAAGGTTGCCAAAAGCAAGCCAATTCCTGCAGCCCTAGCCAAAAGAACAATAAAAATCTCCAGGGACGAAATTAAAAAGCCATAATGAGCACTTCAAGTCTGCAAAAGAAGGAGGAAAACAAAAGAAGTAAATAAGAAGGATAAATTACTAACTAAGGGATTGAAGAACAAACAATACTAATCGTCTCATCTAGACGATATAAATGTAATTCTTCCGCTTTGTCTTGCGACAAAGTGGAAGGCCAAAATTTAGAAAAGAACAAAAAGTCTTCGATGATACTATCGATCGAAGAAATGGAGTGCTTAAAAATACATTTGTTCCATTCCAACCAGATGACCCAAATGATAGCCGAAACCGACAGAAACCATGATTTGCGGAATTCTTTCCTAAGGGAGAGAGATATCCAACAGGATGAGAATTCACTGGGGATAGCATCCGCTTGCCAGGCGATAACAGTGATCCTCCATAACGGTTGAATAAAGGTGCACTTAAGGAAAAGGTGATCGGCATCCTCGTGAGCAAGAGAGCATAAGGCACATAATTGACCTAAGGCAAGGTTCATCGTGTTAAGAACATCAACAGTAAGAAGCTTGTTGTTAAGCTCGATCCAGGTTAAGATTTTAAATTTCAGGGGAGCGCAGCTACTCCAAATGGACTTAGAACTCGGGGAGTAGATTCCCCCGAAGTTGAGAAAGTTGTAATAGGATTTAACCGAGTAGGAACCAGAGCTGGTCCATCTCCATTTGAATTCATCAATGGGATGCCAAGAATACAGATTGATACCGTTGAAGAGCTCTTGTAGCTCATTAACAAGAGGCGAAGGGAGAATGCCCGAGAAATGAATCGACCAGAACTTCTAGTTATTGGTGATGGTGATGTAATCCGCCACCGAGGCGTTAGGGTTGGACGCCCACTGATAAAGCATAGGAAAAGCTATCGCTAGTTTGGTGTTACCGAACCATAAGTCGTTCCAAAATTTGGTCTTAGTGCCCTCGGCACACTCGTGGATTAATCCACATCGAAAGGTGCTGGAAACCTTCCACACCCCTTTCTAGAAGGAGGAAACCTTACGGGAAAGATGTGTAGGAAAATCCCACAGGTTACGTCGGGAAAAACACTTGAAAGAAATAAGATGCACCCAGGGTAGTTGATCATAATTAAGAAATCTCCATAACCATTTGTCCAGGAGCGCAAGGTTTTGGTGCCTAAGATTAAGAACGCTTAAGCCACCAGCTGCCTTAGAGGTGCAGATCAACTTCCAATTGCAAAGGTGAGTTTCGGCTCTATACGTGTTAGCCCCAGACCAGAAGAAGTTTCTTCTGATTTGACCAATTCTCTTAATCACCCAAGAGGGGAGGTAAAAAAAGGACATCATATATAAAGGAATAGAAGAGAGAACGAAATTAACGAGGATGAGTCTACCTCTGCGAGAAAGGTGTTTACTAGACCAACAGTTAAGTCTGGATTCTACTTTTTCTATCATCGGCATCCAGTCCGATTTATGAAGCTTCCCCCATCTCAAGGGGATGCCAAGATAATGGATCGGGAAAGAGGCCGGAGCACAGTTAAAAAATTGTGCAATATCTGCTTGACAGTTTTGAGACCCTCCCAGCCAAAGAACCGAAGACTTTTGGAAATTAATGGATAAGCCAGAAGCACTTTCAAAGATGTAAAGAAGTAACTTCAGGTTCCATAAAGAACACCTATTGGGTTTCACAAAGATAATGGTATCGGCAGCGTATTGAAGGTTCAATACACCTCGGTAACAAATGGAGCCTCCGAGACCTTCTATAACATTGGCTTCCCAAGCATTCCGGAGTAACTTACTAAATACATCAGCAACCAGAGAAAATAATAGCGAGGAAATAGGATCTCCTTGACGAGACCACGCTTACATTTGAATTTGCGGCCTTCCGACCCATTAATAAAGATAGATGAAGTACCAGCAAAGAGACTGGATTTAATCTAGACGATCCATTTCGGACCGAAATCGCGGCGAAAAAGGATATCGAAAAGGAACTCCCAGCTAACATTATCATAAGCTTTTTGGAAATCTAATTTTAACAGGATCCCCTCCGAATTGGATCTGTGACATTCGGAAATAATTTCTTGGGCTGACGCCACACGATCCAGAATAAATCGATCTTTAATGAATCCTGTTTGCGCAGGATCGATCAACGGAGAGATAATAGCACTGAGGCGGGAAGAAAGGACTTTCATAATGATCTTGAATGTCGAGTTGATAAGGCTTATAGGCTTGAAGCTGGCAACCGAGTTTGCCCCTAAGAATTTGGGGATAAGAACGATATGCGCATAATTGATCCTATCAAAGGAAAAATTACCTAAATGTAAATCGGAGAACATCTGGAAGAGATCGTCCTTGAGACAATCCCAAAATCGTTGAAAGAAAAAGCAGGAAAACCATCCGGACCAGGGGCAGAGTCACTTTTTAAAAGCAAACACCGCTGACTTGATTTCTTCTAAAGAAAAAGGTTCTTCCAGACAAGAGAGATCGTGAGACTGCTGACCATACAATTGGGTCCAGTCTAGAAGGAAATGGTGAGGATGATGGGAGCCCAAAAGTTCTTTAAAGAAATGAAGAAACGTGGCATGTATTTCCGAGTAGGAAGTGACTTCATTGCCATTATCAATGATGGAGGAAATACGATTGCATCGCTGACGGTGCGATGCGAATTTGTGGAAGAAGGAGGTGTTGCCATCACCCTTCTTCAACCAAAGAAATTTAGCCCTCTGAGCCCATTTAATGTGTTCATTGTGAAGAAAAGAAGCTTATTCTCTTTTACAAGATGCACGTTCGGAACGAAGGGAATTCGAGATTGGACCGCTCTCCTTAAGTTGATCAATGGAATCAATGGTCGAGAGGAAGACATTTTTAAGGAAGTTAGTGTTGACAAATCTCTCCTTATTCCAGATTTTACAACCGTATTTGATAGCATGAAGCTTGATCAAGATATGACCAAGGTCGGAAGATCCCGTAATAGACGAGAGGCATTCTACGATGAGGTTGACGAAAGTTTGGTCTTGCAACCAAAACTTTTCAAATCGGAATTTGTGAGGTTTGGAAAAATTATAGTTAGTGACCAGAGAAATAGGAACATGGTTCGACGACGGGTTTGGTAAAGCTGAGACAAAAAAGTTATGGAAGAAATTGGTCCAATCGAAGGATACCAGAAAACGATCGAGCTTAGCCATGGTCGGCGAACCTCGCATGTTCGACCAAGTGAATGATCTGCCATTGAGCGGAAGGTCAGTCAATTGTAAGGAACGGATGTAGTCGTTAAAGTGGGAGAAATCCGACGGATTATAGGTAAAACCCATTCTTTCATAAGAGAATCTGGTGACATTAAAATCACCGCAGAATAACCAGAAACCCTGAATGTTGTTTTGTAAAGAAAAAATTCGTGCCAAAAATCATCACGACGATCCCAAGTGGAAGGGCCATAAACTGAAACAATAGTGAGCTCACAATTGAATTGGGCCCAGTGAAGACGAACTAATAGGAAGAAAGTGAATCGACGAATCGAAATGAGGGAGAATCTGGATTCTTTAAAACCTAACAGAATACCCCCTCTAGAAATAGTGGCATCAAGGGAGATCCAATTGGTTATTAAAGAACCACCGATCGAACGTAATAGGGAGGGAGAAAGGGACTCAATTTTTGATTCTTGGATGGAGATCAAGTCACAGTGAGAGGAAGTAATCAGGTTAATCAACACTTGTTGTTTAGTCACACACCTCAACCCCCGAATATTCCAAGAGATGCTAATCATTAATAGGGATGGCGAACAGGTCGTTCGGGCAGGGCCGGGCCCAACCCGTACGGGTTGGCACGAATACGTAGCCGGTCCGGGCCGGGTTGCACCCTTATACGGGCTGGGCCGGGTCGGGCTACGTTTTCGTTTGGGTGGCCCGCCCAACCCGTGAACCCTTTAGGGTTCAACCCGGGTTGGGCCGGGTCAACCCGCGGGTTGACCCGTTTAATAATATAATTTTTTTGTTTTGTTTTTTTTTTAGCTTAAATTAAAATAATAATAATAATTTTACAAATGATGTATACAAACAACCATATCTTTGTTTGATGAATACTACAATTCTTCAAAAATTATAATACTAAGTAAGTAATAATACTAATAAGTAATAATACTACAATTCTTCAAATATCCCAAATGATGTTTAATTATAATACTAAGTATGTAATTCAGTAATAATACTAATAAGTAATAATACTACAATTCTTCAAATATCCCCAAATGATGTTTAATTATAAGACTAAGTAAGTAATAATACTAATAAACAAAAAAAAATCGTAATAATAATAATAAGATTGAAAGAGTGAAATTGACAACAAATTTTGAAATTTTATTCATATGAATTTAAGTTATACAATTTGAACAATTTATAACAAAATGAAGAATTCAATTCACAAATAAGTTTTATACAATAACATATTTGTTATATACAATTTTAATTGAGTACAAGTTTTCTAATTTGACATAACAAGCAAAGCTATTGTTGTTGTTGTTGTTGTTGTTGTTGTTGTTCTTCAGGCGAGTTGCTCCCACTTGTGGAACTTGATAGTGCTTTCCCTTGCGTCCTATCTTCAGCCTTCAGCCAGTCTTCTGTGCAAACGAGCATCTCCAACGCCTTGGGCTTCAACCGGTTCCTGTAATCAGATAGAACCCTGCCACTTGTAGAAAATGCACTCTCAGAAGCAACTGTAGAGACAGGAGGAGTTAGCAAATCTTTAGCCATAATTGACAGAATACTAAAAGTGTGTTCATGTTCTTTCCACCATTGTAAATTATCTAGTGGAGAAAGAGTAGGCTCAGTATCCTGTTGGTTATACCAATTTAATTCATTTGGTTGATTAGTCCTAGGTTTTTTAGATTGAATTTGTTCAATTAAACTAAATGTTCTATCACCAATTCAACTTTTACCCTTACCTTTAGAACTACCAGAAGAAGAACTAACTACAGAAGTTGTACTACTAGAAGCAAAACGTTTATCATAATAATCATACAAGTTATTTAAAGTAGATTCAAACTGAACTAAAAAAGTAGCGCAATCAGTTGTTAATTCTACATTATCCTCTAAATATCCAAAAAACATTTGTATCAAATTCTTCGTACCTTCTAATTTGATACGGGGATCCATAACAGTAGCAACACAAATCAACATAGGAGGAGGAAAATAATACTTCAAAAATTTTTGAAATGCAGGTATTACAATGTCACTAATATAGGGATCATTTAACATTTCGTTAAATATTTTCATCATGCTAACTAATTCAATAAAAATGCTACTAGAAGTAGATTCATATGTTTTTGAAAACTTTAAAGTTGCGGTTTTAAAAGGTTCTAAATATTTCAACAAAGATTCGGCAAAAAACCAATCGTTGGGAGTCATTTCAAAATTGTGCATATTTTTTGCGATACAAAAATCATTTACAACTGCTTTATAATCGGTGACAACATTTAGTAAATCAAAAGTAGAATTCCATCGGTGTCTAACATCCTTTGGAAATTTTCTAAAAGGAACATTTCTAACCCTACACCAAGCTTTCCATTCTTGTAAAATGCTTGGACTTAATGCAATGAAATGTACACAATTTCTAATTTTATGTATATATGGATCAGCTATTTTTAATGCATCTTGAACACATAAATTTATAATATGACATGCACATCTAACATGAAAAATATTATCAGATGGAGGGTTTAATACAGATTTTAAAGTAGTAATTGCTACATTGTTGTTAGATGCATTATCAAAACTAATAGCCATAATTTTATCGTGAATATGAAAAACATCACAAATTTCTATAATACGGTTTGCTATTTCAGCGCCACTATGGGGATACGGCAACGACGCAAGTGATATGATTCTTTTATGAAGAATCCAATCATTGTCGATCCAATGACAGGTTATTCCCATCGTTGGAATATTATTGACACCCGTCCAACAATCCGAAGTTAAACTAACCCTACAAGTTAAACTCCATAAAATTGCAATCAAAGCGTCCTTCATTTCCATGTACACTTTAAAACAATCCGATTTGCAAGTATTTCTCGGAATTCTTTTAAAATGAGGGTTTAAGGCCATTTGATTAAAATTTTCCAAGTTCCTACTCTCGGGATAGGAAAATGGCAACTCTTCCTTAATGACTAATCGGGCCATTTCCCGACGAACAAGTTCGGGATCATAAGGGTGGCTATCTACTTGACCGGTCCTAGGGTTGATTTTTTGTTGGCCTTGTATTTGATCAAGAAGTTCTTTATGATTATGTTGTATGTGCCTACTAATTGTACCGGTGCCGTCACCCCTCTTGAATTTGTATGTTTTACTACATGTTTTACACACTTTCAAACCTATACCCGGAGTATGTTCGTCCGGGATATACTCATAAAACTTATGCCAATCGCTAGTTTCTCCTCTACTTTTCCTACTACTACGGGGTTGTGTGGTTTCGGGTTGTTGTTGTTGTTGTTGTTCTTCTAATTGAATGTCACCTACAACATCCATGTCGTGTGTACCCCATTGTTCCATAGTAAGATCAATGTAATCTTGGGCGGGCTCACTAGTTGGGACAATTGGTGGCCTACGTGAAGAGGAGGAGGAATCTTGTCCGCTACGACCGCTACCGCGTGATCTAGACATAATGTGGTAATGTGCTAAAGTATGTAAAAAAAAATCTACAATGTAGGAGCGGTGAATTATACAAAAAAAATCTAAAAAACAAAAGGGTTGAGATAGAGAAGTTCAAAAAACGAACAATAATTTTAACTACAACGCGAAAAAAGATTTAACAAGAGAGATAGAGATATTTTGATACCGTTCACCGTAGAATACGCGTATGTAAAAAAAACCGTGAAAATGAGAATATAATAGAAAAGATGGAGGAGCGCTTTGCCAATTCCGCAATTGAAGAGTTGAGAAGAGGTTGAAGTAGATTTGACGAGGGTTGAAGAGAGTTGAAGACGTTGAAGACGTTGAATTTTGTTTCCGATACGACCGAAATTTGATTGTGTATATGCCTCCTTGTACAATTATTTGATGAATACTACAATTGTTCAAAAATTCTTTAAAATGATGTATAATAGTAGAGAGAGTAAGAGAGTGAGGTGTGATTTTTTTTGAGATTTTTAGGGGATATTTATAGGCTAAATAAGTGGGAAAAAACAAAAAAAAAATTAAACCAAACGTAAACGGCTCTGTCCAGACCAGAGCGCAGCAGCAGGCCAGCAGCGAAGCAACGGGATTTTCGACCGTTCGACCCGCGGGTCAACGGTCGACCCGTCACGGGTCGAACGGGTCGAAAACCGCGGGTCGACCCGCAGGTTAACGGGTCCGACTCGCGAATTGGGCTGGGTTCGTGGGCCGGGTTTCCCGAATTTAATTCGCGTAAATTGCGACCCAGGTCGACCCGGTACTGTTCACCGGGTTCGACCCGAACCCGCAAAGCGATTTAACGGGCCGGGTTGGTGGGCCGGGTCGCGGGTGGGTCGCCGGTTGACCCGGCCCAGTTGCCATCCCTAATCATTAAAATTGATATTCTCAAAAGCTCTAAAGAGTTCGCGACAGCGAATCGAGTCAAAGTCAACCAAGTTATCCGACTTAACAAGAAACCCCATCTTACTAGTGAGGCGTAGCATGTCGTGATTAGAGAGGGAATCAAATTGCACCTTATAGATGGAGCCTAGATATTCCTGCCCACCCGATGAAAATGCGGGAAGGGAGGTATCCAACCTGCGAAGCGGAGCCTCAAGGGAGGGCAACGATTGTTCAATATGTATCAAGACTCTATTGGCCCGAATGTGGGCACTAGAACGAACGACAGAGACAGAATTTAAAAAAAAAGTTCGTTTTTTTTTTTTTTTTTTTTTTGGAATTTAGTTGGGTGGAGACTCCCAGGGTGGGAGGGAATAGGAGATCTCCATGAAGCCTCCGTAATGCAACCAGAATTAGAGGTCTCGATCAGCGTCCCAGAAAATAGGAACGAGGGGGAAGGAGAAGTAAGGGTCAACTCACTACAATGACGGGGTGGGTGGAAGCCCTCCGGCGTCAAAATAGGGGCCTAAAGAGGAGAATTAAAATGATAATAAGTAGCAAGGCTGTAATCAAGCGAGAATTTAATTAAGAAAGTGGAAAGGGTGTTAATATTAGGAGAATAATCGGAATTGAATGCAAAGTAACTAGAGAAACGAAACTTAAAGACAATGGAGTGAAAATAGGGTAATACCTGCTTGTGCGAGATGGAACGATCTAGATCAGGTAATTCTTCATCAAGAAGATTATCTTTTTCAACCCAAGCTTTGGGTTTCAGAGAGGAGGAAGAGAAAGCTTTGTCTGGCTTTGGCAATGGAGTTAGTCCAGAGGAGGAAGAGCAGTGAATGACACTTTTGAATTTGTCCCAATTTGAAGAATAATTGGTGTTAACCTCCCAAACTGGCCACTTCTCGGCCAACTCAGTAAGAGTGGGCTTAGAAGGCACTGGACCAATCACCGCTAGAGCAGCAGGGGCCGAAGAGGAGAAAGACTTGAACGTAATGAGAACAGGAAGCATAGGCTGCTGCACAGAAGTACCTGGTAGAGAAGCGGGAGGGTTTTTGATAGAGGCTATGTCTGGATTAATCCAAACCAAGTTGTGAGCTTTAGAAGGCGAGATTTTGGAGTTGGAGGGCGAGGAAAAACCTCTGCGCTGAAAGGGGACATTCTTAGTAGAGAGCTCTTTGTGCACCATTTTCCATTTAGAAGACGGCAAGGTCGACTGAGACGAAGAACCAACAGTGAAAGTATTATGAGAGGAAGAGGATTTCGCAGGGGTTTTCTCCGCACCCAGAGACAATGGAGTAGGCGTCGGACCAGCACTAGAGAGGTCTTGATAAATGACCGATATAGCAAAAGTGGATTTATGATCAGACAACGAGTAAGCCTCGGTTCTAGCATTCACCGACGGACAGAAGAACTCAGCCTCAATCTGCAGACACCCAGATGCCAACATAGAAGAAGAAGAAATGCGCCTCAATTCTCCAACACATTTTGTCATATCGGAAACAACACGGGGAGAAACACAGAACGACGGAAGTCCTTACAGAATGACTTTGACGTTAGAATGGATCAGGGGAGGAGGAGAATGGCCCCGATGCACCCATCTACAAAAGGACAGCTTAATCGCTCCGATAGAAAGAGAGTTGAACACGATAAGATCCTCAAGGCTTTTGAGAGAGGGACAATTGAGGACAACATCTCCGTTGGAACAGGTGTTGATTGCCCACACCCAGTCTTGAACATTACAAGTATTGTAAAAAAAGGCATCTAAGGTTGAATAGGACACCGTACCTCCACTGAAGGAAACTGCCCCGTAGTGCTCAAACATGAGCAATTTATCGGAGAGTTCAGAAATCAGAACAAAAACTAGGGTTGCCTGAGACTTGGGCTGTTGCGAAGAAGGGATAGAACTAACTTGGAGAGAGGAGTAATCCGCTGCAGAAATATGCTGTGAGACATGGGGGTAGGGAGGAGGGGAGAAGAAGCTGACAACTTAGCCTTCTTGGCCTTGGGAACTTGAAGAGACACGAGCTTGGACTGAAGCGAGGGAAAGTCAAGAGCGGCGAGAACAGAATCAGAGATGGGGACACCCAAAGATAACCCCAAGGTTTTTTGTAAAGAGAAGCATCGATTGCGAGAGTGGCCGGATTTAGAGCAAAACGAACACTTCATGTTATCGGAGCAGAATGCTTTAATGTGTCCAACTTGGAGACAACGGTAGCAAACTGGCGATAGCGGGAGGAAGAAGATGAAGGCCGCTTAGAGAGGGAATAGATGGAGGAAGCGAAAGGGCAGGAAAGGGATGTAGAGCGTCGTTCGAGAACCTTCTTAGGTTTGGGCCGAATGAAAGGGGCAGTCAGAGAATCAGAATTTCAATGAGGAGGCCCACGAAGCACAGTGGAATTAATGTTTTTAGAAAGGGAGTTATAAGATTTTTTTTTGTGTGACTATTTCAACCCAAGAAGCCATAACGGCCCAGGCCCACAATCAAAACGAAGATAGGTCAAAGGGAGGAACTCAACAAACGACACTAGTTTTACGAACTGAAACTGTAGCGATCAGTAAACAGCACGAAATAGGGAAAACCACTTAGAAAACCACTAAAAATTAAGAAAAATCGTGCTGAACAACCCCAATAGACAAACGAAAGAGGAGGAAATGCCAAATGTAGCCCAGGAAGAAGGGGGATCAAAATAACCCCAACAAACCACGAGCATACAAAGAAAAGCTCGAAAAACAGAAATGCTCGGAAATAACTCCGATAAACAGATCGCAAAAGCGAGGAGAGAACGAAGAACAAAGAGAGGAGAGTCTGGATCAAGAGAGATTTCGAGAAAAATCTTTGAAGAGCACGCTCTAGCACAGGAGCGCACAACCAAACACAAGAATAAAAAAGTACAAATACTTACAAAGATAGGCTAGAATTGAATGTTGTAAAACTCCGAGAGGAGCGGAGAAGGCTGGGACCAGGCTGACCAGCAGCACCAACTCTCAAAGCCTCTAGATGCGCCGAGAGGGGGCGAGCAAAACGCCAAAAGGGGCACCCCCAAGCTAGGAGAACATGACCGCTAAAGGCGCTCGGGGGGGACCGATGCGGAAGACTCCAAACTCTGCTAGGAAGAGGCCGCAGCAACGAAAACGGGAAGTGCACAAACACAGAAGGCAGGCCACCAAAGATTTCCGAGGGGGGTGGGAGGGGAGGGGGAGGGGGTGATGAAAGGGGTACTCAAAGAATCAAAACGAAGGAGAGGGAGAAGCGAGGAGGAGGACAGGATGATGGGGGGAAAGGGAGAGACCGGGGAAGGGGAAGGGGAGGGGAGATCTGAGATTAAGGCAAGTAGATCTGAAGGGAAGAAAATCGCCCACGAATCGTCCAAGAATTGCCCAAGATTTGAAATTCAAACCCTTGTTGTTGCTTTTTCACATGGAATTATTATTAAAAGTATTAGGTAAATGGATATCGTTTGTTTTTTTTTTTAAAGGAAGATGGATATCTTTTGTTGAACTTAGGCTGAGATAAGAGGTGGACCTATATTTATGAAATTTAATTATTGTTTTTTTTCCCTAAAATTACTTAGATTTGTCTGATAATTTAAAAGCAATGATGATAAGGTTGACTGAAAAGAATCTGTGATTATCTACACTACTATGTCAGTACTTAAGAGTTGGAACTTTTCAAGTAGGGATGGCAACCGAGACCAGCAGGGGTCGGGATTGGGACCAGCCTAGACCGGCCGATCTAAAATAGGTGGGCCAGTCTAATTTCTAAACATCCCAAAAAAATTTGATAAGGCCCGGACCGTATACAGGCCCGCACCCGGCGAGCGTCGAACCAGTCCGAATCACTAAGGTTCGGTCCGGTGCTGCCTGTTTGATTCCAAGCCATTTTTTGTCTTTTTTTAATTGTTTTTTAATAGCTTTATTTTATTACAATAATATCCAATATGAAAACTATAAATACCTGCCTATTCTATACTATTTTCTTCATTTAGAAATCTCCTAACAATTCTTGATATGGGTCAGATGACGTGGCCCATCCTGGGCCACAGGATCCCCACAAAGGCGTTCACACCCAATCATCAGATCTGCCACGTCAGTCCTACACCGCCCGAGTTCCCGCCACGTCAGTCCTAAAACCACCTGGGCTTCCGCCACGTCAGGACCACGGGAAATCGGGTCCAGACCCAGCCCCAAACGGGTCCAGACCCGGTTGGCACTGCCTATAAATACCAGGCCCTCTACCCCTTCAAATGGTAATCAATCTTTCCCCTCTAAAAACCCTAGTTACAGTTACTCTTCAGTAATTGACTAGATCGTCAGAGGGCCTGCCACCGGGACCAACCCCGGTGTTCCTAGGCCGAGTGCAGGTACAAAAGACTTCAGAATCGGAGCTTCTAGATCCGAGCCAAGCATCCTGCCTCCACCTCGCTCCCGCCTCTACTCCCGAGCCGTCCCTTCTGGCTGAGGGTTGGGCGTACCATCCATACCGAAGCTTCCGCAAAAATAC
The DNA here is from genome assembly GCA_017893485.1 of Hemerocallis citrina. Lineage (NCBI taxonomy): Eukaryota > Viridiplantae > Streptophyta > Magnoliopsida > Asparagales > Asphodelaceae > Hemerocallis > Hemerocallis citrina. The sequence goes on from CM030362.1 coordinate 158,640,891, forward strand.
AAATTGAGAGAACTCACACCTGGTGCAGCCACCCCCCAAAAACAAACTACATCAGGTCGGCACCGTCTGTGGGAACGAAGGTGCGGACACCAGTCCGAACCCAGCCATCAACGGCATCTCGTCAATCCGAGCTCACATGGCACCCAAGCCCAGGAGAGTTGTCACCTCTACACATCGCTAGGACGTTCCGCCTCAGGACGTCCCCGCCGACACTCATAGATCCAAAAATACGAAGGTCAGCCTCGGACACTAGTCGGGTGCCTTTCGCTCGGTCGTACCCGACCTGCATCGGGTTATCCAGAACCGATAGACAAGTCGGACTAGGGGAGGGGCCGCTTCCAACTCGATCCCGAACCGTCCCAGACTTCTACCTCGAGAGAGGGAGCCGGCGCTCAGCCGCATTGACCGAAGGCCGCCGCGCCAATGCAACCCGGCTGAATGGGCTCCAGTCACCCACCGGGAGTTCCAAGACTTCCAGAAAGAGATCATGGAGGCCATCCTAGGGACCCCTATCAACGAGATGCTCCACCGCTCTGACTCGCGATTGGATGTCAGGGCAAGCGCGTCCCGCGGCCCGATAGTCCTGCTGGAGTATGACGAGGACATCCTAAAATGCCTCCAGGAAATGGAGAACCGCCTCGACCACTTCGGTGATGGCGGCACGAGGCCGGCTCAGGGTCACAGGCCGACCCAAACTCTTTTCTTCACTGCAATCCTACAAGCAGAAATACCCCGGAATTTCCGACCTCCTCAATTCAAGTCCTATAACAGCGAGGGTGATCCTGCTGATCACATGGAGGGTTTCAAGACCCTCATGATGATTCACAACGCTCGGATCCCCTCCTGTGTCGTGCTTTCCCTGCCACCCTCCGGGGCCTGGCTGGGGTATGGTTCTCCAAGCTCGTCCCCGGCTCGGTCTACTCGTTCGATTAGCTGGAGGCCAATTTCCTGGCCTACTTCGTGACCAGTAGGAAAGCTGAGAAGACGAGCGTGTCCCTACTGGACCTCCGACAGAAGGAAGGAGAGTCACTCTGGCAGTTCGTCCGGAGGTTCACCACGGAGGCGAGGTCAGTCTCCTCCCTCAACGCCAGGGTCGCATCGACAGCATTCTGGCACAACGTCCGGTACGGCCAGCTGAAGGCATCCCTGGAAAAGAAGCCTCCCCTAGATTTTCCTGACCTTCTTGGTCGGGGTCGAAAAGTACATCCGGGCCGAGGAGGCCCTAAATCCTGAAAGCGTCAAAGAAGTTCCGGGGAAGGGGAAGCACAAGGCCGACGAGACAGAGCCGGCTAAGAAGGTCCTAAAAGACGGGACCATCGCGAAGAGGGTCCCTCCGGTCCCATGCTTCGAGAGGTACACACGGCTGACGCAGAACGTATCAACTATCCTCTTAGCAATCGAAGACAGGGACCTCGTTCAGTTCTCTCTCGACCGAACAACAAGAAAAGGGATCAGCGGTTCTACTGCCGCTTCCACCGAGACAACGGGCATGACACCGACTACTGCCGCGCCCTGAAGGAAGAATCGAGGCCCTCATCTAACGAGGGTACCTCCGGAAATTCAAACGAGAAGACGCCCAGGATCAAAGGGACACGAGGAACCGGAGGCCTTCCCCTCCTCATCGAACACCCAAACCGCATCCCGAGCGGAACCCCGGGCATGAAGAAACTGAGGGTCAAGCCATCTTGCATTGCATCCATGGAAGGCCCATGGGAGGAGAGTCCAGCACTTCTCGCAAGGCGTTCGTCCGAAAGGTAAACGCCGTCCAGGGTCTCCCTTCTCCCCAGGTCCAGCAACTCCCTGTCTCCTTCTCGGGGGAAAACCTGGAGGGAGTTCGGCTTCCGCAATGCGATGCGCTCGTCATGGCGAACTACGAGGCCCGTCAGTTCCTCGTGGACAACGGGAGATCGGTGAACATTCTCTTTTTGGAAGCATTTGAGAATCTCAAACTCTCTCGGGATAAGCTGAAGCCAGCCGGATACACCCTGCACGGGTTCTCTGACGTCCCGATACCAATAGAAGGGACTGTGACCTTAGACGTGACCGCCGGTATGACCCCTCATAGATGTACCGAGTCGATGGACTTCATGGTTGTGAACGTCAAGGCAGCATACAACGCCATCCTTGGCCGACCAGAGCTCTGCTCCCTCCAAGCTGTTCCCTCGGCCTACCACCAAAAACTGAAATTCGCCACCAAGTCAGGTGTCAAAGTTGTCCGAGGAAACCAAGAAGCGGTACGGTCGTGCTATATGACAGCGTTCGGGGGCGGTGTGTTTCCCTTGGACGCCATCGAGCTGCAGCCCGAGAGAAGCCAACCCGAGCCTGAGCCGGCGAACGAGTTAGAGGAAGTCTCGTTCGAGATAAAGGTTACGTCGAAGTGGTTCTGCGTGAGCTGCTCCCTCGCTATCAACCTCAAGACCGACCTGATCGACTGCATTTGTCGCAATGTTGACCTCTTTACCTGGAAGCCATCCGATATGTCCGGGATCTCCGAAGACTTGATCATGCACAAACTCAGCATGATCCCCGGCTCGAATCTAATCGTCCAGAAGCGACGTAAGTTCACCCAAGAGAGGCAACATGCAGTGAAAGCAGAGTTGGACAAACTCTTATTCGCTCGTTTCATACAGGAGGCCAGCTACCCTGAGAGGCTGGCAAACGTCGTAATGGTCAGAAAGGTGAGCGGGAGCTGGAGGATCTGCATTGACTTTACCGACCTCAACAAGGCTTGCCCCAAAGATCCGTTCCCTCTCCCCAGCATCGACGCTCTGATCGACGCAACGTCGGGTCACGAGCTCCTTTCTTTCATGGACGCCTTCTCAGGCTACAACCAAATCCGAATGTACCCCCTGATATAGCCAAGACATCCTTTGTCACGAACCAAGGTCTTTATTTCTACCGGGTTATGCCCTTCGGGCTAAAGAACGCCAGTGCTACTTATCAGAGGCTCGTTAACCGAGTCTTCAAGAATCAAATTGGTCACAATATGGAGGTATACATCGACGACATGCTCGTCAAGAGCCAGCGGGGCCAGGACCAAGTCGCTGACCTGGAGGAAGCCTTTGGGGTCCTTCGGACCCACAATATGAGACTCAATCCGGCGAAGTGTGCATTTGGCGTCTCCTCAGGAAATTCCTCGGGTTCGTCGTCAGCCAATGCGGCATCGAGGCGAACCCCAAGAAAATCCAGGCCATAATAGACATGGCCCCTCCTAGAAACACCAAAGAAGTCCAGAGGCTCATGGGAAGACTAGCGGCCATCAGCCGTTTCCTATCCAAGTCTAGAGAGAAGTCCCTCCCATTCTTCAAGGCTTTGCACGGAACCGGAGGCTTCGAGTGGGGACCTAGCAACATGAGGCATTTGCCCAATTGAAAGAGTGCCTCGCCAACCCTCCTCTCCACAGCAAGCCCGAACAAGGCGAGCCACTCTAGCTTTATCTCTCGGCCTCGAAAAATGGGCTCAGTGCTGTTCTCGTCCGAGAAGAAGACGGAGTCCAAAAGCCGCTATACTACGTAAGAAAGGTTCTGCTCACCGCCGAGACCAGATACTCAAAAATGGAGAAGCTAGCCTATGCCCTGGTCATGGTCGTGCGGAAGCTCCGTCCCTATTTCCAGGCGCATTCAATCCAGGTCCTCACAGACCAGCCTCTGAAGGCCGTCCTCTACAAACCCGAGAGCTCTGGACGAATGGTCAAATGGTCGATCGAGCTCAGTCAATACGACATCGGCTATCAGCCAAGGAAGGCCATCAAAGGCAGGCCCTCGCCGAGTTCATCACAGAATGCACCATCTCCGAGCAACCTGAAAGTGGGGAGGCCGACCAAACGTGGGAAGTTTATGTCGACGGCTCCTCCTGCGAAGCGGGAAGTGGTGCGGGCATCATTCTGTGAGGTCCTGACAGTTTCCTCCTTCAATATTGCCTCCGGCTCAACTTCCCAGCCTCTAAAAATGAGGCTGAGTATGAGGCCATGATTGCTGGGCTCACCCTGGTGCATCGAGCGGATGGCAGACAAATCAGGGCCTTTAGCGGCTCTCAGCTCGTGTGAATCAGATCACTGGAGAGTACGAGGCTCGTGACGATCGGATGATCAGGTACTTGGCCGTGGTCCAGCGGCTATTGGCATCCTTCGACAAACCTACAGTCTTAAGGATTCCCAGAGAATAGAACGCCCAGGCCGACGCTCTGTCAAAGTTAGCCTCTCGTCCTTCGAGGGTCTCGACTGCACCGTCCTGATCGAAGTACTCCTGAAGCCGAGTACTGACCTCTCCGAGACCCTCTGCATCGAAGACGGAACTCATCCTGACGATTGGACCACTCCCATCAAAGAGTTTCTAATCAAAGGAGAGCTCCTCGAAGACCGAGCCAAGGCAAGGCGGGTCAGGGTCTGTTCAGAAAGGTTCACCATGATCAGCGAGACCATGATCAGCGAGACCCTCTTCAAAAGGTCATACACCATGATAGACGGAAGACCCTTCCACAAAGGAATTGGCAGGTGCCATATGGGAAGCCGATTGCTTGCACGAAAGGCTCTGAATCATGGGTACTACTGGCCTACAATGCTCCAAGATGTCCTGGCCCTGGTAAAGAAGTGCGACCCCTGTCAAAGGTTCTCCCCGGTGAAAAGAGCTCTGCAAGCGAACCTCCGCTCCCTGGCTAGTCCTACTCCCTTTGCTATGTAGGTAATGGATTTGGTAGGCCCATTTCCGAATGCAATGGGCCAAAGAAAGTTTCTTATAGTGGCGATCGACTACTTCACAAAGTGGATTGAGGCCGAGCCTCTGGCCACAATCACCGAGCAGCAGACCCAACAATTTTTCTGGAAGCACATCATCTACCGGTTCGGGATTCCCCAAGTACTCATCACAAATAATGGGACTCAATTTGTGGGCAAGAATTTCCAAAAGTTCTGCGAAGATCTCGGGATCCAGCAGCGCTTTTCTTCGGTATGCCACCCATAGTCAAACGGCCAGGCCAGGCTCGACGTGCAGCGCTTTCCTTCACCTCATCAAATTCCTAAGGGGGGGAGGGGGGGTTAGCCTCTACAGCCAATATAAATTATGAAAAATGTAATCGGCACGTCGTGCCTTGTTTTTGTAAAGTTCAAGTATGTTGTAATTATGCCAGCTTTCTTAAAACAAGCTTTGGCTTCGTATTAGCCTTCTTTAAAAAAAAACATGTCTCGGGCTCGGCACTCGGAAGAAATTGCTAGCCGCAAAAAGCTTCTCTTACAAGCTTAGGGTCCGGCACTCGGAAGAAACCGCGAGCCACAAAAAGCTTCTCTTACAAGCTTAGGGTTCGGTGCTCGGAAGAAACTGCAAGCCACAAAAAGCTTCTCTTACAAGCTTAGGGTTCGGCGCTCGGAAGAAACCGCGAGCCACAAAAAGCTTATCTTACAATCTTAGAGTTCGGCGCTCGGAAGAAACTGCGATCCACAAAAAACCTCACTTACAAGCCTGGGGCTCGGCGCCCGGAAGACACCTCGAGTCAAAAAAAGTCACGTCCAAAGCATGGGATCTCGGCATCGGCCTCGAGCACGGTTTGGGTTTGATCAAACCCATCAACCTACGTGCTCGACGATGACCACCAGCTACACCCGTGCTATCTACCCGAGAACATGTGTGGGGGCTCATCGTCGACATCGAGCAAGGCCTTAGCTTTCTTCAAAGCCATGCGACCTTCATGCTCGGCGACGACCTTCAGCTATGCCCATCACTGGCTTCTCTAAGGTATGGGGGCTCGGCATCGGCCTCGAGCATGGTTTGGGCTTGTTCAAACCCATCAACCTATGCACTCGATGATGACCTTCGGCTACACCCATAATATCCGTCAAGACGTACACATAAGGGCTCGGTATCGAGCTCGAGCAAGGCCTTGGACTTTTCAAGCCATACCTTTTATGCTTGGCGACGACCTCCAACCACGCCCATTTCAAAAGTTTCCATTAAAGATTTAGGGCGCTCGCCTTCAGCAAACGCCCCGAGCCCCGGATCGTTGGTTGACCCACCTCTCACCCGCGAACCACTCGGGGTTTAAGGCTTTCAGAGCCAAAATCCCGAATTATTCGAGGGTGGTAGGGGAGCCACTGACCCAGGACTCTCGCCGAGCCTCCGGACCAATTGGCCGACCCAGCAGTCACCCACGAGCAACTCGGGGATTACGGCCCTCAGAGCCAAACCTCGAATTGTTCGAGGGTCACAGGTGAGCCGCCAACCCGGAACTCTCGCACCAAAATTCCCCTTACGGGTGCCCGCCTTCGGCAAGCACCCAAATTGTCAGCAGGTGGCAGATGAGTCACCGCCAGTAGTTGAAGAAGAAACAGTGAGGGGAGGGGATTATATAGCCCCCTCAGCAGCGCATTTATTACATCGGGAAGTCCAAATGGCGGAAGGCAAAATGTCGCCATTAATGTTTATCGGAAGGCAAAACATCACTCATTGGGCATTGCCTGCAAGAAACTAAGGTGCGGCCTATCACCTCGGCGGCGCCCCCCGTGCACGGCCGACCTCAGCAACAATCTCGAGCTACTCCCCTGCCTTCACTCAATGAATCGTCAAAGTCAAAGAGGTCGGAAGTTCTTTATTACTCATAGAGCGCCAGAAACGGCCGCCCAATATAATGAAAAACTTACAAATCACTTATCGCTCGGCTTAAAACTCAAATTTGGTGCTCCCCACGGGTTCCTTCACACGATCGGCCAGTCCGACCGGGGAAGGCACTCCGGCAACAGAGCTTTCCGCATTGGCAGGCTGGGCCACCTCCAAGAAAAAGGTCGGAGAAGGTCCTAGTACGGAATTGCTCGCCTCCTCGATCAGACCGGCGCCTAGCATTAGCTTCAGCCGGTTGATCTCCAACTTTTTCTCAACAACGGCCTCATGAAGAAAAGACTCCTAAGCCGACCGCCCACTCGAGGCATCTGAGATCGACCAGTTTGTCTCAACTGCCCACCAGTCCCGGTCGGCTATGGCTTTCTTCAGACAAGCGACCTCCAAGCTGAGCTCCCTAGACTTGTTCATGAAGTAATTCACTGTGGCCGCTCGGTCCCGAGCCTGTTTACGTTGACGAGCCAGAGCACACTCCATGGCCCCCAGCCCAGCTCGGACCCAGGAGACCTCGGCAGAACCAAGGTCGGCCCTGAGGACCACATGCATCTATCAAAAAAGACGAAAAACAACAGGTCACAAAAGAGACTAAAAAACACAAGTCATGTAGAATCGGCCAAAAAATCATCTTGTATTAGATCAAAAATTTCGTACTACAAAATGAGGTGGCCAGTCCGCGGAAGGCATTTACAAAATCAAAAAACAACCTAAATTATGCTTGGGGGGGTTGCACCTCTTCGTCAGCAGGGTCGCCCCCGACCTCCTCTTGATGAGGGTCCTCCAATTCCTCATCGCCACCGGACGTGGACGGATGCTCTGGCTGCTAGTTGTAATGCAGATGATCCACCCGTTTGTTCGGGTAGATCAGCGCGAAATGTTCCTTTGCCATGGCATAGGCCTCGTCCTGGGCCGCGATCAGAGTATTCGCCATGGAGATCTACGCCTCTTCCATGGCCTTCTTCGCCTTCGCAGCCTCTGCCCAGGCCTTCTCCTTGAAGTGTGCCAGTTCGTCCCTATGATGGCCCATAATCGAGTCCATCTGGGCATCATGGATCGCCACCTTGTCCCGGGCCTCCTTCAGCTCGGCCGTGAGCTTAGAGACCTCGCAAAAGTGCTTCTCCGCATTCTTCCTCTCGACGAGGACCTCCTTATCCATGCACTGGTGGTAGTGCTGCCCATGGAGTAACACCTGGCCCAAGGAGAACAAGTTAGAAAAATCCTGAACTCTAAAATTCTGTGCACACGGAAAACAACAAGCACTTACCGAGAATTGTGCCTGAGCCCACCGCGTGTAGGCTGACTCGGACGTCTATGTTGCCAGAGTCATCCGGTCCCGCTCGGTGGCGATGTGCTCTGCCACCTCCACAGCCACCGAGCCCTGAAGCAAGGTGTCCCCTACCTTCACCCCCAGCCCAGGACGTGCTGCTGCAAGCTCTGCCTTTCCACCATCTGCGCGGCGTCAGGGCGAGAGGGCGAAGGCCTCTGCTCTCGAGCCTTGACCAACTTCTCACTTCCGGAGCTCGCCCCTGGCTCTTTTCCCGACCTTAACGAATGATGAGGCCTCTTCACCCTCTTCGGGGGAGGTTGCTCGGTAGCCGGTGCCGGTACCTTACCAGATCCCGCGGCCGGTGCTCCGCTCTTCTCCTGCGCCGCTTTCTTCGCCGCTTCGGCCCTTCTCTTGGCCACTAATTCTACTATGGTGTTTCGGTTATCCAGCTCCTTCGCAGACATTTCTACAAAAAGAAAAGTTAACATGTTAACGCAAAGGTAGAAAGAAATACAAAATAGAAACAAAAACATATTATGGTTGGCCGGGCTCAGTCCGACTCGGGTGAGGTGCAACTCCGTGATACGAGGCCACCCAATGTTGTGACCCTCCACGATCTTGTCGACCTTCGCCCACTCCTTCTAGTTAAGTATCTTCGCTTCGGCAGTTTGTGGTTCGGCTTTCCGAAATTCCAAACGGTAGGGATGTCCTAAGGCTGCTTGCTCCGGACAACGAAGTACTTCTCTTTCCACCCTTGATGGAGTCCGGATGGCCGTGCATCACCTTCTTGTGGGGACGGGGCGAAAGATAGAAAATTTCCTCCTGATCCCCAAGAGAGCTCATCCCCAGGATGGCTCGGAAATAGGTCAGCCTCGGCGTAATCCCCTTCTCCTGACACTTCAAAATAAAACACACTAAGTGTTTCCAAGAGTTGGGACCATACTGCATCGGGCTCAGCTCCCCCTAGTTCAGCACCCTCTTGATAAATGGGTGCAACGGAAGCCTAGACCCCAAGACAAAACCGTCCTCAGAGAACATGCGGAAGCTCGGTTCGAGCGCGGTGGTCAGGCGAATCCCTGGGTTCGGCACCAGCAGCTCGAACTCCCGAGGAATGAAGTAAGCCGCCCTCAAGATGGGCAAGTAGTCCCTTGGCAAGCCACACTTCATACTGTCCATCTTGATCATGAACCGACCCTCGTCCCTCAACAGCGAGGTATACGCCAGAAGATCCTTCATGTCGTCAAGATACATCCTGATCGATCCTGGATTCTTACCGGAGAGAAGGGGGTGCGTGAACCCAGATCCATACTCATACTTATCCTTCTCAGTCGGACTGTCGGACCTTATCCACTTCCTCGTCCTCCTTCGAGGGTGATCTTTCCTATCAGGGGAAGGGGTCGCTAGGGAAGGCAATGGTGGGCGGTCTGCCTCTTCTTCCTCTACCTCCTCCGCGGCCCCTCCGACCTTGCCATGGTCACTACCGCTCTCGGTTTTTGGCTCGGACTCCTCCTGATCATCACCCTCCTCGACTTGCACCTCTTCTTCCCGACCTCCTTCTCCGGGCTCATTCTCCTCCTCCACAAGCTTCTCCTCTACAGGCTCCTTACCCAGCCTACGGGATTGCAGAGGCTCTACAATGAAGGCTACGTCACCCTCGCCATTCGACCCTTCTTCTGACAGAACCTCCTCCTTTACTGGGTGGATGTCTCCTGACGAAAAAGATATTGAAGACGAATGAACCTCCTCCTCGCCGCGACCTGAAGTACTTGCCTCAGAACCGAACTGAGACCGTGTCATTTTAAAGCAAAAATACTAACCTATTTCACCGAAGTAAGCAAAGGTCAACGGAAAACGGTCGCCGATGGTGCGCAAGAAAATTTCAGTTATTTGGAAGTTGAAAGCAAAGTAAAAAAAGTGAGGTGGGGGGAGGGGGATTTATAAGCACAAGCGGGACTCCTCGAATTCTGCAAAAAGATCTAGCTGTCTGATATTCATCATCAAGATCTAACGGCCACTAAGATCTTGATGACGTCAACTTAGGGCACAAAAATACCTTCTTACCCTCGGCTCTGTTGACCAACGCGGCGCCTCATCGCACAGGGTCAACTTCTCGGGTACTTCACCATTATCCACCCAAGTTCCTCCAAAAAGTTTCCTTCCAAACTGCTTGGAGCTCGACGCTCGGAAGTCACCGCGAGCCCAAAAAGTTTCTCCCAAACTGCTTGGACCTCGACACTCGGATTGCACCGCGAGCCCAAATAGTTCTCCCAAGCTGCTTGGACCTCGATGCTCGGATGTCACCACGAGCCCAAAAAGTTTCTCCCAAACTGGTTGGACCTCGACGCTCAGATTGCACCGCGAGCCCAAAAGTTCTCCCAAGCTACTTGGACCTTGATGCTCGGATGTCACCACGAGCCCAAAAAGTTTCTCCCAAACTGCTTGGACTCGATGCTCGGATGTCACCATGAGCCCAAAAAGTTTCTCCCAAACTGCTTGGACCTCGACGCTCGGATGGCACCGCGAGCCCAAAAAGTTTCTTTCAACAGCTTTAGGGTCGACGCTCTGATATCACCGCGAACCCCAAAACTATCCCCTAACAATGAGGGCTCAGCTGACGACCCCATACGCTCGGCAAGAAGGACCCTCGCTCCAGACTCCTACATCCCCTTCCTTTTCCAACAAGTGAGGCGACTCGCCTACCGACCCCCTACTGCTCGGTCAAACGGCTTCAGGGTCGACTGTCACGCCCTGCTTCGCAAAAAGAATACGGAATACGGATACGAGACAAAAGCCCGGTGAATTATTTTCATCATCCATAAGCTGTTCAAGAAATCTTTACAACATTCTCAAAAATCATCAGAGTCGGAAGCAAAAAGAATCAACCACATGCACATAATGAGCCAAAATACCAACAAGAATACTTGAAACCAAATATATAAATCTTAAATAGTCATGATCTGAATAAAACAAATATCTTGGGTCACATTGCCCAGATACAAGAATAAATCCAAGTCTCAAAATACAATATTGTTCATGCAAGCTACAAGAAATAATAATAATAAAATCCAACACTAATACTTCAGGTCTCCGATACCATCTGGAACCTGTTCTCCAAAATCTACAATTCAACGAATGCGGGAAAGAGGGAAAGAGAAAAAATAAGTACCCGTCAATTGCAAGTTACGGACCACTTATAATGTAGGATACAAGCACATGGGAAAACTAACTAGCAACATGGTATAAGCATGATGTCAAAATAAACATCTAGCATGGCAAAAGTGAACAAGTGTACATGGCATGAATCAAGTGTCAAGTAATCAAGTATCTTATAAACATGTGTCAAGTGTCAAGTATCATGTAATCATGTATCACGTGTCAAGCAGGCATGTATCATGTTCAAGTATCATGTTCAAGTATCATGTTGAAGTAGCATGTATCAAGTCTTATAGTGAATTACTATCTAGGTAGCACTTTATGCAGCCCACCTTACATGGTTGCTACAACAAACAGTTTCGCTTTAGATTTCATAGTGGACCATAGAGGGCAGTATACTCGGGGACAAGTCAGGTAATCGAGCTCCAAACTCCAAGTATCATGTATCATGTAATCACGTGTCAAGTTGTGCAAGTGGCAAGTATCGTGTCTTGCGTGCAAGTATCAAGTAATCACGTGTCAAGTACTATTTCTCAAGTAATCGCGTAGAATCAGTGGATCCCCTTCCGAGTACATATTTCTGAATTATCCACTATTATATCTGTCCCTTAAACCCCGGCTTGGTTATTTATTATTAATATCAAACAAGCATGTATATGTGCAAAATATATCAATAATAACATGGCATGATCAGGTGACAAGTGCAAGTTGCAAGTTAAACTTGTACGAGTGCAAGATATCTCAATAAAGACTAAAATAGACAAATCTCAAGTTCAGGACAGAAAAACCATACTGTAGTAAAACAGTGATTCTCAGTGTTACATACATCGAAATCTGGATCCGTCGAAGGATCTGGAAAATAGACTTCCACACGAATCCAGCAAGTAAAAATAAGTCATATATTAATTCACAAAAAAATAGCTCAAAACTGATTTGAATAAAGAAAATAGGTTCAGCCAGAAATTAGGAAAACGAATTCAAGAACAGGAAAACAGCAAGAAAACACATTAAATAACTCCACGAAAAATCTGGGGTATTCCCCTATATGTCCAGTATCTAAATATAAAGTTTCAAATTTTTCCAGTAAAATTAGATCAGTCATCAAAAATGAGAAAGCATCAAGAAAACATAGTTTGGCAAATCTGGAATTTCCAACACTGTTGTACGAAAACTATGATATCTCGCAACCAGCGAAACGAAATCCAATTCCACCAAAGGGAAAAGAAATTAGATACAATATACTAACTTTCAAATTTCACAAACATTTTTCATACAGTAAAAGGAATCATAGTGAAAATAAGGTTCTTTACAGAACATCGAGCAAAATATAACAAGTATAAAATTCATAAACGAGCATGAAACAACACATAAAATTCATCAATAAAATTCACCAAAATTCAGGGTAATCCCTATCTAGATAAAGAAATACTGACCAAAGTTTTGGATCAAAATAATATATGTAGTATAGTTCTTTAAAATGATTTGGATATGGGTAATCCCTGTCAAAATTACCGAAAAGCAAAATCTGGAAAAGATCGACACCTCTGTAGTAAAATAGTCATACGAAATCAAAATCAAGCAAGGTAAGAGGGGTTTGAAAATAGACGAAATTACCTAAAACTCATATTTTATACCGAAATTAAGATACTGACTTTAAAACAGTTCAAAACAGAAACCAAAACAGATCACCGATAAAATACAGATTTTTCCCTTAAAAATAAAATCAACATAGATTCAAGAAAATTGATCCAAACATATCCAAACATGAAATCAAGTCTACCAAGTGTCCAAATATCATGAATTAGGGTATCTAACATGTCCACACCAAATATATCACATGGATCTCAACCAAATCACGAATTCTCACAAAAGTCTCACATACACAATCAAAATCAAGAACGGGTAAAACCTAAGTTAATTCATGCCCATATTGTGTCGTGAGTCATCTATAGTCAAATTTTCACAATAAAGACAAAAACCATCATAGAAAACACAACAAGAGTCGTCTCTAGACCCAACTACACTATAGGTAGTATTTTGACTTGTATCAAACAAATAAATTGGAGTATAAGTTACCTACCTTAACCGAAGATGAAGAACGATGCAAATCAAGAGTAGGAGCAAAACCCACGAACAGAAATCCACTAATCAACGAATCCAAGCAACTAGAGCGAAAATATCCACACGAACCAAACTCCACAAAGCGAGAGAATAATAGTGGCTTGCGGCCACAAAAGAACACCACGAGATAGAACTAGGGTTTGTGTGATGTGAGGTGGTCAGGATATGCAAGAGGGATGATCGGGAGATGTGGGATGAAGTGACTCGGGTGTAGGAAGTGGGGGCTCGGGTGTGGGGTGTTGTCGGGGTGAGCACAGGCCGAGAGGAAGGAAGGTGGCTGTCGGGATGGGGTACACAGGCCAGGGAAGTGGTCGGCCGGGGCTGGCTTTGGGGTCGGGTTGGCTGCGCACAAGAGGAGGGAGGCCGGGATTGTGAGAGATGGAATTAGGGTTAGGGTTTGTGAAGGAAAGGTTTATTGTTACTGCTGAATCTGGTGTGGGGGTAAACAGATAAAATTTGTGGGTTCATGGAAAAACCTGAATAGCAGATCCAAACCTGTTCCGTCGGAGTTGGGCTACTGACTCCCGCCGTACACCTGCAAGGAAAGTGCAAAACACCGGGGTTGATCCCGGTGACGCACCCTCCGACGCTCTTGTCAGTAACCAGTGATGATTAAAAAAGAGCTTAAATTGGCAAAAAAGTTATTAACCTGTAACAGTGGTAGGTGGGGGGGGGGTATTTATAGTCGCCGTTGGGATCAGATTAGGAATGTGATTCCTGTGATCTGATAAGGCGTAAAATCCTCGTAATCAGATTAGGAATGTAATCCCTTAATTCCCGGTGAGAGGATAGTCGCGAATCAGGCCCGTTGATTTGGTTCAATCAGAGACCCTAATTCTATCCTGTCGGACTGGGTTTGTATCGGGTCGGGACCCGTACCCAGTTGAGGTGGATCCGTTCGCGGGTTATTGGATCTGTGAGAAGGAAACCCAGTACCCGCTTCGGACCCATTAGTAGGTGAAATTACCGTTTTACCCCTGAGCTTTAAGATCCGTCTCCGATGTGAACGGTCCCGATTTAATCCTATTTTTAGCCATATCACGAGCCCCCCACTCCTAGAGACTGAGTTTTTCAGTCTTTAAGGAGTAGTTTTACTGTTCTAATGGCGTACAGGATTTTATCGGTGTTCTTTAAGGGAGTTTTGGATCTTTCTCGGGGTGTAACGGTGTTATTCTGGGCTTGTAAAATGCCCAAAAATATTCTCAGAATTTTCTGGATTTTTGGTGATTTTTCCAGATTTTTCTGAATTTTTTCTCATTTTTTTGAATTTTTTATTCATTTTCCGAATTAAATAATTAATTATCGAAAATATTAATTAATTATTCTAATTTAATAATTATTTTTCCAGAATTTTAAAATAATTTTTCTGAATTAATAATTATTTTTAGAATTTTTAATTATTTTTTTTCGATTTTTTAAATATTTTTTCGGATTTTTTAAATAAAAAAAACAATTAAATAAATAAATTAATTAAATTAAATAATACCTGACACGTGGCGTGATCTGCGCCGTCAGATCCCGGCACGAATCTCGAGGAGGCGCATTTTCCAAAAATCGTTCTTGTCGTTTAGCGCACGTGGCGCGATCTGGACCGTCCATCACCAGAAGCGCGAATTTCTGGAAGATCCAACGGTCGTAGTCGCTCGGCTGTTTTTTTCTCCGTTTTGAAGCTCGGATGGGGACTTGCTCGGCAGCCGACCGAGTAACTTCGCGCAGCTCGGATCCGATCCATCTCGAGCTGCCACGTGGCGGCCACGTGGCACACAAAAAAAAAATTTTTTTTTTTCTTCTTCTTCTTCTCGCGCTCTGTTCATTCTTTTTCCCTTCTTCTTATTCATTCCATCGTTCTTGAACCTCTCCGCCTCTTCTCTTCAGCTTCGACTCTTCCTCTTCGCGTCTGCGTGCTGGAGCTCGGAGCTCGGCGGAGGGGAGAGAGGAGCTCGGAGGCGTTCGATGAAGGAGCCGGAGCTCGCGGCGTGGAGGTCGAGGGTGAGTTTGCGAAGGATTCGATGGGTTCGGCGCCGTTGGAGCTCGGAGGTGAGCTTGGCAGCGAAGCTCGGCACGAATGGAGCTCGGGGCTCTGCGAAGGGTTTGTGGAGTTTGGCGACGAAGCTTGTGCTTCGACGGAGGGGAGCTCGATGCTCCGAGGTTGAAGATGACTGTTGGGTGCTGGAGCTTGGTGTCGGCGAACCCATAGTGGTGGATGAGAGCTCGAAGAGGAGGGGCCCGAGGTGGGTTCGGTGTCGACGACGAATGGTGCTCAGAGTTGGTGAAGAACTCGACAGTGGGTTCCTCGGTGTAGCTGGAGCTCGGCGAAGGCATGGTGGAGGGCTCGTCACTGGAGTTCGACAAAACCGAGCGGAGGAGCTCAGCTTCGGAACTCGGCGAAGCTCATGCTGATGGAGGGGGGACACCGATGCTTGATGGTGGTCGGCGCTTTTGAAGAGTTCCATGCTTCGGTCGCTGAGCTGACGATGAAGACGGTTCGACGAGTAGCTTGGTCGGCGCCGTGGTCGGGAGCTGCGCATGGGTCGGTGGTGGTCGAGCTTTACATTTTGGACTCGATGGCCGAGCATTGGCTATGGCGAGACACTTGGGAGATCGCCGAAGGAGGGAGTTCGACTCGGCATGGAGAGGGAGCTTCGACGTGGAGAAGAGTTTGGAGCTCGGTTGTGAAGGGAGCTCGACGCTCCAAGGTTGAAAATAAATGTTGGGTTCGCGCCGTGGAGCTCGGAGCTTGGTGGCGATCGGAGCTCGGAGTAGTGAAGAGGAGTTTGGGTTTTGGCTGTTTTGGCGGGAAGGTGTTGAAGAGGAGAAGAAGGGTACGGGTGTTCGGGTTTGGATCCTTTAACGGGTCCGAACCCGACCCTTTGTGGTCCCTTTTTCTTTTTTTTTTCTTTTTTTCTTCTCTTCTCTTCTCTTCTCTCCTCCTTCCTTGCTGCTCGGCAGATGCGACTTGTTCGGCAGATCCGAGCACGGATTTTGAGGTGCATTTTTGTCACTTTGCAGCTCGGTAGGGCAGTAGCTCGGATGGTAGATCCGAGCTACGTGGCTCGGATCTGGGCCGTTGGATGGTGGCACGAATCTGGAGACGGGCTCAATTCCCAAGAAAACTCCATCTTGTCGTTTAGCGTCGCTGGCAAGATCTGGGTCGTCTGATCGAGATCTTACGCGAATGTTGAGGAGAAAGTGAGTTTTCCCCGTTTTGACGCTCGGATGGGCACTTGCTCGGTTAGCCGACCGGGCTCTTTGATGTTGGGGCTCGGATGAGAAGAGCTCGGATTCTTGCTCGGGTTCGGTTCGGATTTCTCCCTCGCACGAGTGGCTCGGCTCGGATTTCCGAGCTATTCGGCGCAGCTGTATTGAGATCCACTTTCCCGGTGCTACGGAGGTCCGATCGGGGCGTGCGACCCCTCGTTTTGAAGCTAGTTCGAAGATCTACAACTTCTCTTTAGGAGTGGGATGAAGACTCACCCTCCTTCATGGTCAAAATAGCCCCGCAACATGCTTGTCTTCATGAAGTTGATAAGTACTTTGGTCTTGGGGATTTTGGAAGAGGAGTTCCACTCCTAGGGGCGGAGAAGATGTGCTAGGAAGACCCTTGTTCTTCGAAGACCCTTGGGCTAGGAAGACCCTTGTAAGGTGTGCTAGAAAGACCCTTGTGCTTGGAAGACCCTTGGGCTAGGAAGACCCTTGCAAGGTGTGCTAGGAAGACCCTTGTGCTTGGAAGACCCTTGTAAGGTGTGCTAGGAAGACCCTTGTGCTTGGAAGACCCTTGTAAGGTGTGCTAGGAAGACCTTACAAGGTTTTTTGGTGATTTATCTGGATTTTTGGTGATTTTTCCAGATTTTTCTGAGAATATTTTTGGGCATTTTACAAGCCCAGAATAACACCGTTACACCCCGAGCAAGATCCAAAACTCCCTTAAAGAACACCGATAAAATCCCTGTACGCCATTAGAACAGTAAAACTACTCCTTAAAGACTGAAAAACTCAGTCTCTAGGAGTGGGGGGCTCGTGATATGGCAAAAACGTTATTAACCTGTAACAGTGGTAGGTGGGGGGTATTTATAGTCGCCGTTGGGATCAGATTAGGAATGTGATTCCTGTGATCTGATAAGGCATAAAATCCTCGTAATCAGATTAGGAATGTAATCCCTTAATTCCCGGTGAGAGGATAGTCGCGAATCAGGCCCGTTGATTTGGTTCAATCAGAGACCCTAATTCTATCCTGTCGGACTGGGTTTGTATCGGGTCGGGACCCGTACCCAGTTGAGGTGGATCCGTTCGCGGGTTATTGGATCTGTGAGAAGGAGACCCAGTACCCGCTTCGGACCCGTTAGTAGGTGAAATTACCGTTTTACCCCTGAGCTTTAAGATCCGTCTCCGATGTGAACGGTCCCGATTTAATCCTATTTTTAGCCATATCATTTCTATATAGGGTTTAGTTTATGGGTTAAAGGGTATAGGGTTGTGGGTATTAGGAGTTAGTAGTAACTTACCAATGGGTTTTGGGTTTGGGTCAATTAAATAGGAATACAACTGTATAGGATAACAAATAGGATTTGGGGATTTTAAATTTGGCTTTGGTAGTCAAAAAGGGTTCAAACAAAAGATTGGAAAAATAGGACAACCAAATCACCACCACCACAAACTCCCCAAAAAAAAATAATAAAGAGAACGAGACCAAAATGAAGAAAGAACAAAAACTAATGAAGAACGAAACAAAAGAGACACCTAATCAAACACAAAGAGCTCAAAATGAAATAAAACGAATATATATATTGGAAACAAATTCCAATACGGTCCAGAAAAAAAACAAGAGAGAAAATACACCAAAACGAAAAATACACTCCAAAATACACAAAAATGAAAAACAGGGGTTACAATCCTACCCACCTAACAAGAAGAATTTCGTTCTCGAAATTCAAAAGGAAGATACATAGGGTAACCCCAAAACAACCAAAAGAACAAAACAAAAACTACTCAAACAAATGAGGAAACTTCTGCTGAATCTCCTCCTCCAACTCCCAAGTCGACTCACGAGGCGAGTGAGAATTCCAAGCAACACGAACCAACTGATGACCATGTTCTTAAGCACTTTCTCCCGCCGATCCACAATAGCGTCTGGTGGAATCTCACAAGTCAAATCCGGCCGAATGGTCAACTCAGAATAGTCAATCACGTGGCTCTCATCTCGGATATATCTCCTGAGTTGTGGGACATGAAAAATATCGTGCACTCCTGATAAAGCTGGCGGAAAAGCAAGACAATAGGCCACGTTGCCTACTCACTCCAAAATCTCAAACGGTCCAATAAACCTAGGGCTAAGCTTGCCCCCACCACCAAACCGAATGACACCATGCCACGATGATACCTTTAGGAAAACATGGTCACCAACACCAAACTCCAAAGCCCTCCGATGGACATCGGCCCATCGCTTTTGCTTGCCCTGTGCTGCCTACAAGTGCTTCCTGATCTGAACCACTGCATCCACTGTCTTGGTGATCAACTCTGGACCCAACAACTTCCTCTCACCAATGTCATCCCAGCACACTGGTGATCTGCCCTTCCGCCCATAGAGTACCTCGAACGGAGCAGCATTAATACTGGCTTGAATGCTGTTATTGTACGAGAACTCTACGAGATGCAAATGATCCTCCCAAGACCTACCAAACTGAAGCATACAGGACCTCAACATGTTCTCAAGAATCTGAATAGTCCGCTCTGACTGTCCATCAGTCTGGGGATGAAAAGTTGTACTGTACTTTAATTTGCTCCCCAAACTGTTCTGAAGACTCTCCCAGAACTGAGA
The DNA here is from genome assembly GCA_017893485.1 of Hemerocallis citrina. Classification (NCBI taxonomy): domain Eukaryota; kingdom Viridiplantae; phylum Streptophyta; class Magnoliopsida; order Asparagales; family Asphodelaceae; genus Hemerocallis; species Hemerocallis citrina. The sequence continues at coordinate 158,659,846 of CM030362.1, forward strand.
TCTGAATCAAGTATCCCTGTCGGATATAATACTAACAGGAACCCCATGAAGTCTAACAATCTCTTGCATGTACCTCTCAGCTAGGCTTTCAGTAGACTGACCGACACGAAAATGAATGAAGTGAGTACTCTTCGTCAAACGGTCGACAATCACCCAAATGGCATTATGACCCTTAGGACTCCTCGTCAAAGTGGTCACAAAATCCATAGTGATATGTTCCCACTTCCACTCTGGAATAGGAAGCGGTTGAAGAAGTCGAGCGATTCTCTGATGCTCTGCCTTAACCTGCTGGCAGATCAAACACTGAGCAACATACTGAGCCACAACACTTTTCATACCCTGCCACCAGAAATGAAGCTTCAAATCTCGATACATCTTAGTACCGCCGGGATGGATAGAATATAAGGACTGATGGGCTTCTTCAAGCAACCTCTGACGAACATCACCTTTCGGGACACATAATCTGGACCCAAAACGAAGCGATCCATCCGAATGAATAACCGTCCTGGACCCAGACTCAACCTCAGCTCGAAATCTCTACAACAGTGCATCACTAGCCTGTGCCTCTTTAATCTGATCAACAAGAGACGACTGCAGCTGAAGCACCAAACAACTCTGATCAGAACTCGGCAACAAAACTTCCAACTCCAACCTCCTCATCTTCTCAATCAAATCGTTCTGCAGAGTCAAGAACATAACTGCCGGTCTCCTGCTCAAAGCATCTGGCACAAAGTTTACTTTACCAGGATGGTATTGCAAACTGATGTCATAATCGGCCATAAGCTCCAACCAACGCCTTTGCCTCATGTTTAACTCCTTCTGGGTGAAGACGTACTTGAGAATTTTGTGGTCTGTAAAGATCTCCACTCGGTCCCTAAGTAAATAATGTCTCCACAGCTTCAAAGCAAAAATCACTGCCTAGCTCCAAGTCATGAGTCGGATAGTTCTTCTCATGCGGCCTCATCTGCCTCGATGCATACGCAATGACTCGGCCCTTCTGTATCAAAACTGCTCCAAGACCCTTACCAGAAGCATCATAGTGAATTACAAATTCGCCTGAACCATCGGGAATAGTTAACACAGGCGCTGACGTCAATCTGTTCTTCAACTCAACAAAAGCTCCATCACACTCATCTGACCAACAGAACTTCCGATCCTTCCCAGTCAATTTAGTCAATGGTCCTGCTATCTTCGAAAAATCTTGGACGAACTTCCGATAATAGCCAACCAAACCAAGAAAACTCCTAACTACTGAAACAGACATGGAAATAGGCCAACCCTTCGCAGCCTCAACCTTGGCAGAATCCACAGAAATACCATCACCTGAGATAATGTGCCCCAAGAATAAAATCCTGTCGAGCCAAAACTCGCACTTGTTGAGTTTTCCATAGAGCTGATTCTCTCTCAAAGTCTGCAGAACCACTCTAAAATGCTTAGCATGATTTTCCCGATTTTGAGAATACACCAAAATATCATCAGTGAAGACCACCACAAATCTATCCAAGAACTGAGAGAAGATCCGGTTCATAAGACTCATGAATATAGCCGCCGCGTTCGTGACTCCGAACGGCATCACAAGATACTCACAGTGCCCGTATCTAGTCCTGAAAGCAGTCTTCTGTATATCTACAGCCTTCACCTTGACTTGGTGATACCCAAAACGAAATCCAACTTCGAGAAAACAACAGCCCCACTCAACTGATCAAACAAATCATCGATCCTGGGTAACGGATACCGATTCTTCACAGTAACTCTGTTCAGTTTACGATAATCCATGCACAGTCGATGACCACCATCCTTCTTGTCGACAAAAAGGATCGGAGCACCCCAAGGTGAAACACTAGGTCCGATGAAATCCAAATCAAGCAACTCTTGAATCTGCACTTTAAGCTCTGCTAGCTCAACTGATGCCATCCTGTAGGGACTCCTCGATATCGGTGTTGTTCCAGGTTGAACATTAATACCGATTTCTACTTCCCTATCAGGGGGTAAGCCAGGCAACTCATCTGGAAAAACATCTAAGAAATCCCGAACTACTAGAGGCGCAGCCTCACAGCCTGAATGCAACTCCATCGCACAAACCTCCTGATCAACTGCAGCTCGGCCAGGGGAAGACTCCCCGGCATAGAACTCAAATTTTGTGCGATCTGAAATCCGAAACACAACTTTCTTGGCACGGCAATCAATGATGGCATAGGTTTCACCCAACCAATCCATACCCAGAATAACGTCGAACCCCGAATTTCCAATTACAATCAGATTGGCTTTGAACTCTGCGCTACTAATAATTACGGGACACTTCCTGCACTCCCGGAAACAAATGACAACTTCACCACCTATCACAATGTTCCAAGCCTCTGACATGTTGCTACACTCCAACTGATGACGAGCGACAAATCGAGAGGAGACAAAAGAATGGGTTGCCCCAAAATCAAACAGAACATGAGCAGGAAAGAGCACACAAGCACAACACCTAAGACAGAAAGCAAAAGAGATAAGGAAAAGAATGGATGATACCAAAATCAAGGAATATGGGTACAAGAAGAATGAATTCATACCCAAAAGGAATCAAATAAGAAGGATCAAAAAGAATGGAATAAGACTATATCCAGATCAATGTTGATAATATTTGATTCATTTATGCATGCATGGTAAACCAGTGAGATGTTGCGCAGATTCCAGATCGAGTCAAGCTTGTCTAATATATTAGTTGCCTAATATATTAGCCAAACCTGGTGCTCTGATACCACTAAAAATCCTGTCATGCCCCGCTTTCCCAAAAGAATATAGAATACGGATACGAGACAAAAGCCCAGCGAATGATTTTCATCATCCATAAGCTGTTCAAGAAATCTTCACAACATTCTCAAAAATCATCAGAATCAGAAGTAAAAAGAATCAACCACATGCACATAATGAGCCAAAATACCAACAAGAATACTTAAAACCAAATATATAAATCTCAAATAGTCATGATCTGAATAAAACAAATATCTTGGGTCACATTGCCCAAATACAAGAATAAATCCAAGTCTCAAAATACAATATTGTTCAAGCAAGCTACAAGAAATAATAATAATAAAATCCAACACTAATACTTCATGTCTCTGATACCATCTGGAACCTGTTTTCCAAAATCTGCAATTCAACGAATGCAGGAAAGAGGGAAAGAGAAAAAACAAGTACCCGTCAATTTCAAGTTACGGGCCACTTATAATGTAGGATACAAGCACATGGGAAAACTAACTAGCAACATGGTATAAGCATGATGTCAAAATAAATATCTAGCACGGCAAAAGTGAACAAGTGTACATGACATAAATCAAGTGTCAAGTAATCAAGTATCTTATAAACATGTGTCAAGTGTCAAGTATCATGTAATCATGTATCAGGTGTCAAGCAAGCATGTATCATGTTCATGTTGGAAAATAATCTATGTGGACTCACATATGTGACTAAATGTATAATTACTATTCTAAAGTCTAACCCAAATTAAAGTGATCTAATCAAGATTAAGTAATGGGTTAAAAGCATATAATTTAAAGTGTGATATAACATGTGTAGAGACCGTAAAGTAAATTTCTTATTTTGTGATGGGCAAAATTGGAAATCAATAATTATCAATTAGGGTTATGGTCCCCTATATATACGTATCTTCTTATTCCATCTGGAATCCCATCAACAGAAGAATAGAGAGACGGTCTCTCATAGAAGTGCGTATCATATAGGAAGATCCAAACTCTCTGTGCAATCTCCATCAATAGCTTAAGGTTAGTGCTTCCGCTTTTAATGTTCTTCTTTTTTTAATTTAGCAAAGATCTATAGTTTCATGATTTAGGATTTTATATTAAAGCACTTTTGCAACATGATTAAGATCCAGATTCATATAAACATGATTTAGATTGTTATTAATGTTTTATGCATGTTCTTAAGTGTATATAAAAATCCATCAATTGGTATCAGAGCCATCTTTGCTGAATAAATTGAATAAATTTAGGGTTTCTTGTTTAAAGAAACTTAAGAAATTTAGGGTTCCTTTTGATCTTCCTGTTTAAGAAACTCAATTAATGTTTTTTATTGAAATTCAATTAATCAATTGCTTCAGATCTGGAATTTAAAATAAAATTCAAAAAAATAAATAAATAAATCAAAACCGTAAGTGTCGACTAGAAGTGGTTTTGATGATTCGATCAGTATGTTCACAAATATCTGGAAATGGGACAAGTTTTATTAGATCTGATGGCAAAAGTCTGGTTATTAAACAGCATATACTATGGATGTTGATTAGATCTGATGTTTACCCAATGATTATTCATGATTTAAAACAACATTTTAATCTATACTCATGATTAGATCAGATTCCTTATTGATCACGTTTACCCCCTATAATGGCTTCATGAATAATTAATATAGATTTCCTATAAAGTTTCTATGTGAGAATTCCTGTAGCATTGCTGCCGTAGGGACCCACCCGGTTTGAGAGAGCAGCAGGTTGTTGCTGCTTCTCTACGTGCTGACGTCAGATCAATTGTATGGCTCATTAATTTTCTATGTTTAATAATTAATTTTTAAATCATAACAGAAAGATATGGTTTAGATATTAATTTTATGTTGTGTGTATTTTTAATTAATTTGTTATTATCATATCAGTAGATAGATATGGTTCAGTTATGGTTTTGTTATCATTTTAAATAGATATTATCTTGACATTATCCATCTACAAATAAAGTAAAATTATAAAATTACGGAAAAGATAAAATTTTGGGAAACAATTAAATTCAAATTATGGTTTTGGTTTTCTTATGAATGTCTAATATTTTGAATAGATCAATTGAAACAAAATGTTGCCAAAGTGACCTCTTTTGTGTAGATTAATTTATTTAAAATATCAAGATGATTGTGTGTTTGTAATTCATGCGTTTATTAACTGACCCAAAGGTAAGTTGATATTTGGCCGAATTTCATACACATCTGTGGTAATAAATATGTGACAATTATAAGGTATTCCATGTGAACAATAAGTCAGTCCAAAGAATGACTTATTATTTGACAAGATTTATTATCAATATTTGATTGCTACAACAAGAGTACCGCTTACAGTTAATGTTACTGTCCAAAGACTTGATATTAATGTTATGCCTGGTATCTTGAGATGGGATTAACCATTATTTGAATTTATTGTTTTATATGGATTCTCATGTGAGCTTATTTTGTTTATTTTGTTCTATATTCAGCTAGTGTATCTTCTGCTGCCTCAATAACTGCTAACATCAATTCTATTCCCATGCTTAATGAAACAAATTTCAAGAATTGGAAAGGGACCCTATTGATAACTCTTGGCTGTATGGAATTAGACCATGCATTAAGGGAAGAACAACCTCCATCTCTCACTGTGGAAAGCACTCCTGATGATAAAAGGGTATTTGAGAGGTGGGATCGTTCAAATCGCATGAGTCTAATGATTATGAAACACATCATTCCAAAAGCCTTTAGGGGCACAGAATCCGATGGGATTACTAAGTCCTAAGATTTTCTCGATCAAATTGAGAAACGTTTTGCTAAAAACGATAAGGTTGAAATGACTACACTTCTGACTTCTTTGATGTCTGGTCGAGGAAATATAAGGGAGTACATTATGGAAATGTATCATGTTGTTTCAAGACTTAAGGTACTCAAGCTTGAATTTTCTGAGGACTTGCTTGTGCTTATGGTTTTGGTATCACTTCCTGCACAGTTTAATCAATTCAAGATTAGTTACAACTGTCAAAAGGAAAAAATGGACTCTAAATGAGCTCATTTCTCACTGTGTGCAAGAGGAAGAAAGGTTGAAACAAGATAAGACTGAAAGTGCTCATTTGGCCAAAGCATTTAAGGATAAGAGCAAGAAGTGGAAATCTGAGGATGAAAAAGCTAAGGATCCAGCTCAAAAGAAACAATATAAGGATATAGAGAGTTGTTTCTTTTGTAACAAGCCTGGACATATGAAGAAGAAATGTACTAAATATCACGCATGGCGTGCAAAGGAAAGGGTTGCCTGAGCTGCCGGAAGCCAAATAATGGTGAAAGACACATCTTCGTGGGCGATAATCGGTAGAAGTGGAAGTAGTTGGGCATTTAGGTTGTTATTATGAACTGGTTTCTTATTTAGATTTGAAAGACACTTTTGTTATTCCGTCTTTTAGACGAAATTTAATTTATGTTTTTTTGTTGGACAAATTTGGTTATTACTGTTCATTTGGAAACAATCAGTTTAGTCTATCTTTAAATTCGAATGTTGTTGGAACTGATTATTTGAATGCTTATGACAACCTTTATTTGTTTGAAACAATTGCATCCTATAATGAAACCTTGCATGTAGAGTTACGTAGTACTAAACATAAATTAAATAAAGAAAATTCGACGTCATTATGGCATCACTACAAAAGAAACTCGATTTCCCTGCGTTTTTTTACGTCTTTACCGGCGTTTTTTTACGCCGGTGAAACTTTCACCGGCGTTTATAATAGCGCCGGTCCAAATGACGCCGAAGCGAGCGTCGCGGAAAGGAAGGGGTCTACACCGGCGGTTTTAGTGGACGTCGGTAAATGTGACAACTACACCGGCGGCCATAAAACGCCGGTGTATGGGGGTCTCTGAGTGCCGTTCTTTTACCCCCAACATACATTCACCGGCGGTCGTAAACCGCCAGTGTTTATCAATTCACCGGCGTTTATAGAAACGCCGGTGTAGAATGAACGTATACCGGCGGTCGTCGACCGCCGGTGTATGTGCGTTTATGAGTGTCCGGTTTTCCCTACTTACAAGCACCGGCGTGATCAAAAACGTCGGTGTAGTTAGGTTCACCGGCGTTTTATAAATCGCCAGTGTTTCTTGGTACCGTTACAGCTAACGGCATACACCGGCGTTTAACGGCATACACCGGCGTTTGTGTGAACGCCGGTATATCGCACACTGCAACTAATTCATTAGATAGACCGGCATTTTATAAAACGCCGGTCTAGCTATGCCCGTTTGTTTTCCTTTCTCCGGTTTTCCGTTCGATTTTAATTCGCAGTTTCATTTACAAAATCTGTAAACTAATTTACAACTGATTCAACCAATTTCGTTGCATATTAATGCGCAAATCACAAACAAACACAAGAATAATAAAGTTTCACACGTGTCATATCCCAAATATCTCAACAAACTAATTAACAGTGTCATAATCACAACCAATCACAACCAAATTCACCGCAAAATTAACAGTGTCATAATTAACAAATTAATATAGCGACGAACATCCCAAATATCTCAACAAACCAGTCTGACAAATATCTCAAATATCCCAAATTAACAGTCTGACATAACTCTCATAAAAAACAGTCTAACATAACAGCAAGGAGGACATAAGAACAACAATCATACAGCAAGGACACAAGAACAGCAAGGAGGACCACGGATTCATACCCCTCGAGGAGCTTCAGTTCTGATCATCAGAATTTTCTTCATCTGGGCGACCGCTCTGTGAAAAAAAAACAATAGTTTAATTCAACAGTAGACCACAATACAGAATATATATATTTTTTGAACTTGCAAAAAAATCTAACTGTATCTTAAATTATAAGATCAAAGTGCCAATTGCAAATGGAATTGTTAATGATATATAGAGAGGTAAAATAATTACATTGCAATGCTAAAAATCTAGTACTTAATTTTGTTTTTAAATATATCTAAAATAACAAAACAAATGAAAATTCAGTATCTAACTTGAAAACTTTATATTCTCCTCTGATTGGGAATATCCACTATCTAAAACAGTAAAACAAATGAAAATTCAGTATCTAAGCATGTCTTTCGTGGATTGTTCAAACAATCCATGAAACTGTCATCGTGGACGGAAACCAAATATAAATATAATAAGAAAAATAAGATAGGGCTCATATCAAGTGTATTTTTAGGGAACTGTCATCGTGGAAGGAAACCAAATATAGAAGCCAGAAATGGAAACAGAAAGAAGAATGGTAGAGACTTTGGATACACCAGGCTAACATAGCGGCATTTTCCTCATCTCTCTCTCATCCCTTGTTTCCCTTCAGCACGCGAACACAAAGAGACATCAGCAACAACAGCAAGAGCGACAAGAACAACAATAATAATAAATTATTATGAACAAGATGTCTCTATATGGGTTTCCAGATCTCCACTCGAGCCCTCTCGTTCTAATCACAGCCCAATTAAGAACATAGACAACAGCCACTGAACAATCCAATCACAGCCCAATCAAAATTTGCCATCCTGGATCTTAATGAAATAAGCTTCATTAGCACCAAAAGAAGATGGGGATGCTAGCAGCATACTCAGTTTGGAAGTGAACCCATTTTTGGTTAAAAAATCATGCCAAAGATGGCAAACAGGTTACTTTAACAGTACCTTAAAATGAAAATTTCCATTATCTGAGCTTATATGTTGCTCTACCAATTCTTTAGCCCAACTACATCTAAAACCCAATTGTTGTGCATATCCAGAGGATTTTCGCATACGTACCTATAGCATCCTCAGTTCACAGTGAACCCATTTGGGTCAAAAAAACATGCCAAGAAGACAAGCAGATGCATGAAATAAGCTTCATTAGCAGTAAAATAAGATGGGGATGCTAGCAGCATACTCAGTTTGGAAGTGAACCCATTTTTGGTTAAAAAATCATGCCAAAGATGGCAATCAGGTTACTTTAACAGTACCTTAAAATGAAAATTTCCATTATCTGAGCTTATATGTTGCTCTACCAATTCTTTAGCCCAACTACATCTAAAACCCAATTGTTGTGCATATCCGGAGGATTTTCGCATACGTACCTATAGCATCCTCAGTTCACAGTGAACCCATTTGGGTCAAAAAAACATGCCAAGAAGACAGCAGATGCATGAATAAGCTTCATTAGCAGTAAAATAAGATGGGGATGCTAGCAGCATACTCAGTTTGGAAGTGAACCCATTTTTGGTTAAAAAATCATGCCAAAGATGGCAATCAGGTTACTTTAACAGTACCTTAAAATGAAAATTTCCATTATCTGAGCTTATATGTTGCTCTACCAATTCTTTAGCCCAACTAAATCTAAAACCCAATTGTTGTGCATATCCGGAGGATTTTCGCATACGTACCTATAGCATCCTCAGTTCACAGTGAACCCATTTGTGTCAAAAAAACATGCCAAGAAGACAAGCAGATGCATGAAATAAGCTTCATTAGCAGTAAAATAAGATGGGGATACTAGCAGCATACTCAGTTTGGAAGTGAACCCATTTTTGGTTAAAAAATCATGCCAAAGATGGCAATCAGGTTACTTTAACAGTACCTTAAAATGAAAATTTCCATTATCTGAGCTTATATGTTGCTCTACCAATTCTTTAGCCCAACTAAATCTAAAACCCAATTGTTGTGCATATCCGGAGGATTTTCGCATACGTACCTATAGTGTAACCCCTGTTTTCCAAAATACATATTTTCTGAATATTTTTTTTCGTATTTTAATTATTCATAAATTCGTTATTATTTTAAACTCGACTTGGACCTTCTAATAAAATTCTTTTCGAACTGGAAATTATAATTACTCCGAAAAATAGTATATTCCAACTTTATTGTCTATTCTTGTTATCAATATTATTATTAGTATTTTACTATTAATATTATTACCCTTGACTTTTAATTTTGAAAAAAAATATATATACATATATTTCTATCGTAAATTGTATTTGTAGTCATTTCGAATAATTTCCATATTGTGGTACAAATATATTTTGTTGTATAATCCTAATTTTCATTTATTATTTTATCTACTATATTGGGTCTTTCTGTTAGATTCTAATACCCTATTAAAATCCAAACCCAAACCCATTATCTTGTTGGGTTCTTTAATTAAAACCTACCCTATTCTTATTGGATTCTTTACCCAATGACCAAATACCCACTATATAAATACCCTACTAAAAACCTACTCTACTAAACCTAACCCTAAAACCTATACTTCTGCTAATTACCCCAGCCGCCAACGTTTCTTTCTTCTTCTTCTATTCTCATCCCGAAACCCTTCTCCCCCACTGTGTGCACCCACCCCGCCATCTTCTCGCCTCCCACGACGCCGCGGCTTCCCCGTTGCTCCCCTCTACCAGCCATCGCAGCCGACGCCAACCTGGTTTCCTCCCTCTGCACCAGCAACACCCCAGCCCCGCCGGCGATGCCTCCTGGCCTTCACTCCACCGCCGCGAACTCCCCTCAGCCACGACAGCCCCGGTGACCGCACTGCGCCACCACAGTGCACCCCGACCCACCTCCTTGCCAGCAGCATCACGCTGCCCAGTTCCCTTCGCCCGACCGCCTGCGGCAGCAAAGCCCCGCCGCCCAGCAAGCTGCTGCCCCGTCGCGCCACCTCGCCCTCGCAGTCGCACCACTGTCGCCGCCGCAGTCCAGTTGCCGCCATCGCCGGGATCCTTCTCTCTCTCGGTTACTGTAATGGAGGAGAAGGGAGAAGGAAGGCTGTGTTCGAATATGGGCCGTCCGATCTAATTGAGATTGTGATCAGTGTTTGGTATTATGGAGTAGGCGATCCCGATCCCATGTTTGCTGCTTTGAGGAAGAATTTGGCTGTTTGGAATCTGAGCCCTCCATCTGATCAAGATCTTATATGAGCCGTTCGATCGTCTTGATCTCGATCGCCATCAAGATCCGTGCCGATCCAACCCCGATCGTCTTCTACTTGGTGAGTTAAATGTTTGATCCACTTTTTGTTCTCGTTCGTCAATTGTCAATCATGGTATAATTACTCTTTTGGTATCCTTCTAATTCTCATATGTTTTATGTATGTTCCGATCTCGACCGTTGGATTCGCTGGATCTTCATCATGATCCATGCCCGAGCGTGATTACGGTGATCGTTTGCTCGTCGCCGTGTCGCCGGGATTTCGATCCCGTTACTCTCAATATATTGGATCTAACGTCGTCCTAAAGGCAAGTCACTTCTATCGAATGTTTTTTTTTGTATCATATTCGATAATTATTGTTGAAATTCCGCAAGTGGATCTTATTTAAAAATCGTAAAATATTATTGTATCAATCGTCGAGATGCCACGGATTTACACGAGCGAATCCAAGTGGTAGTCCCGACATCGTGCCATCTTTTTGCCTCTAATGTATAGAGATATTCATACACCATATAGTTATAGTTATTGATTATAAAAATAGGGAATTATAGACACATTTCATATCATGACATTAAATGACAATTTAGCTATAGTAGATTGTAGAAAATTAGTTGATTGTTAATGTGATTGTTATTGCTAAATTGTTGAATTGTAATTATTAAAATGTTAGACATCACCTACATTAATACCATGTTCACCTAAGGTTGATTCGCTGCGATTAGGATTAATTAAACTCCAATTACTATCCTTAAATTTTTTTTAAACCCTTTTACTTAAAATGAACATATAGACTATTCAGAAAATTACGCTAATCTGAACCTTAACGTGCTGTTTAGACCTAGAACACTTCATTAAAATCAGAAACTCCCTGAAAGTAAATCGTAGCCCTATCTGTCTAGATGTCGATAGACACCAGAACTTTCGAATTTGGACATATACTGCTCCAGTTATGAACCTTTTACCACAGCTGCGCTGTAATTCCAGATTCACGTACATAACAACTTAGGCTAATGAATTAAGTGAACTATTAATCATATATGGCCAAGATAAATTCCAGATTTGAAAATAACATGTTTAGGGTGTTAAAAAGTATTTTTACTGATTTTTATAATATTTATTTACTGCCTTTATAATTAAAATTAGACAACATCTACACCCAGCCAGAAACTTAAACCTATAAAGATCACTGAATTTCACTTAGCTACCGTCGTCAGAATATAGACATTAAGTATGCGTTGGAATCGGGCGGGAGTCTAGTTTCTAGACCACCTGACGGATCCATAGTTGCTGTCCTGTAGCAACGGGAATACTGATTTTGGTACAGCAACCTCCTGCTGTCCAGAATTGGGATTCTATGCTTTATAATGTATAATTGTGTTTATAATGTTATATTTAGTGTATTTAATTGTATGTAGTATATTGCATGATCTTAGGGTTGTGTTGTCACCTTTTCTAGCGTCCCTTACTAATTGCATTATTGTGAGTTTATTGAATAAAGAAAGTAAAGCAAGCCAGGGTTAAGGGTTGATTAGGGTAGTTGATGACATGGTGACTGTACTCGGAAGAGGGGCCCGTGTTTCCCTAATTATCGGTATATCGGTTATTGGATGTTGGTTATTGGTTATTGGTTATTTGTTATATCGGTCATCGGTTAATTGCAGATTACTGACTACAGTATCTCGATTGATTCGATCATCGGTCATTATTGAATAATGTTCCCGAGTACATGAACTATAGAATCTACCACCTTAGTCTAAGCGAAATTGATTGTATGCATCGAACCTGTGGTACGGCACACATGGGACACAGTAGTACATGCATTAGCTAGGATTTAAAAATGAATAATAGACCTAAGACTCTCCTCACATTATCATTGCATATTGTTATCTTAAAGAATAGTATTCTCATTATTATTGTCATTATTGGTATTGTTTATCGTTATTGTGGTAAATCGTATTTAATGCATATTATACTGTTATCTCTTTTACACTGTTCAATACTATCGACTTCATCGTTCATTTGAATTCATTGATATACCACTATTTCCATTGTTTCACTGTTTCTCCACTTGCATGTCCACGACTTGCTCTAAGGACAAATTATTCTTTCTTTATAGATGAACAAGTACAGGTGATCAAGGAGAATTTTCAGAAGGCATTGGTGAGCAGTTCTTCTACGATTGGAGCATGAGTTCCTCGAGCTATTTGGTAAGTTTTTATATTCCAGATTTGGTTACTGAATTTCATTCTCGTTTATGTGATCATGTTTCCTGCGTGGTTGTGATTAATTTTTCTTATATTGTTGAGTTAAGACTGGTACAGCTTATGGATGATATGAGTTAGCGTACTTATATCATTCGCTGGGTCTCAGTTACGTGCTTGTATTCCCGTATTCCGGGAAGCGGGGCGTGACATATAGCATCCTCAGTTCACAGTGAACCCATTTGGGTCAAAAAAACATGCCAAGAAGACAATCAGATGCATGAAATCAGCTTCATTGGCAGTAAAATAAGATGAGGCCTATGCTAGCAGCATACTTTGTTTGGAAGTGAACCCATTTTTGGTTAAAAAATCATGCCAAAGTTGGCAATCTGCAGGTTACTTTAACAGTATCTTAAAATGAAAATTTCCATTATCTGAGCTTATATGTTGCTCTACCAATTCTTTAGCCCAACTAAATCTAAAACCCAATTGTTGTGCATATCCGGAGGATTTTGGCATACAGCTATACCATCCTCAGTTCACAGTGAACCCATTTAATATCAAAAAAACATGCCAAGAAGACAATCAGATGCATGAAATCAGCTTCATTAATAGTGAAAGAAGATGAGGCCTATGCTAGCAGCATACTTAGTTTGGAAGTGAACCCATTTTTGGTTAAAAAATCATGCCAAAGATGGCAATCTGCAGGTTACTTTAACTGTATCTTAAAATGAAATTTTCCGTTATCTGAGCCAATTCTTTAGCCCAACTAAATCTAAAACCCAATTGTTGTGCATATCCGGAGGATTTTGGCATACGTACCTATAGCATCCTCAGTTCACAGTGAACCCATTTTGGTCAAAAAAGCATGCCAAGAAGACAATCAGATGCATGAAATCAGCTTCATTAACAGTAAAAGAACATGAAAATTTCCAGTATCTAAGCATATATTTTTCTATTAATTCTTCATCCCAACTAAACCATTCATGTTAAGGAAATCAAGATGCATCTATCTGAAAAAACATGCTAAGTTTGAAAAATAAGGGAAATCAAGAGATGATACCGAAGAGAGAGAGAGAGAGCGGAGGAGGGAAATCGAAAATGACGAATAGGGCTCATATCAAGTGTAGTTTTAAGGAATTGTCATCGTGGAAGGAAACCAAATATAGAAGCCAGAAAGAGGAATGGTAGAGAATGAGGATACACCAGGCTAACATAGCGGCATTTTCCTCATCTCTCTCTCATCCCTTCTTTCCCTTCAGCACACGAACACATAGAGACATCAGCAACAATAGCAAGATCGACAAGAACAACAATAATAATAAATTATTATGAACAAGATGTCTCTATATGGGTTTCCAGATCTCCACTCCAACTCGTCTCTTTCTAATCACAGCCCAATTAAGAACAATTGTTCACAGTCACTGTTAAAGAAACATATATGCTCAGATAATGGAAATTTTCATTTTAAGATACTGTTAAAGTAACCTGATTGCCATCTTTGGCATGATTGCCATCCTCATCTTTTTTCACTGTTAATGAAGCTTATCTCATGCATCTGATTGTCATCTTGGCATGTTTTTTTTACCAAAATGGGTTCACTGTGAACTGAGGATGCTATAGGTACGTATGCCAAAATCCTCCGGATATGCACAACAATTGGGTTTTAGATTTAGTTGGGCTAAAGAATTGGTAGAGCAACATATAAGCTCAGATATGTTAGAGAACCTGTTTGCCATCTTTGGCATGATTTTTTAACAAAAAATGGGTTCACTGTGAAACTAAGTATGCTGCTAGCATACCAAAATCCACTAAATCAGTACCCCAACACGGCTGAACAAACCTTATTTGCAGGTCATACAATGTCATCTAAGCATGTTATGTACCAAAGTGGGGTTGGTCATACAATGCATGAACGACACGTATTAGTTGTTTGTGAGTATGCAATAGGGTGCAGCTATGAACAGGGCTCATATCAAGTGTAGTATTACGGACTGTCATCGTGGAAGGAAACCAATTTAATATATAAGCCATATATGGAGCCAGAAAGAGGGATGGTAGAGAATGAGGATACACCAGGCTAACATAGCGGCATTTTCCTCATCTCTCTCTCATCCCTTCATTCTCTTCAACACACGCACACAAAGAGACATCAGCAACAACAGCAAGAGGGGGTTGGTCCAACAATAAGTATAGATTATAATAAATGAGATGTCTCTATTTGGGTTTCCAGATCTCCACTCCAGCCCTTTCTTTCTAATCACAGCCCACTTAAGAAACATAGACGAAATGCTTATAGACGACAGCCACAATGCAGACTCACAAACACTAGTACGTGTCTTTCATGCATTCAAGACCATAATCTCTTTAAAAATACCAATTTAAATACTTACCGAGGGTGGGACTTGGGATTGCTGCCCTATTAAATTGGCCATTTGTTCTTGTAGGAGTGCAACTTGTGCCTTTAATGAAGTCATCTCCTCGTCCCGATTGGCACTTGAACTAGATTCACTCCGTCCGAATAGCCGCGAGGGGGTTGGTCCTAGCCCCATACCACAGACACGTCCATGCCTCTCCTTTCCCCTAACCTCGGTCAAGGCAACTCTCTGCCGGGTACGCCAATCTGGGCGTGATGCCGTAGGGTCAGAATCTGAAGCGGAAGAGATTTCATCATACCTTTTCCGAGCGTTAGTCTGTAAAAGGACATAACAACCAGAGTTAAAAGCAGATGAGATTTCGACTACTCATTAGATATTAGTTCACAAATTACCAGAATCCGTGCTGCCTCAGGGCTCGCATACGTCCCATCCTTCGATTTGTGGGTGGCATCGAAAAAGTCAATGTCGCCAAACTTCGTAGGACCCCCTAAATCTTCTGCCTATATATTAGTAAGATGAAATGGTTATAAACAAATAACTGTAAGTAAAAAATGTTCAATACGATTGCGCCTACCAATTCTTCCCGAACCAGAGCGAAGCTCTGTGTACCAGCGGTGTGCAACACTAGCTGCTTTGACCGACTGGCAACTCCCACCTCCGCCCTTTTCTGTACATGCCACAATGAAGTTAGCAGAAAAATTCATTACAGTAGCCATACAACCACATACTCATTAGATTTTTGTGCCTTTAATGTAAATACCTGACCGATCGCCGAACTCCAGTAGTGCACAAGAAATTGCCAATCTGAAGGCTCCACATTTTCTGGCACATTCATTGCATTCTCCTCCTCTGAAAGGTCTTTGTCATAAAACTTCGCCTTCAAGTCATTCTTGTAGTCCCTCCACTTTTTGGAGAGTAACTTTTCAACCCAAGGCGTAAGGGAGTCGGCGAACGAGAAGTATTGCTGCAAAATTTATTACCCATCACTAAAAATACATATTTCAATAATATATTTGCGCCGACCAATTATTTATTTTAGATGAAAAATACCTTGATTGTCGTAATAGCAGTGGCCTTTGTCGTGGTTGGCACCTTCGGCCAACTCTCGTATGACAAAGGAAGTATCCGGGGGTTCCTTGCTATAACCCCAATAAAGGAAGAAAATTTGCTGGCGTTATCGCCAACCGGTTGCCCGACACCGTTTACCTCCACCACGATCCTTTCGTCATTCTGAAGCCTCCAAATATCCGTCATCTTAGTTCGCCCACGATGTTTTTTGACAGTGGGCGGCGTGCTACCCTCACCCTCATCTGTTTGACTGCCACTATTATGTAGTGGCTGCTCATCCCCATGGCTCTCGTTGCCATCATTTATATTTATCCTCTTTCCACACCTCGGCATGTTGTACCTGTCAAGGATTCAATAACTTCCTTAGATATGCAAATTTAATTAATAACATGTTTATAATAACTATCATAAAATTTGTACTTTAGTAGGATTAACAAACCAACATAATTATAAAAAAATTTTAAAAATGAGATTTGTAACAAATTAAATTACAATGATAGTTTGGTTCAAATGACACTAAGCATAGTTTAATGTAAATAACACCAAGCAGTAGAAAATAGGAAGATAACTAAACCGGTGTATTAAATTGTTGTGCATATCCGGAGGATTTTGGCATACGTAGCTATAGCATCCTCAGTTCACGGTGAACCCATTTTGGTTAAAAAAACATGCCAAGATGACAATCAGATGCATGAAATCAGCTTCTTTAACAGTAAAAGAACATGAAAATTCTAGCAGTATACTCAGTTTGGAAGTGAACCCATTTTTGGTTAAAAAATCATGCCAAAGAGGGCAAACAGGTTACTTTAACAGTATCTTGAAATGAAAATTTCCATTATCTGAGCTTATATGTTGCTCTACTAATTCTTGAGCCCAACTCAATCTAAAACCCAATTGTTGTGCATATCCGAAGGATTTTGGCATACGTAGCTATAGCATCCTCAGTTCACAGTGAACCCATTTTGGTCAAAAAAACATGCCAAGAAGACAATCAGATGCATGAAATAAGCTTCATTAACAGTAAAAGAAGATGAAAATTCTAGCAGCATACTTAGTTTGGAAGTGAACCCATTTTTGGTTTAAAAATCATGCCAAAGATGGCAAACAGGTTACTTTAACAGTACCTTAAAATGAAAATTTCCATTATCTGAGCTTATATGTTGCTCTACTAATTCTTAAGCCCAACTAAATCTAAAACCCAATTGCTGTGCATATCCGGAGGATTTTGGCATACGTAGCTATAGCATCCTCAGTTCACAGTGAACCCATTTTGGTCAAAAAAACATGCCAAGAAGACAATCAGATGCATGAAATAAGCTTCATTAACAGTAAAAGAAGATGAAAATTCTAGCAGCATACTTAGTTTGGAAGTGAACCCATTTTTGGTTAAAAAATCATGCCAAAGAGGGCAAACAGGTTACTTTAACAGTATCTTGAAATGAAAATTTTCATTATCTGAGCATATATGTTGCTCTACTAATTCTTTAGCCCAACTAAATCTAAAACCCAATTGTTGTGCATATCCGGAGGATTTTGGCATACGTAGCTATAGCATCCTCAGTTCACAGTGAACCCATTTTGGTTAAAAAAACATGCCAAGATGACAATCAGATGCATGAAATCAGCTTCTTTAACAGTAAAAGAACATGAAAATTCTAGCAGCATACTTAGTTTGGAAGTGAACCCATTTTTGGTTAAAAAATCATGCCAAAGAGGGCAAACAGGTTACTTTAACAGTATTTTAAAATGAAAATTTCCATTATCTGAGCTTATATGTTGCTCTACTAATTCTTGAGCCCAACTAAATCTAAAACCCAATTGTTGTGCATATCCGGAGGATTTTGGCATACGTAGCTATAGCATCCTCAGTTCACAGTGAACCCATTTTGGTCAAAAAAAATGCCAAGAAGACAATCAGATGCATGAAATAAGCTTCATTAACAGTAAAAGAAGATGAAAATTCTAGCAACTCAGTTTGGAAGTGAACCCATTTTTTGTTAAAAAATCATGCCAAAGATGGCAAACAGGTTACTTTAACAGTATCTTGAAATGAAAATTTCCATTATCTGAGCATATATGTTGCTCTACTAATTCTTTAGCCCAACTAAATCTAAAACCCAATTATTGTGCATATCCGGAGGATTTTGGCATACGTAGCTATAGCATCCTCAGTTCACAGTGAACCCATTTTGGTTAAAAAACATGCCAAGATGACAATCAGATGCATGAAATCAGCTTCTTTAACAGTAAAAGAACATGAAAATTTTCAGTACCTAAGCATATATTTTTCTATTAATTCTTCATCCCAACTAAACCATTCATGTTAAGGAAATCAAGATGCATCTATCAGAAAAAACATGCTAAGTTTCAAAAATAAGGGAAATCAAGAGATTATATAGAAGAGAGAGAGAGAGAGAGCGGGGCGACGAGCGCGGGGGGGAGGAGATAGATTGAGAGCGGGGCGACACGGTGGTTTCCGATCACTGATTCACCTCCAAATCGAGAGAGGGATGAGGGAAATCGAAAATGACGAAGGGAAGAAGGGAACGATGACGAAAGGTCGAAGGCTGTCGAAGAGGACGAAGCGGCGGAGGCAAACGCGCGGGAAGTAGAGCGAGGAAGGAGGGAAAACGAAGTGCCCCCTTTTTTTTATTTTTTTGGGGTTTGGGAAAATGGCGAACGAAAGGTTAGGGTAGATGGGATTTATCGCAGCTTATTCACCGGCGTTTCAATTAGACACGCCGGTGAATGTGTAGGTATATTCACCGGCGTTTATTATTAAAACGCCGGTGAATAATATACTTCACCGGCGTTTTTAAATAAAACGCCGGTGAATACGCGTATTGACCGGCGTTTTAAAGTGACCGCCGGTGTATAACCATCCCATCTGGCGCCCCATTCCTATTCGCTCCCTACCCCGGCGCTACTAGTAAAACGCCGAGGAATATTCGCCGGTAAATCGAGTATCTTTTGTAGTGCATAAGTGCTTAGGTCATATCTCAAAAGGTAGAGTTGAGCGTCTTATGTCTGACATTTTGGAATCCCAGGACTTCACAAGACTTTGATGTCTGTGTAGACTGAATAAAGAGAAAACAGATCAAAACTAAGAGATTAGGTGCCAATATTCTTAATGTTAGGTGTTATGAACACATTTGTTATTTACTTCGAGAAAGCTTAGTCATGGTCTCCACAATCCAGAATATGTTCTTATGGTGTTGCATTCTCTGTTCTAAAGTTTAGTTCCGATTTGGAGTTAAATATAGCATTCTAATCATATTTTATCGAATCAAAAAGGGGTGGTATTAATCAGATATTTATGAAATGACCAATGTATTTAATGCTTTAAATTAAGAAATAAGTATTCAAACTAGTTTATTATATCCTAGCTTAAGAATATGGTTTGCAAGTTGACAAAATCCGGATAAACCTAGGCCGTTATTGGGGATAATGGGTTAAGAGTACTTAACCTGTTATTACCAATAACGGGTTAAGTAGATTGATATTGGCAGGACTTCATACCCTACAGACCAAGTATTGATAAACTACTGCCAATTTCTCTCTACTTAACCCGTTATTGGGGATAACGGGTTAAGATCACTTAACTCGTTATTGAAGATAACGGGATAAGTAGATTGATATTGGCAGTACTTTATCAATACTTGGTCTGTAGGGGATGAAGTCCTGCCAATATCTCTTTATTTACCCCGTTATTGGTGATGACGGGTTAATGTCACCTAACCCGTCATCGTCAATAACGGATTAAGTGGAGAGTTTTTTACACAACTTTCATCTGTGTAGGCTCTATGTGCTTTTGTTGATACATATACAACTTCACAAAATTTGTAGGTTTCACAACAACTTCTACAGATGTGCATTCAAACAACTTTGTATAGTTCTAAGATATAGTTCGGAGAATATAGTTCCAAGATATAATTCGAAGAATTATAGTTCGGAGAATATAGGGATACGGGTTATATCTTATAACAACTTTGTACATCAAACATTACAAAGGGGCAAATAAATGTAAATTGAACATACATAGACTGCATACATAACTCAAGCGAATTGATATTACAAAGTCATTCTTTGACACTTTCACCCAAATTTGCAATTAATTTAGTATACAAGTACATGCTGGGTTTCTTCTCAAAGAGGTAGGAAGGACTGCCGACTCTGCCTTTTTTTGAATGCATAAGTAGCAGTTATCCCCCATGCATACAATTTAGTTCATTACAATTACACAGAGGCAGCAATTCTCCGGTTCGTGGGATAGAGTCGTAGTGGGTGTAACCGTATATTCAAAGTACTTGACAACTTCTTGACACGCACTCCTCATATTCGTACTATTTGTTGCACGATTGTGAGGTGTGCATGCCAAGAAGTTGAAAAGTACCATGAATACATTGTGACACCCACCACTACTCCATCCTACGAAACCAGAGAATTGTTGCACTCTGTATAACAATAGGGAACGAATGTGTATGAAGGGAGGAGAATTGCTACTTATGCATACATTCAAAAAGCCCCAAAAAAGAAGACTAAGGGGAATGAAGGGGGAAAAAAGGCAGAGCTAGGAGTCCTCCCTACCCCTTGAGAGAAACCCAGCATGCACTTGTATGCTAAAGTAGACATGCATATGTCTCTCTACCCCTGCATCTTCAGCTTCTTTCTGAAACAATGTTTTGAAGAACTCAGTTGAAGGAGACTCTCTTTGAACCCAGTTATTTTTAGAACTCAAACTTCTTCCCCCTTCAAGAAGAAAAGATTATAATGAAGACAAGAAGAAAAGATTTGCTCCTCCTACATTTTTGAACAATGTTATTTGCAGTGTCTCCTCCCTCTTTTTTTTTTCTTCTCTTCACTGAACTCAAGAGGCATGAACTCAAGAGGCATAGTTATAGGGAAATGAAGAAGGAAGGGTGAAGGGTAGCAAGCATGCAGCAACATGCACAGCAAACAAGAAGGCAAGAAAACAAGAAGAAAATGAAGACAAGAAGAAAATGATGATACACTTCTCAATAGATTGATACACTTCTCAAAACTTTGATACACTTCTCAAAATGCAGCAATAAGGACAGCAATCATGAACAGCAATATGATACACCTCTCAAAAATGCAGCAACAGCGACAGCAATGTACAGACCAAGTATTCATAAACTTCTGCATATATTTGTCTACTTAACTCGTTGTTGGTGATGACGGGTTAAGTACACTTAACCCGTCATCACAAACAACGGATAAAGTAGACAGATATATGCATTCCTTTATGCCAATACTTGGTCTATACATGATGAAGCACTGCCAATATTTGTCTACTTAACCTGTTATTATGGATGCTTAACCCGTCATCACCAACAACGGGTTAAGTTGACATATATTGGCAGTACTTCATGCGAACTTGGTCTGTAGATGATGAAGCAGGCTCAATATATGTTAACTAACCCGTTATTGGAGGTGACGGGTTAAGTGTACTTAACCCGTCATCCTTAATAACGGGTAAAGTAGACATATATTGGCAGTGCTAATAATTTTAACATTTGGTTGAAAAAAAAAATGTAAAAAAATTTGTGAATAAAATATATAATGTAGTTCAATAAATGAAAAAAAATTATTATAAATTATTCAAACACTACTTTAACCCTAAAACCCACTAACCTTAGCACGTTACAAAAAATCTGTTCATAAAAATTTAATATAAACACCTATCCACAGAAGTTCGTTACATGATTTGAACTTTTAAAGTACACAAAAATTTTTTATAATATTTACGTACATTCAACGAATTTGATTTAAAACTTACATTGTGAACGGGTTACGGCTAGGGTTATAGGGTCATTTTAGGGTTACGGTAGGGTTAAGTAGAGATATTATGAAAATAGGGTTAGAGTAATTTTAAATGTTATGAAAATAAATAATATAGTTGAAAATTTGAAAAATGTTTATCACAAATGAATCTAACCCTACGAACTACTCTCACCCATGCCGTAACCCTACCCTAAGGTTAGAGTCAGGTATAGAGTTAGGGTTCAGTCAAGGTTAGAGCATGGTTAGGACAAAGTTGTAGGTTTAGAATAGGTTAGAGATAAGGTTAGAGATAAGGTTAGAGTATGTTAGAGATAAGGTTAGATTAGGTTAGAGTAGTTTGTAGGGTTAGAGTAAGGTTATAGTAGGTTTGGATAGTTAAAGTAGGGTTACAGTAATTTTAAATATTATGAAATTAAATAATATAGTTGAAAATATGAAAAAAATTATTAAAAATTATAAATAACCCTACGAACTAATCTCTAACCCCAATGTAACCTTACAAACTTGTAGGGTTACAGCTAGGGTTACAGGGTTATTGTAGGGTTACGGTAGGGTTTGAGTATTTCTTAGGGTAAAAAATGGGTTATGGGTTATGTAAAATCCAACTTCTTAAAACTTTGAGTGTTGAAAATTATGAAATATAAAAAAATACTCAAATTAGAGGAACTTGGTTCACAACAAATAAGGTTAGAGTAGGGTAGAGTAGGTTAGAGTACCCAACCCGTAGGTTAGAGTAGGTTAGATTTCTAACCCTAGCCTGTAACCCTACTGTAACCCTAGGGTGCTGCCAAGCCGTAACCCTATTTTTGTAAAAGCAAGTTAACGACTTGTACTACATATTAGGATTATTGCCATGTTGTACATGTAGTTCCACATGTTGTAAAGTGAAATCTAATAACAAAATAAGCCCATTATGGACTTGTTCTACATGTGGAGATCTACATGTGGTTCCCACTAAATGAACACTCCATTCCTTGACATAGACTTAGCAAAATCTAACTGAGCGAAGGGGGAACTATGATGAGAAAAAGAGCAAGGACGAAGTTATGGCCATGTTGTACATGTGGTTCTACATGTTGTAAAGTGAAATCTAATAATAGGCCCATTATGGGCATGTTCTACATGTGGAGATCTACATGTGGTGCCCACTAAAGGAACACTCCATTCCTCGACATAGACTTACCAAGATCTATCACGGATAAAAGGGGGACTATGGAGAGAAAAAGTGCAAGGACCGAGCAATATACAATACAAATCTACTGGCAGTTAGGGTTATACCTTACTTATGTTATGTTGGATTCTACTTATGGAATCCATGAGTTGATAAAATTCCATAAGTAGAACCCCACATGTAGAACCCATGTAGAACCACATGTAGAACCCAATAATGAAAAAAATTCAGTGCGTTTTAGATCGGAGAGCTACAAATATTAACCTAATTAATCAAAACAAAAAACAACCACTTACTACTAACCCTTAACCCTAGCTTACCCTAACCCTAGTTTACCCTAACCCTACACTAACCCTTAACCCTAGCTTACCTTAACCCTAGGCTAGTTATCAAATTTTATTTTTTGAACTTTTACACCACCTTTAATGTAAACGATTTTATATTGGTTAGTTATGTGGTAATAAATGGAAATTAATAAAAAATATAAACAATTATGGGCATATGAATGTTACTTTGCACAGTTCAGGAGACAATGTTCGCAAAGGGTGAAGAGAAAGTTCTAGAAAACATAAAAATTTCTATCTACTTAACCCGTTCTTGTGAAAAACGGGTTAAGTGACCTTAACCCGTTATTCACAAGAACGAGTTAAGTAGATAGATTTAGACAGTATATTTTGAAAACTTGGGTGAAGTCCTGCCCAATAACTCTCTACTTAACCCGTTGTTGTGGATAACGGATTAAGTAAACTTAACCCGTTAACCCATATAACGGGTTAAGTGAAGAGATATTGGCAGTCCATTATGATGACTTATATGTAGAGGGATAAATTACTGCCAATAAATCTCTTCTTAACCCGTTGTTGTGAACAACGGGTTAAGATCATTTAACCCGTTATTCACAATAACGGGTTAAATAGAGCGATATTGGCAGTACTTTGGTCTGTAGGGGATAAAGGACTGCCAATATCACTCTACTTAACCCATTGTTGTGAAGAACGGGTTAAGTGATATTAACACGTTGTTCACAATAACAGGTTAAGAAGAGCGATATTAGCAGTACATTATTAAGACTTGGTTTGTAGGCTTCTAAAGGACTGTCAATATCTCTCTATTTAATCCGTCATCACGAATGACGGGCTAAGCTCAATTAACCCGTTATCGTCAATAACGGGTTAAGTATAGATATTTGTGCAGCACTTTTGTCTGTGTTTGGTTATATACATTTTTGTTGATACAAATACGACTTCACCAAACTTTATTCACAAATTCACATCACATCAATGTATATAATACAACAGATATCTTCACAAGAATTTTAAAGCATACAAATGTACAATGTCAACCAAACCACATAATTAATTCAAATCAATACAATTATCCAAAATTTACAGAAAAGTTATACATCTAAAGTTGCACGTCCAAAATATAAAAATTAGTAATAAAGACGTTCTTCACGTTGACTTGCACAGCATGCTCGGTATTCACCTACAACAATTTATCACCATAGAAACAAACTATGCATTAGTTATTGGAATAACAAAATCAACAACCAAATGCTAAACTACTAAAGAGTATTAGATACTACCGTTTACGACCACGCGGCTTGCGACCGCTTGGTGTGAATTGATGGGCGGGTTCCGCTTCCTTTGAGGATTTCGTCGTCTGCCTTGTGTCTCGGGGGATTCAGGGTCATCCGACCACTACTCCTCATCAACTTCTTCGGGATTTTGCTGTTGTTGCAGTTGTTGTGGCTCGACGAAGTGAATTCCCTGGCCTTGTCACGCTCTTTCGCCTGGAACCCGTTACTGGCACGTTGGCTTTCAAATACGCCTCAAGTTGCGGACCTTCACCCGCGTCCTCAAGAGTATGACGGCACGACATTAGCATCTCCCGCATTATCTCCTTAAAGCTCTCGGGTACCTTACTCTTCAAGACATGAGCAGCTGTTCGAACATTCTCCCATGTGTTTTCAATCTACATTTAGTTGAAAATTTCATTTTAAACAACATGCATAATTAACACATCACTTAATTACAGTACATGCATAACAACTATATGAAATATGACTAACTATTTTTCGATATTTCTCAGCCTTTGGTTGGTACATCGGCTGGGAGAAGGAATATGCTGGAGCTGGTTCTGCCTGGGTTGGGGGAATCGGAATCTGCACACCGGATAGTACAGCGGCCTTTGGAGAAATATACAACTGTGTTACCCGCTTGTACCACATCATGTATGCCTGTTGGAGGGAGCCATCATATGGTATCACGATGAACATCATATTCGGTATCATTTGACGCCGCATGGTGTTCCAGTTGGCTACATGGTAACGATGGTAATCAGCCCAATCGAAGTTGGGCACTCGTCCCATTCCCCTCACCTCGTGCAACTTTTTATCATAACACCTGACATCGGAAATCTTTTGTTGATATCCAAATTACCGCAAGACTCTATCAGGATACTGGAACTCGACAACTCCAAAATTCACAAGCAGTGCAGCTGTCAACCAAAGGGCACTATCTAAACAGACTGGTGGAACCCTTTGCAACCTGGCGGTCGAGTACGGTTCCCAATTGACGAACTCGTTCCGCAGGTTATCTAACTCATCTCTGTAGTAGGTTAAAAATTGGCGTGGGTTATCGACCCACGTGTGCCGCCCCGCCCAATATGCTCCTAGAGGAGGTAACAACTCCGCTACCCCCTGGGTCAGCCAACCAATCTGGTGTTACCTCAATAATACGGGAACGTCCGATGTGGATGTGTTTCTAACTCTAGATTTGCAGTACACCATCGAGCCACCCATTTGTACGCTACCTAAAGAATATGTGCACAAATTCCTATATAGTAGTGCCAGTGCCGCACTCCTCCAACTGAAACGACCCGTATAATGGAAATTTTCCAACAACCGTAGGTACATTAGTGGCACGGTTGATCCGAATGAGTTCCGGAAGATCACTCCCCCTATCATACTAAAAATGTATGCACGTGCATAGTAGGTTAGGGTTTGCTCGTCCGAATCGGGAGCCAAATAATCCTCCTCGAACTGAAATTTCAACCAACTGATGTACAGTGATTTACCATCGAAAGTTTCATCCATAACTTCAGCTTCCGCTTTATCTTTCGCAACTTCTATTTGTTCATACAATAAATCTTCATCAATATCTGCGGGCACATTATCGAGGATTTCTTTTTCAGCGGCCTCTCTTCTTTGGAGAACTATCAACTAGAGGTCGATACCGAGCAAATCATGAACAACTTCAACTCGATCGAAGTCCATGTTTCCCGTCATGGCAATCCCATATATTGGTAGCCCAGTTATCATTGCCACATCTTGGAGGGTCACAGTCATCTCACCCACTGGTAGGTAGAATGTGTGGGTCTCCGGCCTACATCGCTCGACAAGAGCTGTAAGTAGCGGTTGATCTAGCTTCACTGAACCCATGAATTTTGCTCCGTAGAAACCGGCCTCCACTAAGTATGGCGTGATACGGGGGTCAAAAGAAAGAACCGCGTGCTTCCGGAAGTTATATTTCTTATCGGACCCATTCCACACGGCTTCGGATCGGTGTTTGGGTTGCAAGGTGAGTAAGTTTGTGTCCACGGGTCCAGGTGGTGTAACGGGAACCGAGGACGACGGACCTGTCTCAGTAGATGTGGATTGACGGCCACCAACCTACACGAATAAAGATAACAAATGTTATTATTGAGATAATATTACATATTCGTATTTAAAACCAATAATAATAATCAATCTTACCTCAGTAGTTGGTGCGCCACTAATGGTAACGGGCTTCTCGGTTGCCTTGTTCTAGCCATTTATCTATGTACCAAAAAATTTAAATGTGGTTGGTACGCGTTACATCCAGTTATTTATCATTAATAAACATACCCAGATTGTGGGGAAAAAACTCACAAATGATAACAAAAAAAAGCACTTAAAGTCAAATTGGTCGAATTCACGTAGCATAAGTCACCCTAACTTGTGGAAATGAGTTTCAACACTCGGTTGGAGAGATACGGGCGTGTACCGCTTTTGGTTGTAAAAAAATCCAAATAAACCGATACACGGCCGTATATCTCGAACCGTGAATCGAAACCCACTTCTACATGTTGGGGTGGGTTGTGTTGCGTGAAATCAGCTTACTCGCAAAGTTTCGTATTTTTTGGAGGCTGTTTTCAACTTTAACCGCACTAAAACTATTCTAAGTCATTAACTTATAATGCGAGGAACGTGAGAAAACTGCACAAATGGCATACAAAATTTATATAACTTTTTCACTTGGTCGAATTCAAGTAGCGCAAGCCACCCGAACTTGTAGAAGTGAGTTTCAACTCACGGTTTGCGAGATATGTCTGTATACCGCTTTATTAGGTTTTTTTTAACCAGAAGCGATACACGGCCTTATATCTCGAACCGTGATTCGAAACCCACTTCTACAAGTTGGGGTGGCTTGTGCTACGTGAGATCAACCTACTCGCAATGTTTCGTATTTTTTGGAGGCCGTTTGCAAGGTTTTCAACTCTAACCGCACTAAAAATATTCTAAGTCATTAACTTCTAATGCGAGGAACGTGAGAAAACCGCACAAATGGCATCCAAAATTTATAAAACTTTCCAACTAGGTCGAATTCATGTAGCGCAAGCCACTCGAACTTGTAGAAGTGAGTTTCGACTCACGGTTTGCGAAATACGGCCGTATACTGCTTTATTAGGTTTTTTAAACCGAAAGCGATACACAGCCTTATATCTCGAACCGTAAATCGAAACCCACTTCTACAAGTTGGGGTGGCATGTGCTGCGTGAGATCAACCTACTCGCAAAGTTTTGTATTTTTTGGAGGCCGTTTGTAAGGTTTTCAACTCTAACCGCACTAAAAATATTCTAAGTCATTAACTTCTAATGCGAGGAACGTGAGAAAACCGCACAAACGGAATCCAAAATTTATAAAACTTTGCAACTTAATTGAATTCACGTAACACAAGCCACCCGAACTTGTAGAAGTGAGTTTTGACTCACGGTTTGCGAGATACGGCCGTATACCGCTTTATTAGGTTTTTTTAAAACCAAAAGCGATACACGGCTTTATATCTCGAACCGTAAATCAAAACCCACTTCTACAAGTTGGGGTGGCTTGTGCTGCATGAGATCAACCTACTCGCAAAGTTTCGTATTTTTTTGAGGCCGTTTGCAAGGTTTTCAACTCTAACCGCACTAAAAATATTCTAAGTCATTAACTTTTAATGCAAAGAACACGAGAAAACCGCACAAACGGCATCCAAAATTTATAAAACTTTGCAACTTAATCGAATTCACGTAACACAAGCCACCCGAACTTGTAGAAGCAAATTTCGACTCACGGTTTCCGAGATACGGCCGGGTACCACTTTACTTGGTTTTTTTCAACCATAAGCGATACGCGGCCGTATCTCTCAAACCGTGAGTCGAAACTCACTTCTACAATTTGGGGTGGCTTGTACTACGTGAGAC
Source organism: Hemerocallis citrina (assembly GCA_017893485.1). NCBI lineage: Eukaryota > Viridiplantae > Streptophyta > Magnoliopsida > Asparagales > Asphodelaceae > Hemerocallis > Hemerocallis citrina. Next base: position 158,688,628 of record CM030362.1, read on the forward strand.
CAATCTACTTGCAGAGTTTCGTATTTTTTTACAGTCGTTTGCAGAGTTTTCAACCATAACCGCACTGAAAAGTTTCTAAATAATTTCGTATATACAATTGTAGTTCTACAAATTACTAAGGCAAACAAAAGTTTTCGGCAATTGAATATATTAAAAGTCTTCCCAATTCTACATCTACAAATTACTAAGGCAAATAATTTTTTGCCCACTTTCTAAATAATTTAGTATACACAAATTGAAAAATAAACACAAATATATCTACTGAGGTAAAGAAATAGTCAATACCTTACAAAATATGTGCGAATTTAGCCAATGATTCAATTTGGGGCCGAACTAGGGTTTCGAATTGGTTTCGAAGAGGGAATGAGAGAGTTGGGTTTCAATGTTGGAGTAGATATTGGGAGAGAGGAGGGAGAGCGAACGGAGGAGGACAAGTATGCGTTTAGATCAAGGATTAGGGTTTTCCTCACTTTGAGTTCGTCGAAGAAAAGAGAATGAGAGAGAGAGAGAGTCGTCGAAGAAGACGATCTTTATGCAGATCTAAATGAATTTAGAGTGCCTTAACCCATTCTTGGGAATGACGGGTTACGGCTATATTTTTTTATAAAATTTAGTCTTAACCCGTCGTTGGGAAGGACGGGTTAAGCCAAAGTTTTATAAAAAAATATATGGGCCGTCAGATCAAAGATCCAACGGTCCAGATTAAAATTCGCACGGGTCTGTGCACACAGACCCGTTTTCAACGGAAGAAGACTCATATATATATATATATATATATATATATATATATATAAATATATATATATATATAATCAAATCTAGATTTATCGTACAAAAAATGGCATCATCACGTTCATGTAGAAGTAACCAAAAGAGTACACAAGAATACACATCTCGCACCGCTTATATTCCACTATTAGAATACAATAGTATTAGAGAAGAATATAGTTTTTCCGAGTTTTCTCAATCCGCTGATCCACAAACACAATTCGATGAAATCCTTGTTGAAGAAACCGAAACCCAAAACAACGAAAACCAACATTCTTCCAAAAATCATAAAGAATCTACTTCAGATGTCCACCGTCATTATATATGGGAAGAAGATTCCCCCAATTTGAAAAAAGAAAAAAAAAATAAGTATTGTGGAACAGTTTAAAGATGGGTAAAGGATACCGGGACGGATACACTTGCATTCCATTTAAACAATAAAGAGCTTACCAAACAAAAGACCAACCCTAAGACCGGTCGTGTAGATGGTTTTAGTGACGATCATGATCTTGTTCGTAGTGAAATGACAAAACTAATTATTAAGGATGAGTTATCGTTTTCTTATTCTGAAAGTAGGAACCTACAAGCCTTTAATCAAAACTCTTTAAACCCCCATTTTAAGTGAATTCCTAGCAATACCATTAAATTTGATTGTTTTAAAGTTTATCAAAACATTAAGAATTTTTTACTTACTACTTTGATTAGTTTAGCTTGTAGGATTTTATTATCCACCGGCCCTTGGAAAGGTATTAACGATATTCCAATAATGTGCGTAACTTCTCATTGGATTATTAATGATTGGATCCTCCTAAAGAGGATCATATATTTTGGATATATTATGTACCCTCATAATGCACAGACTACTTCATCACATGTCACACAAGCATGCACTAATTTTTTTATTACTGATAAAACTTTTGTTATTAGTTTTGATAATGCTTCGATTAATACGAAGGCATTTTATGCATTAAAGGATGCATTACATCTTATAGAGCCTGAAATTTTTCATATTAGATGTGCATGTCATATTATAAATTTATGTGTACAAGATGCATTGAAGATGACTGAATTATATTTAAGTGCACTAAGAAATTGTGTGCATTTCATAGATTTGAGTGGTCTTAATCTTCAAGCATTCAAACAATAGTATAAGCATGAGGGATTGAATTTTAGAAAATTTGCTAAAGATGTTATACATCGTTGGAATTCTACTTTCGATCAACATGTTTTTGTTTTACAATACAAAGATGTTATAAATGAATGTTGTCTTGCAAAAATCATGGAAAATTTTCAAATTAGTGATTACACTTGAGATTACATCTAAAGTTTGTGTGCATTTTTAGAACATTTTAAAACCGTAACTTCTGAATTTTTAAAATCTTACGAGTCCACTTCTAGCGATATTTTAGTTACATATTTAAGATGATGAAATCTTTTGACCGAATGTTGAATGATGCTTACATTTGCTTTACTGTTGTTTATGATAAATTTGTTATATACTTTTGTCATCTTCCCGAGTTTTATTGTGTTGCTAGTGTAATGGATCTTCATATCAAGTTAGTTGGTACGAATAATTTGATTAATATGTTTTATAGTATGACTAGGTATGCCCATGGGCACGTGCCTATGGCACGTATTCAGAACGATAAAACATATGAAAAATCATGTAAACAGTAGATTTTTTTGTCGTACTGACCCACTTTTGAAAATATTTGGGGATCTGACCCACTTTCGAAAACAATTAGCGATCTAACTCAGTTTTGGACATCAGCATAAGCCGTTATTGGAAATAACAGCATAGGTTATTTATATGTCGTTATTTCCATTTTGCATTTTTTTTGCATGCCATTATTTGGAGTAACGACATCAGTATATTTCTCATACGAGCGTGAATCTTCTTACTTGGAAAACTTTTTAAGTGTTGAAATAACTTATAAATAATATCGTTATCCCCAAGAACGGCATTCGAATTATTGATGTCGTTATTTCACGGCATTCGAATTACTGATGCCGTTATTGGAAATAACGACATCAGTTATAATAGAATGAACTGTTGCATTTGTTTGGAACAACGGAAACAGTTCATTTTATTATAACTATTACCGGTATCTCCAATAACGACATCAGTAATTCAAATGTCGTTCTTGGCAATAACGGCATTATTTATAAGTTGTTTCAACACTTATAATTTATTCCAAGTAAGAAGATTCACACTCGTATGAGAAATATACTGACGCCGTTACTCCAAATAACAGCATGCAAAGAAAAATGTAGAATGATGCCGTTATTTCCAATAACTGCATATAAATAACCTATGCCGTTATTTCCAATAACGGCTTATGCTGACGTGTCCAAAACTGGGTCAGATCGCTAATTGTTTTTGAAAGTGGTTCAGACCCCCAAATATTTTCAAAAAGTGGGTCAGTACAGCAAATCTTTCTAAACAGTAAGGGATGATTTATATAAATGTTTATTTGCTAGTAGACGTTGATGTATTACTCAGTGAAGTATAATACAATCATTCTAATCTAAAACAATTACTCAGTGAAGTATAATACAATCTTAAACAATTACTGAGTGACGTTGAAAGCATTCTAATCTAAAACAATTACTCAGTGAAATATAATACAATCTGATCAAATATGGTAATTCAAAAGCAATTAAATGGAAGTGAATGTTATTGAGTTATGAAAGCATAATCCGAAAAAAACATAATTAAAATTTTGAAATAATAAAAAAAAGACATAATCCAAAATTGCATAGCCAAAAAAATATTCATTGTTTTTTTTTTGTTGACATACCTGGATAAAAAAAAAGATAAAAGAAAGAGAGAGAATTATGAAAAAGGAGAAAATAGGGGGAAGAGAGAGAGAGAGAGTAATAAATGTAGGAGTTGTTTTGTTTTTGGGGGAATTTTTTGAATTTTGAAGGGGAAACATTTGGGAGGAAAATTGTCTTTTTGAGAGCAAAAATCTAGACCGTTGATTTTCTTCCATGAATGAGAGACACTTGATAGCTTTCTTTGTATTTTATTATACTAGTAATTTACACGTGCGATGCACGTCTTAATAAATAAAGTTTTTCTAAAGTAAAAATTCAGACGTAATCTAGGTTTGAACCTAAGACCTTCTTTATAATAGTTATGCACGTGCATTGCACGCGTTGGTAGATTGATAAATAACACTAAGACCTTTTCCCATTATAATATTATTATTAATGATTAGAGATTAGAGATTATATATTATATTATAGATAGATGGATAGATAGATAGATAATAATTTACACATGTGATGCACATTTAATATATATAAAAAAATTAAAGTAAAAAATCTGACGTAGTAAGGACTCGAACCTGAGACCTCCTTCATATTAGTTATACACATGCAATGCACACGTTGGTAGATTTATAAGTTTACAAATGACACTCAGGTCTTCTCCCATTATAATATTAGAGATAGATAGAAGATAATGATTTTGGTTTTGATGAACTTGTAATTAACTTTGAATTAATATTGAATAATCCATTTAATAGTTATGATAAGGAGTTTTGATTTACTTCTCACTTCTCACACAACACACAACCAGTACTACATCTTCTTCAAGAGGTAAGGGTATTACAACTGATGATACAGATATATGAGTCTTATACAGACTAAAAAATATAGGACTAATAACGCACTTAATGAACTTCATTGGTATAATGCACAACCTCCACCGTCATTTGAATAAGATATTGGTGTGGTCCTTTGGTGGAAAAACAACGCTGTATCATATCCTATTCTTTCTCATATGACAAAAGATTATACTAATTCCCCTGGTGTCCACCGTCGCATCGGGAAGTGTTTTTTTCTCTTGGTGGCAGGTTATTGAACGAGAAAATGAATCACATGATGCCGGAGACTTTGAAAATGCTAGTATGCAGCGAAGATTGGATAAAAGCGGAATGACTCAAGAAATAACAGAAGGCTCAAGCGGTAGCAACACTCCAGAAGACAAATTATGAAAGTCAAGTCCTGAAGATTGGAAGGCCGAAGATAACTCCCATAACTCCCGAAGGTTGAAGACTAAAAATTGAAGAATTGTATAGTAAGAAACTTATTAGGAAATTTAGAGTGATGAGATCCTAAGTTTATGTTAAATTGAGGTGCACGACAGTATTCCTCTGCCCTCTCTTCAAACTAACTCTAAGCTATCTCAAACTCTCGATCTCCCTTATCAGGTATTTTTCAAATTATGTAACTTGTATGTATTATAACATGTCTTTTTTTTTTACTATTGTAAATAATTCCGTAGTAATATGATTGATGATTCTTGTACATCTGAACTTCTTACAATATTTATATATTTTATATGTTCAAAAAAACTGAAAAAATGTGTCAAAAACATTTAAACAAGATACAAGTTGAAAAAATAGTAATCTGCACATGCGATGCATGTTTTAATTATTATTATTTTTATATAGTAAATAATAAGACATAATCTTGCCTCGAACCTGAAATCTTCCTTTATTCATCACATACCCTTTACAAATTACCCCTAATGGCACAAACTTTTTTTTTATATGAAAGACGCTTTTGTAAATAATTATGTCGTAAATAAATTTGAACTTTGACAACAATTGAGTAAATGAATGGTTAATATAACTCCGACTTAAAAATGAATGGTTGAGATTAGATTGTTGAATGTCTACAAATGACAATCCTAACTCTTCCATTGTACAAAAAATTACAGGGTTGGCCCGACCTAGGACCCGGGAGGTCAAGCTGGCCTTCCCATTTTTCTAACCGGCCCAAGACCAGCAGTGGGACCACTGAACCTCGGCCCGGACCGGCACGCCTGAACGGGTGCCACCCCTATTTTCAAGTAAAATTTCTGTGCCACGTTTTTCAAATATCAAAAGATAAAATTCACTTATCTATCTTTCGTAACTGCAAAACAAGCTTGAGCATTTAATGATTTATCACATGCTTATAAAGTTTTCTCAAACCAATAAAATTAACGGCCTCTTACAAATCAACAAGACAATATGTTAAACAGGAAAACTTACACCAATTCAGATAAAATGCAAAATTTGAAGTATGAAGTGAGAACCTAGCCAACAGTATAACTAAAGAATTAAATTCACTATAGATTTTTTTCTCAATCTGAAGCATCTCATAGTTTAGACCTCTTTGGTTAGCAATAAAGCTAATGTATGGATGAGAAGTAATCTATATAAGAAACCCCAAGAACACGATGACATAGAAACAAGCGAATGATCACTCTACAAATCACACTACCAAAGAAATAATATGAATATATTTGCACCAGGAATGATCAAGAAATAACAAAAGATGACAAAATCACAATAATTTTCTCTCAAAATGTTCGAACAGGTTTAAGGTAATGAATGTCACAGCAGACCAGTTTAATGAACCCAATAATGTATTGGAAGAAACCCCTAAATTCAGTCTTTAATCAGGACCCTGCATCAAAATAAAGATGTTCAAAAAAGCATAAACATACAAAGTATCCAATACTTAGCATATATAGATGATGTTTACTCCTTGTAATATAAAATCCTAGTTTTACGCAAGGAAGCTTCAGTAGTTTGTAAGAGGTGATCCACAATAATGCACATCTGAAATATCAGAAAGCCTCTGCCTTGGGGATAATGTTGAACGAGCAGCAACATCGACCTCTAGAGTTGAAATACTCTTCCTCTTTTGTGAATCCTGCTTCATTTGCTCCTCTGATGTCTCAGGAATGGGGCTCAAGAACTGATTTTGTTGCAACAACATTGCTTGCGCTTCCATGACAACAGAAGGATCATCATCTGTAGAGTAAAGTATCTTCTTAATTGCACCAACAATCTGCAAACAAAGGACAGAGATTAACTACAGGAAGATACTATTTTCTTTTTTAAATATAAAATCTCTTAAATCATAGTAAAAAATGGTTATCAGATAATATAGATCATAAGTAAAAGGAATCATGCAACTTACAGGCAAATGTTCTATCTCAGGACTTTGGCACAAGATCTCGATATCCCTTAGTTTAGCAAAGTAGAAGTCTCTTTCCTTCTCATTATTATCCACTAAAAGTTTCAGATCAGTGATCTGCACATAGATGAGTTATAATTAATTCTCCCATACCTTTCTGAGTGGGGTGGGGTTGGGGGTGGCAGGATTCATGTTTTAACTGAATTACCTCCTCCTCATGAGCTTGGCATCCTGCAGTGCTGGAATTGTTTGATGCCTTTTGAGACACATTTCCATGACGTCCTTCATTTCTCCTGATAGTGTGGGAGGAATGGGTTTTCGGTGCACCAGTGGAGGATCTGGCTGAGGGCTGTGTGGTTGGTCCAGTTCGCCTGTTTGTTTCCTTTCCTCCCTTACAAGCATCTCTTCTCTCTAAAGGGTTGTAACTATAGAGTAAAATAGAGAGAACTAAATTAAAAATTAAAAAATATATAAATTCATAAGAACTACAACCAGTCCAGAGTCCTCATAAATTCTACATTAACCCATGCTCATGTAACTGTCCTGTGTTTCTTTTGTATCTTGGGCTGGAAGCCTGGAACTAATAAAATTCTGACAGATCTAACAAACATCGGTATTAAAAGAATGATAAAGCCACAAAATCGGCCCTGATGTTTTTTTAAATTGCTTTTTACTGAAATACACTGACCCAACAAACCAGAAATTAACTAATGTACCTAAGCAATGAAGAGAAAATTATCAAACATACTGAAAGTTCCTATATTTAGGAGATACCAGCTACTATAACTGATATGCATAAGAAAAATTCCAAAAACACTATATTGAAATAGCTAGCATTGTGTCAAATAGACTCCAACAAAACAAGGCCTCCAAAAAAAGGTGTATATGCTTCATAATATACAAGTATTTCTCTTCTCCTAGTTTGGTCTATTATGCTTCTTTTGCAAACAGGATTTACCTCTTTCACGCAACTCTATGCAGACATCATGTTTCTTCTTCTCAGAGTCACCTTGTACTTATATAGTTATATTCAACCTATTGTGGTTAACATTGGTGTAATTTTCTCTCACTAGATTAGTCTCTCTAGATCCCCAACAAAAGATAAATGATATGACCCATCATGTTCTCTTGAAAACAAGAATGTGAGGTTAAACAAACTAAATAAGCATTCATATAACCGACGAAGTTAAATCAAGAAAAGTTTCCTATTCAGAAATTCAGATGAACATAGTAAACTGAGGAAAAATTAAGGACATGGTGCAGAAGCAACCTGTTCGAGCCACCACCATTGACGGAGTCACAGTATCTCTTCATCCATTGCATGAACTCCAAATTATCAAGGGGCCTTCCTTTCACTAGTTTGTTCACTTCAATATGCTAAAAAAAGAGAAGGAAATTGGAAATAAATTAGAAATCTTCACATAAAAGAAGGAAGTTTGTTCACTCCAATTTTTGTGTAAACCTAGTTAAGTAAATCTAATTCCAAATTTGCATATTTTCTTCACTCGCATTTAAAATGACCACTTGTTTAAATACAAAGCCGAGCTCTCAATAGTCGGAATGACATAGAAGTTCTCCATGTCCTGAAGTGAATTGATTGTGTCTATGGATCGTCATAATGTTCTATAACTTAAAACATAAAAAAAACCTTAACACATCCCCCATAATTCATGTGTATTTTCTATAACCCCCATATGCAGACAGCCAAACCCACACACAGACAAACGATGTTATTCTCTATTCACAAATGCTACACATACCTCAATTTTACCCCCAAACATACCTCAACCACTAAAAGACAAACAAAAAATAATTAAAATATTACAAAAACCTTGTCTTTTAGTGATCGAGGTATGTTTGGGGTAAAATTTGAGGGATGTGTAGTCCTCCTCTTCTCTATTAGCCCATAATTTATAGTAGGTACACCCATTTGGTCCAATTCTGAGATTTCCATCCACATCTCAACGAACCATAATTAGGAGAGGGGTAACTACAGACATTTTTCGTGTGTATTGTTTTGTTTCTCTTCTACTCTATTTCTACATTAACATAGTAGGAGGATACTGCTAGGAAAAAAGAAGGGGGAGGGTTACTTAATAATATCTGCAGATAAAAGAGACCTTATCTAGCTGCTGAATATCATGAAGCATGGTTTACGTGGGAGCATGATGGAAATTTATTATTTCTCCTTTAAGTCAGAAGAAGAAGAAAAAATAACCCAGCCCTGATAATATAGCTAGGACTATTAGGTGTCATAACTCTAAATTGGGCAGCTAATAGAGAGAAAATATTTGGGGAGGCTAATATGTAAATCAGTGAGGGCAATAGCCAAAAACCTTTATTTATTTACTAACCTAAGTAAATTTGAGAAAAAATGAGGGCATAAGATGGAGCAAGAGTGATCTAAACTTAACCCTAAATAGAGAATTTTCAAGAAATTTAATGGATTAAATTTACTAACATGTAGTACAAATAACGTCAGAAATTAAAACTATTAATTGGTTTGATGGATTTTCAAGATATAAACTAATTTTAAAAACCCAATTAAATATTCAATCTAACAATCAATAATTATACCTAAACGTTCTTAGCAAGTAAAATAGTCAATAACGATTCGTACTCTAATTAGCAAGTAGAAAGCACTCACTCTCAATATTTGTAGACGACAGACAAATCAAATAATATTATAGCGATAATAAAGTAGTAACACAAATATTTGAGAAATAGAAAGAGTTTACCGGGATTGCAGATAGGGAGTAGTTGACAGCGAAGAAGGCTGCGACATGGCGACAATGGATGCGACGACTGGTTGCGAGGGGCGTCGAACAACAAGAGGGGTCGTAGACTTTGAAGGGTGGCAGCGGCGGCGACTAGCGACGGGGGTCACAGGGTGGTCGCGCGACGGCCTGTGCGATCGGAGATGGTGATTGCAGCAGAGACGGAAGCGACGGTGACTAGAGGGCAACGGGGGATCGACGAGGACTGGGGCTTCGGGGATGGGTTCGGAAGTCGAGCGGGGAGGAGACGGCGACGGGGTGTGTGTGTTGGGTTTCGAATTGAAGGAGAGGGGTGGTCAGAGTTGGTGGTTGACGGGGTAGTGGTGGTGTGTCTGAGTGAGGGAGGAGGTCGACGGGGTGATAAAGAGAAGAGCTAGGGTTTGGGTTTGGATGCAATGGAGAAGAAGGAGAAGGGAGAAGAAGGAGAAGGAGGTTAGGGTTGACTTTGAGTTGGATTTGGGGATTAGGATTTTGGGTTGAATTGATTAGGGGATTTGGGGTATAGTTTAGAGCTTCTCACAAACCCTAAATTTTTATCTCAATGTCTCGCACAAAAAGATGAATGAGGAATAACTCAACAAAGTAAAATTTTTTCAATCAATAATACCATACTTTCTCATTATTCGCAAGGCCTATATATAGACTCAAAACAAATCTTGATACAAATCTCAAAAATATTCTAATTCTAATATATAAAATAAAGGGTGTAAATCGTAAAACTACTACATATGGCTATAATTGCCAAAAACAAATATGAGTACTGAATTAAAATACTAAACTAATAGAATAACCATCCTAGACTATGCCCGCGTTGATAGAAATGCCCGAATAGTCTTGAAACGATGTCCTCATCAAAGAGATTCAGTCAATTACCTTGGATACACAGTAAGTTGGGATAATTGAACGTATTGAGCATAACTTCAATTTGTTTGAAACTCTTACAGAGTTAAAAACTTGAAATACTCAAAAACATCCCAATATCTAACCCAAAAGTTGACAGTGATATGCCTAAAGCTATATAAAATCGGAAGAATCTAACTCATTTCCTAGCTCTATTTCTCTCTTCCCTGACTCAATTTTGTTACTAGTACATAGATACAAAATACATTTAGTTATTTCTTAGCTCCAGTCAGTTAACTTGAATACTTTGCTATCTAAAATCCTTTTCTTCTTTCTCTCCCCCTTTAACTCAATTTCGTACCAAACATATAGACAGAAATATACTTTTACTTATTTTCCAAGTGAAGGTGCGGAAATTAGAGTTTGTACACTTCTATTGCAACTTCAAAAATAACTCCATTCGTCCCAACTTTATCCAAAGCAAGGTTTTAACTCTCGGATTTCGGACTCGTCTCGGCAATGGGGGTTTCATCTCTGATAAGAGATATCGAAGAAATGTGATCATCTCGGATGTTCATTTCGGGTACTTAATGTTGTTGCTTTTTTCGGTGTGGGAGCAATCAGATGATGTGGATTCTTTTGAGGAACAATCAAGAACTGACCTTTTGACTTTCGACGGTGTTGACTACCTTTGACCATGGTTGCCTTCTCAATCTAACTCGTTTGTGCGGTGACGATCGCCTCTGATGACCTGCAAAAAATCTGAAACACCGGGATTGATGCCGGCGATAGACCCTCTGACGCTCAAGTCAGAAATCAGGTAGAATATGAGAGCTTTTGTGAAGAAAAATATCGATTACCTGTTTCTGGCGAGGGTAAGGGGGTATTTATAGTCGCCTTGGGACATTTTTGAGATAATCATTTATCTCTACTTCCTGGTATTTTTGGATAGGAAATAGAGTTTAAATTCTTTCATGATAAGAGATTTGGTTTTAAACCGTCTCTTAGGAATAATCATGAATTTAAACAACTCCTTTATAATTGGTTGTCATCATAACCCGGTAATACAGGTCTGTTTTTGGGTATTGGGCCTAGGAAAAGACACAGTTCCCATTTTTGGACTATTTGTCGGGTAAAATACCGTTTCTGTCCATGAGAGCGTTGAAATCCATGCCGGATTTGAACGGTCCCGATCTAGTTCTATTTTTAGTCATATCACAAGCCCCCACTCCCGAAAATTGACTTTCACAGCCTTTGACGAGTAGTTCGTCCGTTTTTAATGGTTTACAGAACTTATCAGAGTTCTCAGGGAAGTTTGGATCTGGCTCAAGGCGAAACGGTATTATTCTAAGCTTTTAAAATACCCAAAATTATTTCTAGAATTTTGTAGATTTTTAATGATTTTTCCAAATTTTTCTGATTTTTTCAGAGTTTTTAATCATTTTCCGATTTTTATTTCAATTTCTAAATATTTATAATTAAAATTTGAAATTATTAATTAATTATTCTAAATTAATATTTACTTTTTCAAAATTTAAAAATAATTTTCCGAATTAATATTTTTTAATTTTTAAGTTTTAATTAAATTTTTACGATTTTTAATTGTTTTTTCAAAAATTTTAAATAATTAATTCGATTTTATAATTAAATATAGAAATTAATTAAATACCTGATGATGTGGCACAATCTGGAGTGTCGATCGCGACTGGCTCGAAAATCATTAAGATCGAACGGTCAGAGTATGGACTGTTTTTAAATAACCATTGGCCATTGACTATTTTGCGAAATTTCACGATCGGGGACGCATTTGCTCAGAACCTACGACCAAACATTGAGGGTGGTTAGGCTGGGCGACACGTGTCCCATTGACCGTTGACCGTTGACCGGTCAACGATTTTGCGTGATTTCACGATTGGGGACACGTTTGCTCGGAGTTTGCCACCGAACGTTGAGGGTGGTTCAGCTGGGCAACATGTGTCCCTTTGATCGTTGACTGTTGATCGATTTTGCTTGATTTCACAATCGGGAACACGTTTGTTCGGAGCCTGCCACCAAACGTTGAAGGTGGTTCGGCCGGGCGACACGTGTCCCATTGACTGTTGACCGCTTAACGATTTTGCATGATTTCACGATTGGGGACACGTTTGCTCAGAGCCTGCACCGAACGTTGAAGGTGGTTCAGCTGGGCGACACGTGTCCCGTTGACCGTTGACCGGTCAACGATTTTGCTTGATTTCACGATCGGGGACACGTTTGCTCGGAGCCTGCCACTGAACGTTAAGGGTGGTTCGGCTGGGCAACACGTGTCCCGTTGACCGGTCAACGATTTTGCGTGATTTCTATACTGGGGACACGTTTGCTCGGAGCCTGCCACCGAACATTGATGGTGATTCGGCTGGACGACACGTGTCCCGTTGATTGTTGACCGCTCAACGATTTTACGTGATTTCACGATCGGGGACACGTTTGCTCAGAGCCTGCCACCTGAACGTTGAGGGTGGTTCAGCTAGGCGACACGTGTCTCGTTGATAGTTGACCGTTGACCGGTCAACGATATTGCGTGATTTCACGATCGGGGATACGTTTGCTCGGAGTCTACCATCGAACGTTGAAGGTGGTTCGGTTGTACGACACGTGTCCCATTGACAATTTTGTGGCATTTGATATTACCGTTGGTTTGAGTTTTTATCGTTTAATCTTCGTGGCCGTTGGACTTCGTGGCATTCTGGGCTTTCCCAACAGTTGGGGGCCCAAAAGCTTTAGAAGCTTAACCGCCTCTCCCCCTTCTTTTCTCATTTTCTCCTTTCTCCCTTCAAGAACTTTTTTGCTCTTGGCCTGTCTTGCTAGCAGTAGAGGCCATGCGTTGCTTTTTTCAGCAAACTATTCCGACCGTAGCTGCCACATCAAGGGAAAAGAGATATATATTTTATCTCATATACATATTATTTTATCAAAGATGTCTAGGAAATCTTCGAAAAATGAGACTTCCCCCTCAGGGTCATGGCGGAGATCGGCAACTGATTCTTTCCCCTAGGGTAAATAGAGGGAAGTGTGGCAGGGTCGGTGGTGGTTGAGACAGTAGTGGAGAAAACAAGAGAAGCGGGGGAGTTGGGTAGACTGCCTAGCCCTTTGAGACGCCTCACCGGTGTTCGAGACTACTCCTTCGAACTCATGTCGATAGTGGTGCACGGGATGGTGCCTTTGTACGAGGAAAACAAGCTTCGCGAGCACTCAAAGGTGGATGACATATCTTCAATGCTTACGGAGGAGGATTTGCACTGTATTCGAGATTGTTTCATGGTCCCGAAGGAGTTTGATCTGCTTTTGCCCGGTCCTGGCGTTAGAGCATGTACGCCACTTTCTCCTGACATGTGCTTACTTTCATTCGGCGCATTTCTTGCAGGCATCCGTCTCCCGCTATCGCCGTTTGCGACCGAAGTTCTCCGTTGGTACTCTGAGCCTGATCCAGCTTATGTCGAACATGTGGAGACATGTGAATGACTTCCTACTGCATTGTCAAGCGGCGGGGATCGAGCCTCGACTTAGCGTTTTGAGGAGGCTCTATAAGATTCACCAAAAGAGTAGGTCGAAATTTAGATTCTATCTTACTCCTTATTGGAGGGTGAAGTTGATTGACAACCCCGACTCAATCAAACATTGGAGGGAGAAGTACGTCCTGGTTCGGAGTAGTGAACCGTAGGCGATTCCCACGAGGTGGAGGGAAGAAGTACTGAAGATGGTGAAAGCCGACCCCATTTTGAGCCCCGAAGAGGACGAAATGGTTAAGATACTTTTAGATTGGCCTGATATGAGTTGGAAGGAGGTGACAGAGGAGTTTCTCTTCAGGGGGGTCTCAGTCCGATCAACCCTAGTACGTATCTTTGATTATCCTTTATTTCTTACTCTTGCTACTTCTTCTCTTCCTCCATTCTTTGTTTTAATCTCTTCGTGTCTCGTACCGCAGGGGCCGCTAGGATGGACTTTAAAGCGATGATCGCTAAGCATGCGGGGTTGAGCGACAAAGCCCCCGAGGAGAAGAAGAGGAAGAGAGCGGCTGTCAATTCTTCGGTGGCGAAGGTCGCGAGGGGCCCCGCGATCGCCTCTCCAGTGGTGGGCTTAGAGTCCCCACCTTCCGCTTCTACTGCCCCATCCACCGGGGAATTCACTCTTGGTGCTACTATCGCACTTAAAGCTCCACCCCTTACTGCGCCGGCGGAGGCAATTCTTATCCAAGAGCACAAGAAGTCGTTCGTCCCGAATTGGCGTGTGATGAAGCATGATGGGTTCCTTGGGGACTCAGCCTCCTGTATGCAGGCAATTCACCACCTTGCGACTCCGAAGGATAGAGCGGCGATGGACGCGGGGTTGGTAGGCGACGATGCCTTGGAGATAGTCAGGGCAAACATGGCAGTAAGCTCTTATTACTTTGTTTCGGTGCCTGGTTTTCTACAAATTAATAGAGATGGTTTTTCCTTCGTAACTTTGAATATTTTTTCCTTTTTGTAGATCACTTGCCACTCAGCCACCTGTTGAAGCAGGTGGCGGAGCAGGAGAAGGAGCTGAAGGTGGTGAGTGACCGGGACCAAGCAGAGCGGGCGAAGACTGCTAAGGCATTGGAGAAGGCGATGCACCTATCGGAGTCCCAGGCGTCGCAAATCGCCTGGCTAGAGTCGGCCTTGGCGAAGGTCAACGACCAGGCAGCCCAAGAGAATGGCTCTCATAGCCAAGGAGAGGAGAGCGCTGCGAAGGAGGAGGATGCGGTGAAGGAGGCGAAGGCTGAAGCCGAGGGGTTCCTAGCCTCAAACATGGAGCAAGCGTATGCTAGGGCTCTTAAGCACGTTGGAGCACGCATCTCGGGGTTCGATTGCTCGGGGTATAATCTGTACGACCCAGTAAAGGCGATTCAGAAGAGGATGAGGGTGAGGAGGAAAAGGAGGGGAGGAGCAGGTCGTCGTAGCGGAACCCATGTCCGCCATGGTAGTTGCTCCAGAGGAAGTTGAGGGGAGTGGTCGTGAGTCTACTCCTCCCGTGGATCAGTTGACCGAGATGGACCCTTGACTCCTTTTATAGCTAGTTATCTTTTTTCTCTTTTTTTTGCTTTTGTATGGATGCCTAATAGCGGACTGGCCACCGCTTTATTGTATCTTTACATTACAATGAAATTTCTTTTAGTCATTCTTATCTCGTGTAATGTTTGATCTTCTCGAGTTTTCACACATCCTGTGACTTTGTTGTCTTTGTTAGAGTGATCTATTATTCTCTTTCGTCAGCAGGTTATTGTGTACAATGCACGAGATTCTCAAGCTCGTGAAGTAGTCCACCTTCGTTCCAAGCTTCAGGTGACGGAGCTGGGGCTCTCTTGCTCACAAAAGAGGCTTTCCAAAGCGGAGGCGGAGCTTGGCCACTTGAGAAGGGTCTTGACCTGCAGGGATATCGAGGCGAGGCATAATGATGAGATTCTCCGAGAAGTACGCCCGATTGGTGTGAAAGATCATTCTCCAAGTGGAGCAGCTGTTGGGAAGTCTTCGAAGCTTAAAGGCATTCGTCGTTCTTTGTTTGCGGTCACAGCCGAGAGAAACGAGCTGAAGAACGTAGTGCTAGAGAAGAGTTTAGAAGCAACCCATCTTAGGATGACTATTTTTGAATTTTCGCAGGGGACCAGAGCAAGTGGTGTGCCTCGTTTGAAATTTAGAGTGAAAGACGACTCTCTCAAAGAGAGGCTTGTTGAACTAGAGACCGAGAACCACCGTTTGAAGTGACTCATTGAAGGAGGCAACGTTAAGAGCACTTCTTGCTTTCGTGAAGAGCGTGCCCATGGGAGGTCCTTCCAAGAACTGGCTTTACGCTTGCTTTAGGCCTCGCGGAACCCTGGTGACGCTCAAAGTGGTGTGACCGGCTCGTCTAGCGGGGCGTCGGTTGATAGGGCGGAACGAGCAGTAGGACCCGATGGTGCGACCCGATCTGTGGGTTTGGATGTTGCTTCAGATGGTTCGAGGGAAAGGGATAGTGCTGGCTTCCCAATGGAAAGCCGTAAACCGTGTCCCTGAAGAGGAATATCCTTCTGCCACGGAAGAGTTAAAGTGATGCTGAGTGAGATTTTGTAATTCTTATACAGACTTTTTTCTTTCAACAATACTTGTATCCAGATAATCTTTGCTAAATAAAATTTTGCCAAGTGGTTGAGGATCGTCTCTTGAGAATTATGTTTTGTTGATTTTGACTTGGTTCAAAGAGCACTCGTACGGCGAGATATACCCCACACACTTGCTCGGGAGCAAGTGTGCCCGTGCAACTTTATGAATCCTAGATGGATCCCGCAATTGTCCGATGGAGTGCTTTAACGTATGAACGACGAGTTGTTTCAGGAGAACTCAAACGGCGAGCCGTACTCCGCACATGTGGCTAGAGTGGCTCTGTGAACCGTGAGTGGACTCCGAACAAGATGACGATGAGTTTTGGGAGCACTTGAATGGCGAACCGATCCCCGCACACTTGCTCAAGAGCATGTGGCAATGGTGGCTCTATAAACCATGAATGGACTCCACACTTATCCAAAGTTGTTTCAGGAGTACTCGAACGGCGGGCCTAACTCCGCACGTTTGCTTAGGAGCAAAGTGGCTATAGTAGTCCTCTGAACCGTGAGTGGACTCCGAACAAGGTGATGATGAGTTTTGGGAGCACTCGAATGGCGAACCGATCCTCGCACACTTGGTCGGGAGCATGTGGCTATGGTGGCCCTATGAACCATGAATGGACTCCACACTTATACGAAGTTGTTTAAGGAGTACTCGAACGGCGGGCCTAACTCCACACGTTTGCTGAGGAGCAAAGTGGCTAGAGTTGCCCTTTGAACCGTGAGTGGACTCCGAACAAGATGACTACGAGTTTTGGGAGCACTCGAATGGCAAACCGATCCCCGCACACTTGCTCGAGAGCATGTGGCTAGGGTTGCTCGTGAACCATGAATGGACTCCACACTTGTCCAAAGTAAGGCACTTGTACGGAGAGATATACTTCACACACTTGCTCGGGGGCAAGTTTGCTTGTGCGTCATTATGAATCCTGGATGGATCCTGCAATTGTCCGTGAATAGAATGGTGTTGGCTCGGGGGCGTACCAAGTGTCTTAACTTATTGCTTTCCGTAGGTTGAATTGTTCACAGAGTTTCTGAACTGTTCAAGGAATTTTGCAAAACAGAAAAGAGTGCTTTTTATTAAAAAATTAACTAAACAGCTTTTATTACATGTTGTGACCGTTATTAAAAAATTAACTAAACAACTTTAATGCAAGCCTTTATTACATGTTGTGACCGTTATTATTTTCGACCTTTATTATATGTTTGGTGCTATCTACTGGGCGAGGGCGTTAAGCGCTCTCTTTGTATTTTATGAAATGTTCGGCGTTCCAAGTCCTTGATATCTTCTTCCCCCCAAGTCTTCAAGTCGGTAAGTGTTAGGATTGTGTCTTGAATACTCATTGTTCAGATTAGAAGAAGGTAAGACGAAGCACGAAGGTCGAAGCGTCGAAGAGAGTATAAGACAACAGCAGCAGCAAGGTGCAGGCTATGTTGCGGTTGACTGTCCCAAGTTGCGGTCGACCGCACCCCCCGACCGCTCGTAGTACAAGGTTTGTCCGAGAGATGTACGGTCGACCGGTCTTGTGGGACGGTCGACCGCCCGCGGCACTGTGTTCGTTTTTGGGCTTCGATTTGTTAGGTCGTTTCAGCCCAATCTTCAACTCCAAGTTAGATCGTACGACTCCTATTCAGTTAATCCTTTTCCAGGTTATATCGGACAACTGAGAATCAAGATTAGACCTAGGTTTTCTCTCTATTCTTCTATATATATTGTAAACTCCTCGAATATGAAAGAGAGTATTTCATAGATTCTTTTCTCCATTGCAAAGAGAGGCTCAAGAGAGAGACAGTTCTTGGTGAGTGAGTTTAATTCCTTGTATTGAGTAAATCAATAACTCCTAGTAATCTCTTCTAGTTGAATATCAGATCTACCTATATTTTCCCCTCGGATTAAGCAAAAGCTAACCTGGATAAGTTATCGTTGTGTTTGTGTTAGTTTGGTGGATCTACTTGCTTGCTCAATTTATTTGTCTCATCTACTTCGACTTCCTCATTGCTCTATTTAGTTCCGTTGCGACAACGGGCGTTGGTTGACGGAGCAATCCCAACAACTGGTATCACAGCTTCAGGTTGCCGAGTCCCTTGGTTAAGATGACAGGCCACAGTATTTTGAAGATCAAGCAGTTCGATGGACAGATCAATTTCAATCTTTGGCAGACTGACATGTATGATGTCCTTGTTCAAGAACGTTTGCAGTTAGCCCTTAAGAAGAAAGAAAAGCCAACTGATATGAAGGATTACGGTTGGGAAGATATTCGTGAATGAGCCATAAGTATGATCCGACTATCCTTGGCGGACGAGGTCAAGTGTAGATTTCTTGAAAAAACTGATGTGGCGAGTTAGTGGGAAATACTCATAGCTGACTACTCGGGTTCGTCGTTATTAGATCGGATGCATTGGAAGAGAAAGTTATTTCGTTTATCAATGAAGGAAGGTACCGATCTCCAAGACCACATTACAGAGTTCAATAAGGTATTATCTGAACTTAAGGCGATCAACGCAAATGTGTGTGAGGAAAATAAAGCTTTCAACCTGATATATTCACTGCCAGATTCGTACAAGCCTTTAATCACTACCATGCTACACGGTAGATCTGCCAAGGAGAGTATTTCGGTAGATGGTGTAATCAAAGCATTGAAGGAAAATCAACTTAGGAAGGAGACTCAGAAATCACCGTCTATTCCCACAAGTTGTCTAGCAGTGGATGGTTCTTCAGGGGGAAGACAAAGTGCTTTGCAAAAGGATTCGATCCGTTGCCGATATTGCAAGAGGCCAGGGCATATCAAGAAAGACTGTTGGAAATTGCAGAATCATGAGAGTACAAAGAATGAGAATTCAACCGCTAATGTGGTTAGTGTCCTTGATTCAGGTGATTCGTGTCTTCCTGTTTCAAATTCTTTAGAAGTGGGTTCTAGTTGGTTTCTTGACTCAGGGAGTTCTTCTCATATTTGCTCCTAGAGGGAGTTGTTTTCTACTTATAAGTCTACTACGGGGCGTTGTGTGACAACTGGAACTGGGGAGATTTGTGAAGTATTAGGTGAGCGGATAGTTGAGTTGAAGATGCCAGGTCTAAACATGTTCACTTTAAGGGGTGTTTTGCTTATTCCTCTGTTGAAACGAAATCTGATTCCTTGGGAACTCTTGATGCACAGGGTTGTAGGTACACAGCTCAAGGTGGAGTTCTGTCTGTTTTTCAGGATCATCGTAAGGTGATTAGAGGTATGAGAATGGTTGGGCCAAGCCAAAACAATCTATAGAAGCTTTGGGAAATCCGAAATACTGTTGCTCATTTTCCCGTTATTCTCGCAAGCTCAGCTAGTTTGCTACAACTAGATTCGACGAGACTGCGACATTCAAATATCGTCGAGAGGTGAAGAAAGCCTAAAGGTATGCGGAGTTCGTGCGGAGTTTGGCAACTTCGTGAGTACATCTACGGAGGTGTAACCTTGAAGGGGTATACTGGAATTGGTGAGATTGGGTAGAGATCATTTCAACTAGAAGAAGAAGCTATTGTTCTAAGTTTTCTTTGCAAGTGGAATTCATTGAAGTTTGGAGATGAATAATACATCATGTGATAGCACTCATATACAATCCAAGATGGAGTTTGTTAGGATTGTGTCTTGAATACTCGTTGTTTAGATTAGAAGAAGGTAAGATGAAGCACGGAGGTCGAAGCGTTGAAGAGAGTAGAAGAAAACAGCAGCAGCAAGGTGCAGGCTATGTTGCGGTCGACTGTCCCAAGTTGCGGTCGACCGCACCCCCCGACCGCTCGTAGTACAAGGATTGTCCGAGAGAGGTATGGTCGATCGGTCTTGTTGGACGGTCGACCGCCCACGGCGCTGTATTCATTTTTTGGACTTCGATTTGTTAGGTCGTTTCCGCCCATTCTTCAACTCCAAGTTAGATCATACGGCTCCTATTGAGTTACTCCTTTTTCAGGTTATATCGGACGACTGAGAATCAAGATTAGACCTAGGTTTTCTCTCTATTCTTCTATATATATTGTAAACTCCTCCAATATGAAAGAGAGTACTTCATAGATTCTTTTCTCCATTGCAAAGAGAAACTCGAGAGAGAGATAGTTCTTGGTGAGTGAGTTTAATTCCTTGTATTGAGTGAATCAATAACTCCTTGTAATCTCTTCTAGTTGAATATCAGATCTCCCTATATTAAACCCCGGATTAAGCAAAAGCTAACTGGGATAAGTCATCGTTGTGTTTGTGTTAGTTTGATAGATCTATTTGCTTACTCAATTGATTCGTCTCATCTACTTCGACTTCGTCATTGCTCTATTAGTTCCCCTGCGACAACAGGCGTTGGTTGACGCCCCAATCCCAACAGTAAGCTCCTGAGCGAACAACTTGTCAGACTTTGAATGGTCCTTCCCAGTTAGGGGCGAGCTTTCCCTTCTTCCGAGGGTCAGATATTTCGAGCTTTCGAAGGACAATGTCCCCTTCTTGAATGTTGGCCAGACGCACCTTCTTGTTATAGAATCTCTCTACCCTCTGATGGTATATGTTTCTCCGGATGATGAATTTCTCTCGGACTTTTTCGAGAAGGTCAAGATTAGCTCAAATGTCGTTCAAGTTATGTTCTTGGTTGAACGAGAGGAGGCAAGGAAAAGGTATTCCGACTTCTAGAGGGATGAGCATCTGTGCCGAATGTATGGTTGAACGAGGACTCGCCCATGGGGATTCTTTTTGTGGTCCTATAAGACCATAGTACACTCGGAAGTTTGTCGACCCATTGTCCCCTGGCAGCTTCACCAAGTCTCTTTTTGAGACTATCCAAGATTTTTCGATTGGCATTCTCAGCTTGGCCATTGGTCTGAAGGTATGACATTGAAGAGAAACGCTACTCAATACCTAAGTCAGTGCAGAACTGGCGGAACCCCTTACCAACGAATTGAGTCTCATTATCAGTAACTAAAATGCGAGGGATCCCAAAGCGGCAAACTATGTTCTTCCAAAAGAACTGTTGGATTCGGTGCTCGGTGATTGTTGCCAGTGGTTCAGCTTCTATCCATTTTGTAAAATAGTCGATAGTGACCACCAAGAAGATCGTTGTCCAATGGCAGGAGGGAACAGCCCGAGTAGATCCATCCCCCACATTGTGAATGGGATGGGGCTTGATATGAAGCTAAGGTTGGCTTGGATATTCGCTTTACGGAGGAGTGTCTCTGACATGAGGGGCATTGGCGGACATAAGCTTTGAGCATCACTTAGGAGAGTGGGCCAATAGTACCCATGATTAAGCATTTTCCGTGCAAGGGACCATGCGCCCATATGGCTGCCGCCTATTCCTTCGTGAACTTCTTGCAGGGCATAATCGGCCTCTTCGGGTGAGAGGCACCAAAGGTATGGTCGGCCATCGACCAGAGTGTAGGAGTGCTTGTTGAGAACCCCTTCTACGAGTACGTACCTTTTAGTCCTTACCCGAATCTTTCTTGATTCTTTGATATCCGCCGAGAGGATCCCTTTGTCGAGGAAGTTGACTGGAGGTTTCATCCAACAGCCTTCGGGTGTTTGAGGGGTGATATGCATGAGTTTGACTGCTTCTTCTTCAATGCTTGGTTTTAGGTGGACCTCGATCAATACACTGTGGTCAAGTCCGTCGAACGATGAGGAGGCGAGCTTGGAGAGGGCATCTGCTTGCCCATTTTCTTCTCGCAGAATGTGAGTAACCTCAGCTTCTTGAAAAGTGGACATGATTTTCTTTACATACGCCAAGTACTTGATCATTCGGTCATTCCTCGCCTCACATTCTCCTCAGATCGGGTTTACACCAATTGGGAGTCACAGAATACTTTGACTCTTCGCGCCCCCACCTTTTTTGCTAGGAGGAGACTAGCAATCATGACTCATACCCGGCCTCGTTGTTCGACGCTGGGAAACTGAGGCGCAACGAGTATTGGAGGAAGAACTCATTAGGACCAATTAAGGTAACCTCTGCTCCATTCCCTTCGAGGCAAGAGGACACATCCATGTAGACATTCCAAAGTGGGGGTTGTTTCCTTCCTCGGGATGATCAGGGATTGTGCTTTCGACGATGAATTCGGCCAAGGCTTGGGCCTTGATTGCGGTTCTCGGGCGATAGGCGGCGTCGTGCTAGCTCAACTCAATAAAGAATTTCATGAGTCTTCCGGAACTTTCAGGCTTGTAGAGAACTTGCTTGAGTGGTTGATCAGTGAGGACCCCCATATGGAGTGTGCTTGAAAGTAGGGTCTGAGCTTCCAGGCGGTTGGTACTAGAGCATATGTCATCTTTTCCATTTTTGTGTACCGAAGCTCCACATCATGGAGCACCTTGCTTACATAGTAGATCAACCTTTGCACTCGTTCTTCTCTCACTAACACAGCGCTGAGGGTTTGATCCGAGGCGACTAAATAGAGGTAGAGAATTTCTCCCGATGTGGGTTTGCTTAAGAGTGGAGGATTGGTGAGATGCTTTTTAAGGCTTTCAAAGGCCGCTTGCTGTTCTTCTCCCAACTCGAAATTCTTCACTCCTCGAAGAGCTTTGAAGAAAGGTAGGCATTTCTCTCCTAACTTGGAAAGGAAACACCCAATGGTGGCCAGGCGGCCTGTAAGCTTCTGGACTTCCTTAATCGTAGCTGGAGGAGACATGTCGATGATGGCTTTGATCTTTTCAGGGTTGGCTTCAATTCCTCTCTAACTTACCATAAACCCCAAGAACTTCCTTGAGGAGACCCCGAAGACGCATTTCGAAGGGTTCAGCCTCATATTGTTGATCCGGAGTACATTGAACGCTTCTTGGAGGTCGACAACATGGTCTTCTTTCCTGAGGCTCTTCACGAGCATATCATCCACATACACTTCCATGTTTCGGCCAATCTGCTCTCTAAAGACTTGGTTCACCAAGCGTTGATAGGTGGCCCCGACATTCTTCAACCCAAAGGGCATGACTCTGTAACAATAGAGCCCCGAATTGGTGATGAAGGACGTCTTCGGGATTTTTAGGGTTCATCGTTGTTGGTGCCTTTCCATTTGTTCCGGGACGAAGGCATCTTTTGTTCTTGAGGGCGGATCGCCTCTTCGACTCGATTGTACTTCTCAACTCTTTGGAGGAGGTCGAAGAAGTCCCGAGGAGGCCTTTTGACGAGGGAGGCCTTAAGGCAGCATGTTTCACATTGTATCTAAACGCGGCAGTAGCCACCGTAGCATCGAGTGAGGGAATGGATCTGGACTCAGCGGTGAACCGCTGAACATAGCTTTTTAGGGACTCCCCGTCCCTTTGCTTTAGATCTAATAAGGAGGCGCTGGTCTTTTCCGACTTTCGGCTAGTGATGAAGTGCGTAAGGAAGAGTTCTTCAAGCTGATCGAAAAAGAATATAGACCCGGGAGAGAGGCGAGAGAACCATTCTCGTGCTGAGCCCTTCAGAGTTGCCGAGAAAGTTTTGCATAGGAGGGAGTCAGATGCTTAATGGATCATCATAAGAGTTTTAAAACTCTCAACATGGTCTACTGAATCAGTTTCCCCGTTATATGGCTCTAATGCGAGGATCTTGAAGTTAACAGGGACAGGGTCCTCAATAATCTTTTTGGAGAAGGGGGTCTGACGGGAGGGTATCTCCTTTTCTGTTTTTCTTTTTCCTGCTTCAGCAGTGCTAGACGATCTTCCATCTTTCTACGGCATTGGAGGACAACATCCTCTTGTCGGCCAAATTTAGTGGACCCGTGGGATTCTTCACGTTGAGGAGTGGGATGAAGGCGGATGGTTTGTTGGCTCTTGCCAGGAGTAGCGTTGAGGGCTTTTAGGAGCTCGTCTTTGAACTCTAGTTGCTCGGCTGTAGTGACATGTACTTTTTCTCCCTTCCTCTTCTGGGGGGTGCTCTACTGGTCAGAGTTGGATGCCTTCTTTCTCAAGGAGTTCTTCTGTGGTCCCTCAGAGATCGGTGGCTTCTTCGTCCCCTAGGAGAGGGAGATCTTCTTCGTTTTCTGGGGGAAGGAGTTCTTCCTCGCCCCCTGGGAGAGGGAGTTCTCCTGTGTCGTGGCCTTCGAGGAGAAGGGCTTCTCCTTCCTCCATGCTGTTTGGAATGAAGATCTTCTTCGCGGGCTCTCCTCTCGTTAAGGTGGGTTCGAAGGTCAGAGCTTTGTTGGCGGCTGATAATGACCAGACGAAGGTCGGGTTGTGGTTGTGGCAAGGTGGAAGGATTTGAGGTGTAGACGAAACCTGTTTTCAACAAAGGGTCTTGCAGATGGTTGGCACGGCTTCGGCGAGAGCCCCTCAGTGCAGCTCCTCTGGAGGGAGGCTGAACCTGTTGGAGGAGAGGCTTTTCTTGCTGAGGTTGCTTTTGGTGAGGGATGGGAGGAAGGTTCTCGATAGGCAGAGATGAAGGAAAAGGGTTGGCTCGTCGGCTTCAGGTCGCCGCCTTCCCTTTCCCCTTAGGAGGCATTACAGAAAGTAGTTTCTTTACCGGTGAATTTTGGTAAAATTTTCTTTGAGTTCCCACAGACAGCGCTAATCTGTTGCTTTTTTTTCAGTGTGGGGGCAATCAGATGATGTGGATTCTTTGGAGGAACAATCAAGAACTAACCTTTTGATTTTCGACGGTGTTGACTACCTTTGACCGTGGTTGGCTTCTCAATCTAACTCGTTTGCGCCGAAGGATTTGATTTGTGTGGTGACGATCGCCTCCGATGAGTTGCAAAAAGTCTGAAACACCAGGATTGATCCCGGCGATAGTCCACAGACCCTCCGACAGTCAAGTCAGAAATCAAGAAGAATATGAAAGAGCTTTTGTGGAGAAAAATATTTATAACCTATTTCTGGCAGGGGTAAGGGGTATTTATAGTCGCCTTGGGACAGTTTCGAGATAATCATTTATCTATACTTCCCATGTTTGTGGATAGGAAATACAGTTTAAATTCCTTCATGATAAGAGATTTGCTTTTAAAACCATCTCTTAGGGATAATCATGAACTTAAATAACTCTTTAAATGATATAGGTTTATTTATAATGGGCTATCATCATAACCTAGTAATACAGGTCCCATTTTTAGGTTAATGGGCCTTAGAAAGACCCAGTTCCCATTTTTTGACCCGTTTATAGGGTAAATTACTGTTTTTGCCCCTGAGAGCT
Organism: Hemerocallis citrina; assembly: GCA_017893485.1. Classification (NCBI taxonomy): domain Eukaryota; kingdom Viridiplantae; phylum Streptophyta; class Magnoliopsida; order Asparagales; family Asphodelaceae; genus Hemerocallis; species Hemerocallis citrina. Next base: position 158,714,230 of record CM030362.1, read on the forward strand.
TTGAGATCCATGTCCGATTTGAACGATCCGGATCTAGTTCTATTTTTAGCCATATCACTTAATAAACATATTTTTTTGTTACTAAACAAGATATTATATATTCTACATGTCATTTATCATATATTCTACATCGTATAATGTAATTAATGACATGAATCAATCAAAGTAAATATTCACAGAATTTAACAACAATATAAAAAAGAATGTAATATGAGCATATAACTAAACTGAATTTATATTGATTGAAAAAAAAATGTATTAGTTAATAAACTTACTTAACTTTACACATACACAAACAATAGAGAGACAAAATTCTCACATTATCTTAGCTTAAGGTCCTATATTTAAAGACTTGTATGCTAAAATTAAAATAATAATAAAAGTTATATATTTACAATAACCTTAGTGTATATTTCAGTCAATAGTTTGGCTATTCGACCGAAATTTATACATTTCGGTCCAAAACGATATAGAGTATAAATTCTGTGATTTCGTATCGGCAAGTCAACCAAGCCGAAATTTCGGCCGAAATTTAAAACAGTGATCCAAAGACTCCGATATGTACCAATCCCTACAATTTTAACTAGAGAGTTAGGATTGTCAAAATTGTGGTCAACCACCCACTTATATTTGGCCTCATTTGGAATCAGAGGTGAGGTAAGATATGGAGGGATATCCAAGATAAATACAGTTATGAGTTATCCTACCTCTATGTTTGTTTGGACACATTTTTAGGTGAGATAACATTAAGTATCGTAACCTTTTAAATCTAAAAAGTTACCTATATTTATCTCACACCACCAAGAAAAAGGAATATATATATAAGTCCCCTTCCGTTGTGCACTAGCTTCCGTGTGCACTCGGCCTTCGAGCCTTCGTATCGACGATCCGAACTGTTCACATTGATCTACACGTCTGAATTAGTCTAAATATGTAAAATCAAGTTATTTAAATTTTATTTGTCCATCCATCATGTCATTATAAAAAAAAGGATATTCGGTCATATAATTTTGTAACACTTCAATGTCATATATAAGTATCTAAACTTAGTTGGCAAAGACAAAACAAGTTGCATACATCAACCTTCACTTAAAAGATACCTATTGGAATCTCAACATTGATTCGAAATGAAACCTAAATCTCCATCACATTCCAGTCGTTATCCACCACTACTCAAATCTCAACCACACATTTAAAATTCCAAACTCAAGGAACCATCCATTTAAATTTAGCTAGTAATCTGCACGTGCAATGCATGTTCATTTTCCTTAAGTTCTTACTTTCACAAATTAACCTTAATAAGTACAATTTATATTTTATCAAAATTGGGGGTTTAATATGCACGTTCTTTTTCTTAAGTTGGAGGATTTAATTTGTACGGACGATGCACGTAAGTTGGATTGTCTACAAAATATACAACCCCAACTCTCCCATTATAATATTAGAGATTATAGATTAGAGATTATTAAAAAACCAACATTTACCGTGTTACCTGCATTAAGCATCCAAACAATAACAACAATAATTTTTTTAAAAAAAGAATTAAAGAAAATTAAAATTCTAAAAAAAGTTAACTATCAGACTCAATTGACCAAAAACACCAACACCAAATCCTGCCAATTCGAAACTAGCCACAGTAACATTTAATAAATCTCGCTACTAATATATCCATCTAAAAAACAACCCAATCCTCAGATCTAATTCAAAAAATAATTTAAAAAGGTTAAATTTAAATCCCTAGGCCGTTGAGTAGTTTGCACGCATTTGTACGCAACAGTGCGTTTGCAACCGAATACCTCTGATGTATATAGGGAGATCTTCTATTGCAAACACATGTAAACCACTGAAGCCACTATTCCCAATAGCGGCCTAGGGTATATTAAGTATGAAGCCACTGCTGGGGAATAGCGGCGGAAGACCTTGTAGTTTGCACGCTACAGTGTGTTTGCAATGGAAGATCTCCACACACATATATATAGACACACACGCTATAACTACTAATCAAAAAAAATAAGAGAAGGTAATGATGGACCTTGGTGATTTTGAGCTTGTTGAAGACATCCTGCAAGACCTTGTAGTTCTGGATCATATCGTATTCCGTCTTCGCATCGAAGTTCACCTTGTGCATCGGCACCATCCCCGGGTGGGCTGCGTCCATGAGCTGGCAGTGCACGGCCCCCGACGCCGCCTCCTCGACCTTGGACAAGTTGAGTTGGAGGGTGGAGTTGATCCACGACAGGATCTCTCCTCGCCCCACGAAGTAGGCAGCGTCCATCATCCCTATGTTGTTCGCCATTCCGGTTTGGATGGTTTGATTTTGAATTTGAAATTGGGGAAAAAGGAGTGATTTTTAGGGTTCGGGATTTTTTTTTCTAATTTTTGAGGAGTTTAAGGAAACGGGGGAGAGTTCAGAGCAGCGGTTTCGTTTTTTGAAATTTCGAATGTTTCCGCCTTCATTGAGTGATTGATTCATTCCAGAATTTGACTGCTGGCTTTGGGGGCATTTGCGTCATTTTCTCTTCCAAAATCTCTATCTCTATCTATCTATCAATCTCTAATCTCTGATCAGAACTGCTCTCACCAACTCCCGTTCAAAAAATAAAAAACTAAAAAAATAATAATAATAATGTTACCGCTGATTCTGGTGTGAGGGTAAACAGATGAGATTTGTCAGTTCGCGAGAAAAACCTGAACAGCGGATCCAAGCCTTCTGATTCCTGCCGCTACCTGCAAGGAAGTGTGATACACCGGGGTTGATTCCGGCGACGCACCCTCCGACGCTCTTGTCAGTAACCAGTGGTGATTATGAAAGAGCTTAAGGTGGAAAAAGAGTGATTACCTGGTCACGGTGGTAGGGGGGAGGTATTTATAGCCGCCAGGGGAGTCATTAGGGACCTGATTTCCTGTGTAACTGTCAGGAGAAAAATCCTCTCAATCTGTTTAGGAAACTGACCCCTGATTCCCGGTGAGAGCAAATCAGGCCCGTTGATTCGGTCAAATCAGTGACCCTGATTTTCCTCTTGCTGATCTGGGTTTGTCTTGGGTCGGGACCCGTACCCAGTTGGAGTGGATCCGTTTGTGGGGTGTTGGATCTGTGAGAAGGAGACCCAGTACCCGTTTCGGGCCCATTTGTATGTGAAATTACCGTTTTACCCCTGAGCTTCAAGATTCGTGCCTAATCTGGACGGTTCCGATTTAACCCCATTTTTAGCCATATCACCGCTGATTCTGGTGTGGGGGTAAACAGATGAGATTTGTGAGTTTGCGAGGAAAACCTGAACAGCGGATCCAAGCCTTCTGATTCCTGCCGCTACCTGCAAGGAAGTATGATACACCGGGGTTGATTCCGGCGACGCACCCTCCGACGCTCTTGTCAGTAACCAGTGGTGATTATGAAAGAGCTTAAGGTGGAAAAAGAGTGATTACCTGGTCACAGTGGTAGGGGGAGGTATTTATAGACGTCAGGGGAGTCATTAGGGACCTGATTTCCTGTGTAACTGTCAGGAGAAAAATCCTCTCAATCTGTTTAGGAAACTGACCCCTGATTCCCGGTGAGAGCAAATCAGGCCCGTTGATTCGGTCAATTCAGTGACCCTGATTTTCCTCTTGCTGATCTGGGTTTGTCTTGGGTCGGGACCCGTACCCAGTTGGAGTGGATCCGTTTGTGGGGTGTTGGATCTGTGAGAAGGAGACCCAGTACCCGTTTCGGGCCCATTTGTATGTGAAATTACCGTTTTACCCCTGAGCTTCAAGATTCGTGCCTAATCTGGACGGTTCCGATTTAACCCCATTTTTAGCCATATCACGAGCCCCCCACTCCTAAAGACTGAGTGTGCTCAGCCTTTGAGGAGTAGTTTAACTGTTTCAATGGCTAGTGGAGTTGTATCGGAGTCTGAATGGAGGATTTTGAATCTCGAAGGGGGTAGTGAGGTAACTTTTTGATGCCATGTGCTGTTCTGTAGCCATATCGAGTATTTGATGGCTTTTATCTATTTTTTCGGACTACTTATTTAATTTTGCGATGTGTTAACTAATCGTTCGGGGGCCTTAACAGTACATTCTAGGCAATAATTGTTCGTTCAGGGGCTCGAAAATATCCCCCCGAATTTTTAATTATTTTCTAGAATTTTTAGTTAATTTTCCCGAATTTTTAGCAATTTTTCGCAATTTTTAAATAAATAAAACAATTTAAATAAATAAAAATTGATTTTTAAATACCGATTTATGACGTGGCGCAATCTGGACCCTTGACTTGGGCGAGCGCGAATTTCTGAGTGATCCGACGGTCCAAGTCGCTCGGCATCCATTTTCTCGCTTTTGACGCTCGGATGGGCACTTGCTCGGTTGGCCGACCGGAGGTGTAAGGGTTCGGCCATCCGAGCGACGTGGCGCAATCTGAACCGTCGGATGGTGGCGTGAATCTTGAGACGGGCGCGTTTCCCAAGAGAACGCTATCTTGTCGTTTAGCTCACGTGGCAAGATCTGGACCGTTCATCATCAGGAGCACGAATTTCTGGAAGATCCAACGGTTGTGGTCGTTCGGCTACTTTTTTCTCCGTTTTGATGCTCGGATGGGCACTTGCTCGGTTGGCCGACCGGAGGTCTAAGGGTTCGGCTGGTCAAGCGAAGCTCTGGGGCACCGGATGGACACTTACTCGGTTGGCCGACCGGAGATCTAAGGGTTCGACTGGTCGAGCGAAGCTCTGGGGCACCGGATGGACACTTACTCGGTTGGCCGACCGGAGATCTATGGGTTCGACTGGTCGAGCGAAGCTCTGGGGCACCGGATGGACACTTACTCGGTTGGCCGACCGGAGATCTAAGGGTTCGACTGGTCGAGCGAAGCTCTGGGGCAGTGGATGAACACTTGCTCGGTTGGCCGACCGGAGATCTGAGGGTTCGGTTGGTCGAGCGATGTCCTGAGCCACCGGATGAACACTTGCTCGGTTGGCCGACCGGAGATCTGAGGGTTCGGTTGGTCGAGCGATATCCTGAGCCACCGGATGAACACTTGCTCGGTTGGCCGACCGGAGGTCTGAGGGCTCGGTTTTCCGGGCGACGTGGCGCAATCTGAGCCATCGGATGATGGTGCGAATCTCGAGACGGGCTCCATTCCCAAGAAAATGCTATCTGTCGTTTAGCGTCGCTGGCAAGATCTGGGCCATCTGATCGAGATCTTACACGAAAGTTGAGGAGAAAGTGAATTTTCTCCATTTTGACGCTCGGATGGGCACTTGCTCGGTTGGCCGACCAGAGGTATAAGTGTTCGGTAATCCGAGCGTGGTAGCGCGGTCCGGGCCGTTGAATGGCGGAACGAATCTCGAGACGGTTCGGTTCCCAAGAGCATTAATGGTGCCCCGGGATTTGTGCGACGTTCCATCTTCCCGGGGGCATTAAGAATGGCGCCCTCTAATTAATGTGTGGCGTTTCAACTCCCGAGGGTCATAATGGTTGGTTCTTGGAGGGGAGGCTATAAATACCCCACTCCCCTTGTAGTTTCAGTCACAACAATCTTGATCTTTAGCTATCGATGGTGTCTGCCTTGGGCGGATGCCTGCCTTGTGAAATTTTAACCTCGAGAGGTTCGGAGGGGTGGTCACTCTTTTGCCTTGTTCTTCTCCCGATCCTGACGGCCCCGATGTGGGTGTCAGGGTCGAGGGAGAACAGGGCAGAAGTGGTGACGACCGTAGTCCGAACCCGAGGGACGAGTTGCTTCGGAAGGACGGGTGGTCGTTCTTCCACCATGATCTTCTCCTGACTCTGACGGCCCCAGTGCGGGTGTCAGGGTCAGGGGAGATCATGGTGGAAGAGGTGATGACTAAAGTCCGGATCTGGGGGACAATGTGCTTCGGAAGGATGGGTCTCTTCCGATCCCTGTCTTCCTCCGGGCTGACGGCTCCTGATGGATGTCAGCCCGAAGGAGCTAGAGATGGGAGGTGTGCCGATCTGCTTTCTGGCCGGGCCCCACGCGACGGTGGTTTCTCTTTAACCCTCGAATGATTCGTGGTTTCGGCTTCCAAGGTCGAAGGCCTCGAGTTGCTCATGGGTGAGAGGGGAATTGACCGAGCCTTGGGGCCCGGGGGGATCGCCTAGGGCGGTGCCTTAAAACTTTTTTTTAAAAAATTTTCTGGCTTCTTCAGACAGAGGTGGGGATCTGAGGGCGCGGTTGTCCGAGCGACATTCTGGGCCGTCGGATAGGCACTAGCTCGGTTGGTCGACCGGAGATTCGAGGGCACGGTTGTCCGAGCGACGTGGCGCAATCTGAGCCGTCGGATGGTGGTGCGAATCTTGAGACGGGCTCCATTCCCAAGAAAATGCTATCTTGTCGTTTAGCGTCGCTGGCAAGATCTGGGCCGTCTGATCGAGATCTTACACGAAAGTTGAGGAGAAAGTGAATTTTCTCCGTTTTGACGCTCGGATGGGCACTTGCTCGGTTAGCCGACCGGGCCCTTTGCTGCTGGGTTCGGATTGCATGTAGTTCGGATTTAGATCCTGTTGTGCCGAACTACTTGACTTGGTGAAAAGACAAAGTCGTTTTGGGCCTTCGCGACATTTCGAGGGCAGCCCAAAAGTCGCACCCTTACGTTAGGAAGCCCAAGAGACTTCTCTTTTTACTATAAATCTTCACTCTCCCACCCCAAATCTCATTCTTCACTTTTACTTTCTCTCTCAAGTTTTTACTTTTCGCCTTCGAAGTTTTTAGCTCCCGGGTGGTGCTGCTAGCTGTCGCGGTAAGGCGTTTCCTTACTCCGGCGAAGTTTTCCGACCGTAGCAGTCACTTCAAGGTCAGTCTCTCTCCTTTCTTTTTAGAAAAATGGTTAAGATTACTTCTTCGGATGAGACCCCCGCCTCGGACCAAGTCGTCGGCCGAGCGGGTAAAGGAAAGGAGGTGATAGAGCCGACCGAGCAGACCGTTGTTCGGCCGAGCAAGAGCGGCGAAGTAGCCGAGCCGCCCCAGGACGTTGTGGCGAAGTCCCAGAAGGGCAAAGGAGTGGTTACGATAATCGAGCAGCCGAAGACGGCAGGGGAGTTCGGTCGGCAGCCCATTGTTCTGTCGAGCGTGGGGGGTGTCCGGAGCTACTCTGAAGAGATGCTGGAGAAGGTTACCCAGGGTACTGCCAAGTCGGTGGAGGAGAACGAGCCGAGAGAGTTGTCCGAGGTGGACCACACCATCTCGTCCCTCACCGAGGCTGATCTGCATCGGATTCGGACCGGATTCCAGATCCCTGTCGAGTACGGGTTACTTCTCCCCGGACCGGGTTTCCGAGCCTGCACATCGTCTTCGGCTGACGCGTGCGTATTTCCCGTCGACTCCTTGACCGCCGGGCTCCGTTTTCTGCTCCATCCATTCATCGTCGAGGTTCTTATTTGGTACGGTTTGAGCCCCGCCCAGCTGATGCCGAACACTTGGAGGCACGTCTTGGCGTTCGTTCTCCGGTGTCAAGAGATCGGTGTCCAGCCGAACATGTTTCTCCTTCGGAGCCTCTACCGCCCTTGCTAGCCGAACAGGAACGAGCAGAGGTTCTACCTCTCGCCGCCGACGGGCGTGAAGTTGATCGAGAACCCGGACTCGATCAAACATTGGAAGGAGAAGTATTTTATTATCCGAGCTCCTGAACCTTGGGCGATTCCGATAGCTTGGTCGAGGGATGACTTGCCTAAGCGGGCGAAGAAGGAGCCGGTGCTGAGTGACGAGGAAGCGGAAGTCCTCAAGAAGCTCCTTGCCTTGCCAACGCTCAATTGGAAAGATATTACCAAGGAAGCTCTGTTCCGAGGGGGTCTCAGTCCGATCGACCCTAGTACGCTTCTGGTATTTTTGTTCTTTGAATGAATTTCTTGAAAAATTTGTTTAAGTTTTTTCATTCGGCTTGTGTAGAGTCTTCTAGGATGGACTATAGGGCATTGATGGCGAAGGCCAAGGCGAGGGAGCAGGAGATGAGAAAGAAGAGACCCTCGACCGGACCTCAGGGGGGCCGAGCGCCAAAGATACCTTCGGTCCCGAAGACCGCTGACCTGCAGAAGGTCATCGTCCCGGAGGCCGATCCTGAGCAGGAGAAGGTCCCGGCCTCCGATCCTCCAGCTTCCGATGCGCCGGCACCGACGGCGGAAGGGGATGCCCCCGGCTCGTCGAGCGGAGCGTTCGGCGTGAAAGAGGTGCTATCCCTCCAAGTTCCGCCCCTCACTGCCGATGCGGAGAAGATCTTGACCGAGGGGCACAAGCAGATCTTCGTCCCCGACTGGCAAGTGATGAAAGTCGATGGCTTTTTGGGCGACGACAACATTTGCATGCAGGCGGTGAAGCACCTGCCGACCCCAAAGGACCGTGCGGCCCTTAAGTCCGGGCAAGTTGGGGACGCCACAATGCAGATTGCTCGGAACACAATGTCGGTTAGTGGACCGAACACTTTTTGTTGAAGCATTTTTCTGAAATTTCCCAAGTTTCTGGGTTCGGACCCTAACAGTTTGTTCTCTTTTCAGACCCTCTGCCACTTCAACTTCCTGCTCGAGGAGTTCGCGAGCAAGGAGCAGGAGCTGACGGCACAGTATGACCGGGAGAGGTCGGAGCACGCGAAAGCGGTGAAGAAACTTGATGCTGAGCTACTCCTCTCGGCCAAGCATGGTGCCGAAGTGGCGGGGTTGGAGGCGCAGCTGGCCGACGCCGTTCAGCGGTCGAAGGACACGGCAGCCAAGCTCGAGGCCTCGGAGAAGGAGAATGCCGAGCTGAAGGAGGAGCTGGCCAATGCTCGGTCGGAGGCGGAGACGGCTCGAAAGAGGGCCGAGAAGATCATGGCCAGGCACCGGTCTAAGGTGGCAAAGGCGAAGAAGGCCGTCCAGGATGAGGCCGAGCATCACATGTTCAAGAACATGGAAGACGCGTACGGTCGAGCCCTGCTTCATGTCGCTGCTCGGAATCCGGGTTTCGACACGTCCTCCTACCGTTTCTACGACCCCGTGGAGGGGAGGAGGAGCTTCCCCAGGGGATGCTTGGCCCCGAGGGACTGACTGACGGTGTCGAAGGCCCGGGTGAGACTGAGGCCGAGGATGAGGAGGAGGACGACTCTGAGGAGGAGAACGGGAGCGAGGACGAGGACGAGGTCGAGGGCGAGGACAAGGCCGAGGGGTCGACAGATCCGAACGACAAAAAGGTCGACCCCTGACTCGGTTGCCTCTTTTAGTATTTTGTTGTTTTTTTTAAGCCTAACTGCGGACTGGCCACCGCTCTTGTAAAGCTTTTTCCTGAGTTTTGAATGAAAACACTTTGTTTGGCCAAAATTTATCCAAGTGTTAGTCTCCGGATTTTGTGTTTAATTAGGCGTAAAATTCTCCAAGTGTTGGGTCTCGGATTTATCTCTGCTTTTCAGGTGAAGTTCGGTCCGATCACGGAGGTTGCACACCTTCGTAAGGAGTTGGCTAAAACGAAGGGAGAGCTCTCCAATAGCCGAGAGAGGCGGTTTTACATGTTCTTGAAGCTGGAGGAGACAAAGGCAGCTGTGAGGGGGTATTGTCGCGAGTTGAAGCAACTGCGAAAGCAACCCCAAGCTCCTTGTCCCGAATGTGAGACCGGTCGTCTTCGTAGGGAGCTCTCCCTCGCCGAGCAAAAGAATGACGAGCTTTTGGCCGAGATCCGACACTTGGAGTTAGCGGAGAAAGAACGCTCGGTGGCGGAAGAGAAGCTAACTTCCGAGCTGGAGAAGGTGTCATCCGAGCGCCAAAAACTGTTGGCCGAGGTCGACAAGCTTAGGAGGATTACGATAGACAGGGGGATCGAGGTCACCCATTATCGACGACTCGCGACCGATAGCGCCAATGTCTCGGGCTCGTGAAGGCCTCCTCGTTTGAAGATGTCGGCGAAGGATGACGCTCTAAGGGATAGGATTATCGAGTTGGAGGAAGAGGTCGCGTCGCTCAAACCCCTGCCGGAGCGGGCCAACATTCGGAGTACGTCGTGTACTCGCGAAGAGAGCGAGAAAGGGATTACCTTCTACGAACTTGCGACTCGTTTGCCTGCGGCTAGGCGGAGTCCTGCCGACGCTCAGAGTAGCGTAACCATCTCGTCTAGCGGTGCCTCGGTCGGCGCCACAGTTGGGGTCAGTGGCGAAGGGGGGTCCCGCTTCGTTGGTTTGGAATCGAGCTCAGAGGTCAGGCCTCGCCGTCCCCGCGTTTCCTTGAACCGAAGCGTACCCCTTCCGAAGAGGCACTAAAACATGTCGTCTTATGTTTCTTCTGGCTGTTGTAAAACTCTATTGTAGGGTCGGTCTTGTTGTATGTAGAGTTACTATATCTGAATACAAATCTGAAAGTTTGCTTGGAAAATTCTTGGAAGTGTTGGACTTCGGCAACGTTTTGAAATTTTGTTGTTCCTCTCTTCCTCTTTTCAGCTCGTGGTGGTAGCTCAAGACGCCGACCCTAATTGCTCGGATAATCACGCTCAAACCGAGGCTGGCTCGGGGGAGACGGAGATGCGCTCGGCCACATGCCAAGATCGGCTTTATGAAGTCGAGCTGGGACTGCGCCGAGCCGAGAGCGAGCAGGGCCACCTTCAGCTCGTCCTAGGTCAGCGGGACGCCGAGATCCGGCGTATGGAGAGCAGGATTGCCGAGATGGCCCCTACGGGAGAGGACGGAGACTCGCCGACCGCTTTCAGCAACGCCCTTCGGATCCAGTGCGTTCGGCACAATCTGGCGAAGGTAGTAGCCGAAAGGGATGATCTGCTCTCTGAGATCCGTCACCTGCAGACTGTAAAGGCGGGGCTTCGGACGGAGGAAGAGGAACTGGCGGCCGAAGTAGCTAGAATGACGACCGAACGGGACGTTTGATAATTTTTCTTTAAAAAACCAAGTGTAGTGGGTCGGCATTGTAACCATTGTTCTTCAAGGCTTTGTGGCCTCGTTGTATGGAAGAGTTGTTTTGTACTGTGTCCCAATTATTAATAATATTTCTTTCACAAACTAGCACGTCTTTTGTAGCTCTGCGTAGTTGTTTCGGTTCTGACTGTGTTCGCCGTGCCGAGGTCTCTGACCCGGCCCCTCTCTTGTCCGCGGTTCGACGCTGTGGCGTGATCCGAACCGTTGGATGATGGCACGAATCTCGAGACGGGCCCAGTTCCCAAGAAAACGCTATCTTGTCGTTTAGCGCTGCTGGCAAGATCTGGGCCGTCTGATCGAGATCTTACACGAAAGTCGAGGAGAAAGTGAGTTTTCTCCGTTTTAAAGCTCGGATGGGCACTTGCTCGGTCAGCCGACCGGAGGTCTGAGAGTTCGAGCGTCGTGGTGTGCTCCGAGCATACTTCTCGTTTGTCCGTGGTTCGGCGACAAGAGTGTTCGGCTGGAGGTGCCGAGCGGTGCTTCTGTCACCTCTTGTCGCGAAGTTGCGAGGCGAGTCGAGCCTTACCCGAGGGTGGGCTTGTCGATCCTCATGAGAGTTCGACGGTCGTGGGAACAATTCCGAATGGCGACCCACTCCTAACCCGCTGAGAAGCGAGTTTGTGGAGCAGAATCGAACCAAGTGTTGGACTCCGGAACCATCGCTAGAGTTCAACGGTCGTGGGAGCAATTCCGAATGGCGACCCACCCCTAGCCCGCTGAGAAGCGAGCTTGCGGAGTAGAATCGAACCAAGTGTTGGACTCCGGAACCATTATTAGAGTTCAACGGTTGTAGGAGCAGTTCCGAACGGCGATCTACTTCTGGCTCGCCTGAGAGCGAGCTTAGGGAAGTAAAGTCGAGCCGAGTGTTGGACTCCGAACCATTGGTGTAGTTCAACGGTTGTGGGAGCAGTTCCGAACAGCGATCTACTTCTGGCTCGCCTAAGGGCGAGCTTAGGGAAGTAAAGTCGAGCCGGACATTGGACTCCGAACCATTGGTTGAATTAAAGAATAAGGACGGAGAGATACAAGCAACTTTATAATACAAAAAAATCATTCTTTATTGATAATTGACGGCGAGCCGTTTTTACATTTGACAACTTAAGAAATGAATTACAAGTTAGAGGAGAGGAATGGTTCGACACCTCGTGATACTCAGAGAGGCGCCGGGGCGCTTTCTTGGTATTTTCGGAGGTGTTCGGCATTCCAGGTCCTCGGAATCTCTCTGCCCTCTAGATCTTCCAGACGATAAGCTCCGGGCCGAACCACCTTTGTGATCTTGTAGGGTCCTTCCCAGTTCGGAGCCAATTTGCTCCTCTGATTGGGGAAGGAGATGGCTAGCTTCCTGAGGACCAAGTCCCCCTCCTTGAGATCGGTGGGTCGGACTTTCTTGTTGTATGCTAGTTCGACCCTCCTCCGGTAGTTCTACTGGCGTATTGATGCTCTTTCCCTCAGCTCGTCCACTAGGTCTAAGTTCGCCCGGAGGTCTCTAGCGTTCTGTTCCTCGTCGTAGGCCATGAGGCGAGGAGAAGGTATTCCGACCTCAAGAGGTATCACTGCCTCGGACCCATAGGTGAGGTTGAACGGGGACTCTCCTGTGGGGGTCCGTTTGTTGGTGCGATAATTCCACAGTACATTGGGGAGTTGGTCGACCCATAGGCCTCTGGAACATTTGTCCAATCTCTTCTTGATACCAGAAAGGATTTGCCGGTTAGCGTTCTCCACCTGTCTGTTCGACTGAGGGTGGGAGACGGAAGAGATGCGTTGCTGGATGGCAAGGTCTTCGCACAGAGCTCGGAATGCGACACCAGTGAACTGAGTCCCGTTGTCTGTTACGAGGACACGGGGGACGCCGAATCTGCAGATGATGTTCTTCCAGAAGAATTGAAGCACCTTGTTCTCGGTTACAGTGGCGAGGGGCTCGGCCTCAATCCACTTCGAGAGGTAGTCGATGGCTACGACCAAGAACTTGAACTGGCCCGGAGCTGAAGGGAAAGGCCCTAGTAAATCCATCCTCCACATTGCGAAGGGGATAGGACTTGATAGGGAGGTGAGGTTGGCTTGGGGGAGGCAACGAATGTTCGAATGTTTCTGACAAGAGGCACATTGCTGAACGTGTCGCTCGGCGTCTTGGAGGAGAGTCGGCCAGAAGTATCCGTAATTCAAAGCTTTCCGAGCCAAAGACCTAGACCCTGAATGTGCTCCGCCGACGCCTTCGTGGAGCTCCTGCAAGGCATAGTCGGCCTGTTCTGGGGAGAGGCACCTTAGGTATGGTCGGCCGTCAATCTGCGAGAAGGAGCGCTTGTATAAGATTCCCTCGATCAAGACATACCGCTCGGCCCTGGTTCTGACTCGCCGTGCTTCTTTGGGGTCCTCGGGGAGGAGTCCGTCCATTAGGAATTCCACTAAGGGTTTCACCCAATTATCTTGTAGCAGGACCGGTAAAGACTCCACAGAGTCGAGGGTCTCGTCTTCTATGCTCGGCTTCATGAGGACCTCGATCAAGATGGTCTGCTCGAGACCTTGGAGGGATGATGAAGCCAACTTGGAGAGGGCATCGGCTTGCGAATTCTCCTCTCGAGGGACTCGTTGGATGAGTGCCTCTTCGAACCGGCCCATGAGAGTTCGGACCTTGGCGAGGTACTTCGCCATCCGTTCGTCTCGCGCCTCGTACTCGCCCAAAACTTGGTTCACAACCAGCTGAGAGTCACTGTGGATTCGGAGGCGCTGCGCCCCGGCACTTCGGGTAAGTCCGAGGCCCGCGATTAGAGCTTCATACTCCGCCTCATTGTTTGAGGCTTTGAAATTCATGCGGAGGGCATACTGGAGGACAAAGTCATCAGGGCCGTTCAGGATGATACCGGCGCCGCTACCCTCGTTGCAGGAGGATCCGTCCACGAAAACCGCCCAAATGGGGGGTCCGTTCGGGACATGGCTGACCTCGGGAATGGTAGACTCGACGATGAAGTCGGCGAGGGCCTGAGCTTTGATAGCAGTCCGAGGCTGGTAAGAGATGTCGTGTTGGCTCAGCTCTATGGACCACTTCATAAGTCGGCCCGAGGTTTCGGGCTTGTAGAGGATCTGCTTCAGCGGTTGGTCGGTGAGGACCACAACCGAGTGGGATTGATAGTACGGCCGGAGCTTCCTTGCCGCCATGATCAGGGCGTAGGCCATCTTTTCTATCTTCGGATAGCGGAGCTCGACGTCCCGAAGCACCTTGCTCACATAGTAGATGGGCCTCTAAGCCCGATCTTCTTCCCTCACCAGAACCGCACTTAAGGTCTGCTCAGAAGCAGCTAAGTAGATGAAGAGGGTTTCCCCCGGAATGGGTTTGCTGAGTAGAGGAGGGTTCACCAAGTAGGCCTTCAGTTGGTTGAACGACTCCTGTTGCGGTTGGCCCCATTCGAAACCCTTAGCCCCCCTGAGAGCCTTGAAGAAGGGGAGGCACTTTTCCCCAGACTTCGAAAGGAACCGGCCAATAGCGGCGAGCCGACCCGTAAGCTTCTGCACTTCCTTAACGTTCCGGGGCGGGGCCATGTCCAGTATGGCCTTGATCTTCTTGGAATTTGCTTCGATCCCTCGCTGGCTCACCATGAAGCTGAGGAATTTTCCCGACGAGACCCCGAACGCACACTTTTTCGGGTTAAGCTGCATGTTGTGCCTCCTCAATACGCCGAATGCCTCCTGGAGGTCGGCCACGTGGTTGGTACCTCGGATGCTCTTGACGAGCATGTCGTCGACGTATACTTCCATGTTGCGGCCTATTTGGCTTTGGAAGATCTTGTTGACGAGGCGCTGGTAGGTGGCTCCAGTGTTCTTCAATCCGAACGGCATGACTCTATAGCAGTAGAGGCCCTGGTCGGTAATGAAGGAAGTTTTCGGAATGTCCGGAGGGAACATTCGGATCTGATTATAGCCGGAGAAGGCGTCCATGAAGCTGAGGAGCTCATGGCCCGAGGTGGCATCAATGAGGGTGTCGATATTTGGGAGAGGGAATGGATCCTTCGGACACGCCTTATTCAGGTCGGTGAAGTCGATGCATATCCTCCAAGAACCATTGGACTTCTTAACCATGACCACATTGGAGAGCCACTCGGGATAGTTCACCTCCTGTATGAACTGTGCTCTTAAGAGCTTGTCCACCTCCTCCTTTATGGCTTGTTGTCGCTCGGGGGCGAACTTACGCCTCTTCTGCTGAACCGGTCTGCACCCCGGTTCGACGCTGAGGCGGTGCACCAGAAGGTCCTCGGAAATCCCGGGCATATCCACTGCGGACCAAGCAAATAGGTCGCGGTTCTCCCGGATGCACTGCACCAAGTCGGAACATAGGGCGGTTGGCAAGGACTTGCTGATGAGGAACTTTCGACTCGGGTCCTTGTCCGAGAAGAGCACTTCTTCCAACTCGTCTGCCGGCTCGGACGTGGGTCGGACATTCGGCTCGGGGATTTCAAGAGTCTCGAGAGAGAGCACCGGACCCCCAGTGGAAGTCATATAGCACTTCCGAGCCGTTTCTTGGCTGCCCCTGACTTCTCCCACTCCCGACCGGGTGGGGAACTTCATTTTAAGGTGGTACGCGGAAGGAACAGCTTCCAGGGTAGCTAGGCTAGGTCGGCCTAAGATAACATTGTATGCAGCCGGCACGTCGACGACCATAAAGTCCATCGGCTTTGTCCGGGTAGTAGGGGTTTTCCCAGCAGTTACGTCCAGGGTGATAACCCCTTCGACCGTTACTGGTACCCCCGTGAACCCGTGGAGCATGTAGCCGGCCGGCTTGAGGCGATCCCGAGACAGCTGCAGCCCTCGGAAGGCCGAAAGGAAGAGGATGTTCACCGAGCTCCCGTTGTCAACCAGGACCCTCTGCACTTTGAAGTTCGCCATGCGAAGGTCGATGACAAGTGCGTCGCAGTGTGGGGTTCGGACTCCCTCGAGGTCTTCGTCAGAGAAAGTCACTGGGACGCCGAGGCCTTTGAGGGGAGGGACGCTGTGAACTGACTTGACCTCTCGGACGAAGGCTTTCCGAGAGGAGTTGGAGGAGCCCCCCATGGGGCCTCCATGGATGAGGTGCAGAACTCGTTCTTCCTCGAACTCGAGGGTCTCATCGCGCCGCTCGGAGCGCTTGTTAGCCCCCCGAGGCGGAGGAGTGGCGCGTTCCCCCTGATTGTTCGTCTTCACAAATTTGGCCAACTACCCCCTCTGGATGAGGGCTTCTATCTCATTTTTCAGCGCCCGGCAGTCGTTGGTGTCATGGCCGTGGTCCCGGTGGTAACGGCATCATTTCTCTTTGTTCCTCCTCTTGGCCGGGGTGTTCATCCTCGGAGCGGGCGGTATCACCCCTTCTTTCTCCACTTCCATCAGGATGGTGGAGACATTAGTGGTGAGAGGAGTGAACTTCTCGAACCTGGGGGGAGGACGACGCTGACCGCTGTTGTCCTTCTGCAGCTTTTTGGACCCCTCCTCCTTTGTCGTCTTCCTCTTCGATCCGGAGGCGGATCCTCCGAAATTCGGGAGGCACTCGGCCTCCTCTGCCCGAATGTACTTCTCGCACCTTAGGAGGAGATCGGCAAAGTTGTGCGGGGGCTTCTTGGCGAGGGACGATCGGAGGTTGGAGTTGAGGACGTTCGACTGGAACGCAACTGTCGCCACTGACTGGTCAAGGGAGGCGATTGACCTGACCTCCACGGTAAATCTCCTCACATAATCCCTCAGCTTTTCTCCCCTCTCCTATCGGAGGTGGAGTAGGGAGAGGCTCGTCTTCTCTGTTCGCCTGCTACTCACAAAGTGAGTTATGAAGAGCGTTTCAAACTGCTCGAACGAGAAGATAGAAGAGGGAGCAAGCCTGGAGTACCATTCCCGTGCCTACCCCTTGAGGGTGGCGGGGAAGGTCTTGGAGAGCATGGCGTCGGAAGCTTGATGGATCAGCATTAAGGTCTTGAAGCTTTCGACATGATCGACTGGGTCGAACTCCCCTGAGTACGTTTCAAACTGCGGAGGTTTGAAACCCCTCGGTATGGGGGCCTCCATGATCTTTCGAGAGAAGGGGGGTCTGCTAGGGCGGACGGTCCCTGCTCTTGACTCCTCCTCTTTGTCCATGCGACTGATGCGCCTCTCCACCTCGTGGAGACGACGGTAGAGGGCATCGTCCCTCCGTTGGTAATCAAACGATCCCCCGGATTCTTCGTCATAGGAAGGGGAACGGGGACTGCGTCACTGATAGTCCTGGGATCGGCGAGGACTATGATGGTGTTGCTGGCGACTGGGAGCCGGGAGAGGACTTCTGGATCGGTGGCGAGGACTTGGAACCCGTGGGGGTGTTGGAACCCTCTGGGCATTTCGGTTGTTAGGGTGAAGGTTGAGGGCCTGCAACACGGTCTCCTGGAATTGCAGGAACTCGGCACGAGCGATAGGTGCCTCATCGTTCCTTGGATGATGTCGGTCAGCAGGGGAACGAGGCCTCCTTCTGTGACGCTCAGGAGATACGCTCCGTCCTCTTCGGTCCGGAGACCTCCTGCCATCTCGGCGATGAGGAGATCGCTTGCCTTGATGTTGGCGGGAGGCTCCCTCTCGGGCCCGTTTCTCATCTAGGCGGTTTCGAAGGTCCTCATCCCTTTGGCGGTTCAGGACGGTGTTGCGGAGGTCGGGATGATGGGAAGCCATAGAGTCCGAGGAGGCATTGTGAATTGAGACATGGTCCGGGTGGAGGGGCTGCTTCTGCTTCCGCTGGTTCTGACTAGCAGGACCATTTGGGGGTTGCTGGTTCGGAAGAGGAGGCTGGCCCTGTTGGACCGGGGGAGGAAGTTGTTCAGGCTGCGGAGCGGGATGGACGGGGACTTCCTCCGGCTGATCGGCGGGATTGGGTCCGCAGTTGGACCCCCTAGATCTGACCTTTTTGGGAGGCATAGTTGGAGAAGGGCTAGTCGACAAGGAAGAGGCGGAGGCTGTTCGTGTGGTTCTTCCCACAGACGGCGCCAATCTGTTACCGCTGATTCTGGTGTGGGGGTAAACAGATGAGATTTGTGAGTTCGCGAGGAAAACCTGAACAACGGATCCAAGCCTTCTGATTCCTGCCGCTACCTACAAGGAAGTGCGATACACCGGGGTTGATTCCGGCGACGCACCCTCCGACGCTCTTGTCAGTAACCAGTGGTGATTATGAAAGAGCTTAAGGTGGAAAAAGAGTGATTACCTGGTCACAGTGGTAGGGGGAGGTATTTATAGTCGCCAGGGGAGTCATTAGGGACCTGATTTCCTGTGTAACTGTCAGGAGAAAAATCCTCTCAATCTGTTTAGGAAACTGACCCCTGATTCCCGGTGAGAGCAAATCAGGCCCGTTGATTCGGTCAAATCAGTGACCCTGATTTTCCTCTTGCTGGTCTGGGTTTGTCTTGGGTCGGGACCCGTACCCAGTTGGAGTGGATCCGTTTGTGGGGTGTTGGATCTGTGAGAAGGAGACCCAGTACCCGTTTCGGGCCCATTTGTATGTGAAATTACCGTTTTACCCCTGAGCTTCAAGATTTGTGCCTAATCTGGACGGTTCCGATTTAACCCCATTTTTAGCCATATCAAATAATAATAATAAATTAAAAAAACACCCTAGGGGCGGCGGCAGCCACCCTCCACGCCGCTGCCCCACCCGTCGTCCCCTCCCGGCCCTCTCCTCCATTCACGACGTCCCCTCCCGGCCCTCTCCTCCCTTCACGATGACCTCCATGACGGGCGCCGCCACCCCCCCCCCAAATCCCGTCGTCCCCTCCCTTGCCTCTCCTCCACGGCGCGCCCCCTCTCCTTTGCCCCCCATCGTGACTTCCTGGGCAGCAACTCCCCAACGCGTCGATGGTGACTAGCGTCCGGCCCTCTCACCTCGGCAGTGGCGGCCTAGATCTGCTTCAACTCGCGCTGCAAAGAGCCGAGATCGGAGGTGCTGCGGCGGAAGGGGTGGAAGCTCCGGTCCGGCGAGCACGCTGAGCTCTGCGATCGCTGCTGGTAATTTCCTCAACCCCCCCGACCCAGATCTGTGTTGCCAAGCTGCCGATGAGTCGGCATAGGGCTGTGCCACCCACTGTGCGCCTACCCCCCCACCCCCCGGCCCAGATCTGTTTTGCCCAGAGGCCGGTGATTCGGCATGGAGCTGTGCTTGCTTTTGTTATGGTTGGGGGTATGAAGCATGTAGTATTGTGCGATTGTGCGATTGTGGGGTTGGAGTCGATGTGGTCCCTCCATTTGTTAGATTTGTCCGGATGTTCTGTGCACTTACCACTGTAACACCCCGCAAAATTTAAATGACAATTTTGCCCTCGGGTGTTACGCACGTGCATTTTGTACTATTATTGACTATATCCATAACGCATTTTGATATGTATTTTGAATTCCAATTATTTATGCAATCCCGTATTCTTAAAATCCCATTTGAGACAACTCAAATGCTATATTTCAATCTTTGAGTTTTTACGTGCTTTTACGTATTATCGATGCACGTGTCGATTTCGGGTGTTCCACCGTTACGTGCAAAGTTTTCGATGAGTTTCAATTATTTATTTTTATAAACATGTTTGAATTTATTTTGCAAACGAAAATTCAATTTTTGACTATCTTTATTAAAATAAATTTTCTATGTGCAATATACGTGTTTTCTGTACGTTTGAGTACATTATCATATATGTATACTAAATATATTCTTATGTTGCATTCCAATTAATTATAAATATTTTTCAGTTCATAAAGTCAATTTTTGTATTTTTGAGATTTTACAGGCGACGCACGTGTTTTGGTGCACGTGTTTAAGCGCGTTCTTCCTTCAAAATAAATTTTCATGAAATGTTCCTTTCTATTTTAATTGTGCATGAAAAGTATAAATTTAAAGTTAATTTTACATATTTATTACATATATAAATAATAGTTTTAATGAGATTAAATAAATAATTTATTTTTGGGTGTACACAAAGCAGGTGCACGTGCACACGTGCGATGTGCACACATTTATGGGGGCCGGGCTGTTATTAAAAGAGGGAAAACTAAATTTTGGATTTTTAAAGTAGGAGGGAAAGCATGTTTAAAATTTGGGAAATGGGAGTAGTGGTGAGGTAGTTTCTCAAGTCATGGGTGGTTATGGCAACTTCCAAATTCATCCTAGCTCTTAATCTCTAACTAGTTGATCAATCCTAGCCATCAATTCTCCTTGATTCTTAGTATAAATACCCCCCCTCCATGGCTAGTTATTCTTGTGCTAAATAATTCTTCCAAACCTATAGTTCAATACTCAATCTAGTAGTTATTTTTAGTGAGTTAAAAGATTGAGTTGTGTGTGGGAGTTGTGCTTGCAACTACAAGGGGAGCAGAGGCCGGCATTCCGAGAGAAGAAGCTTTCGGTTTTGGCAAGGAGCTAGGAGGAGAAGGATCTACTCGTGCATTCTAAGGGATTTTTTCTAGGAGCTTTCTATTCGTGTTTCTTCAACTCTAGGTGGGTGTTTCTTAAATGCTTTCTAATTTAGGAGTAAATTTGCATGATAGATGATATATAATTTATTTGGTTGAAATTGAATTGATTGCATGAAATTAATGTAGAAATGAATCGTTAAATTTTGATTGATCGTGGTAAATGCAAATTACTATTCTATTCCTTAAATTGTACGATTGCTAGTTTGAATTGCTAGAATTGAAGTGATTGCGTGAAATTGATGTATGTTGAGACATTATTGGTTAAAATAATGCAAATGTGTATAAAAGAAGTGTTTTTTGTTAATGTGGCAAAGAAGTGTGGTTCTAACTTCAAAATATCTATTTTGAGTATAGAGATTTTTATAAGTAAATTTTGATAAAAGACAACAGTTTATTTGGAAAATTGATTAGAAAATGTGTTTTGACGTATTATAAAGATTTCATTGAAAAATGAGAAACTTGAGAATTTGATAACATATACGATATTGTTTTAAAAGGAATATATTCTGGAAATAATTTATATTTTGTATATGGAAGTACAAATCAATTGAAAGGTCGAAAATATATGCAGGCTGCAATTGGTGAAATTGACAGTCGACTGATAACCTTCCACAGTCGACTGTCAAGTATAAGAAATTGGGTTTTCGTCGGCAGGACAGTCGACTGACTACTTTCACAGTCGACTGCTGCTGTACTGAATTTTGGTGCTGAGTTTTCAAGGTATTTGCGGAACAGTCGACTGATACTGTCACCAGTCGACTGAACCGACTGTGTTATTATTGATGTTTTAAAGTTTCATAAAACAGTTGACTGATTTCCTGTCACCAGTCGACTGAACAGACTGAGATGTTTGATGTTCATTGAACAGTCGACTGATACTGTCACCAGTCGACTGAACCGAACTGTTTATTTTGGTTTTGAGTTTGGATTTGATTTTGACAAATGAAAGATAATTAAATTTGAATACGAGATTTTATGATTATTCATATTTGATTGAGTTTATTTTTGAAATGCACACCAGGATATGAAAGATGAAATTGATAAAGATATCGAATTGAATGGTTCTCATGTTATGAGATTATAAAAGAAATGTTTTGAGAAAGAGTTTGTGAACAAAAGAAATGGAATTATTATTGGAGATTGATTATGAAATATTGTTGATCTCTAGAAAGAGATAGTTATTGGAATCTAGAGGCTAGGCGAGACCCTAGTGACCGGCAGTTTTATTTATGATTTGAGAGCTAACCGTTGAGGGTTGAGCGTCTCTTGAGAAGTAGCCAGGTAGGCTGACTGTCTCTGTTGATTTAAGTCCGGTAGGGTAAGCTAGCTCTAGGTTGTGATGATTTTCTTTTAAAACAAACTTTGTAAGGATGTAATAAAAGTAAGAGAAAAACATAAGTATGAGAGCCTCGAGTCTACGATGCAGATGTGATCCACAGAATGCATGCTTGATGAGTCAAGACATGGCGTGGGCAATACTCCAGAATGATCGGGATCTTGGCGACGCTTGTGGGATGTTTGATGACTGCAAGAGGATCGTGTGCCATGAAGGAGGCTGAATTACCGCAGAATGCATGCTTGATGAGTCAGGACATAGCGCGGGATTCCCCTCCAGGTTTTCTGTACACGTGCTTGTAATCATAGAACATCTATGATACTTACCGAAATTACAGAGAGATACATAGTGAAGATGTGATGAAAGTGAGAGAAAAACACGAGTATGAGAACTAGGGTTTACGGTGCGGGTGTGTGAGCCACAGAATGCATGCTTGATGAGTCAAGACATGGCGTGGGCACAACTCAGAATGATCGGACTCTAGCCACGCTTGTGGGATGTTTGGTGACTGCAAGAGGATCGTGTGCCATGAAGGAGGCTGAATTACCGCAGGATGCATGTTTGATGAGTCAAGACATGGCGCGGGATTCCCCTCCAGGTTTTCTGTACACGAGCTTGTACTCATAGATCATCTGGGATACTTACCGTAGTTACAGTAGTAGAGTAAGTCATGGCGAGAGATTTAACCCTACAAAGATGAAGAACGATTAAGAGGCTTGCCCTCGGACCTATGTAGTATGGGATGCATAGAATCCGAACAAGTGTGCATTAGTGTCATGTAATATAAATAACTGCATTAAGGACTAAGTGCACCGCACAACACGACATCAACAGGATAGTCCCTTTGTAGCTTTGTTTGTGATCAAGTTTGTGTTTGCTAAAGTATTTAAGAATCATTATACTGTTTCCGGCATAGAGAGGATGGCCGTGTATAATATTTCGTCAGTTGTAAGCAACTGACGCGCCCACAGTTTTATATGCAGGATTTGGAGTTACATGAAGATATAAAGATGATTTGATGCTGTTGATTACTTAAATGTTAAAGTTGTAACAATTGTACATTCATTATTGTTGTATTTAATTAATTCCGCTGCGTATTGATGTAAAAGACTCTGATGTAATTATTGTTGGAATAAAAGTTTTAAATTCCTTGTAAAATTGTACGAAAGAAGTGAAAAGATCCTGTAGAACATCTCGAATTCAGTGTATTTGGAATTCGGGGCGTTACAGAGTGGTATCAGAGCTACGCTTCTAAGTAGTACAAATTTATAAGGAACGACACCCTAGAAGTGGACATTAGAGTGCGAGTTCAATTTATAGAGATTTAAATGTAAGTGATTTACATTTGTGTTGCTCTATAGGCTGATGTTTTCTCTTTCCTTTCCCTATTGGATGGTCGGAGTCATGAATGGAAATTGTTCATTCATGATGCTCTCCTCGTATACCTTGATTTGAGATTGTATGCGAGCTCATTTTCTCCGGGTATCAGAGTGGCGCAGTGGAAGCTAACTGACGTACTTACATTTAGCTAATCGTGATGGTTTGTCGGCCCATCCTTCAGGGTTGTTGGAGGGAGTTATTGTTTGTACGCGTCATGTTATTGTTTGTACGCATCATGTTGCTTCATGTATATTTTATTTTCTGTTAGTAGGTTGTACTTGAGCCTAGTACTCTGGGTTTGTTTCGTTAAACTCTTTTTAATGAAACAGGATGGCCTTATTCCACCTTTCTCCTCAAAAAAAAATCTCTAATATTATAATGAGAGTGATGGAGTTATCATTTATAAACAACCATTCAACTATTCATTTTTAAGTGGAAGTTATAGTAATCGTTCATTTACTCAGTTGTTGTTAGTTACCATAATATTCTCAAAGTTCAAATTTATTTACGCTATAATTATTTACAAAAGTGTTACTCATATAAAATAAAAGTTTGTGTCACTATGTGTAATTTGTAAAGAGTATGTGATGAGTAAAGAGAGTTCTCAGGTTCGAGATCAAATTACGTCTTATATATAAAAAATTAATTAGAATGTGCATCGCACGTGCAGATTACTAGTCTATATTATAATGGGAGAGTTGGAGTTATAATTTGTCAACAAACAAACCCGTGCATTGCACGTGCAACTCCAACTCTCTAATTTCTGAACTTTTTTTTACCAAAATGACCCATTTTTGAAAGTATTTACCAAACTGACCCGATTTCGAAACTATTTACCAAAATGTCTTACTATGAACTCGCTATCTCAGATAGCGCGTGTAGTTGTACTCATTTTTCAGAAAAAATTTGAACATGCAATTTTTATCTGAAATGTATATAACTAGACTCGCTATCGCAGATAGCGAGTCTAGTTCAACTGACATTGCTATCTCAGATAGCGAGTGTAGTTGTACCCATTTTTTAGAAAAATTTTAAACATACAATTTCTACCTAAAATGTATATAACTACACTTGTTATCAGATTAGCGAGTCTAGTTCAACTGACCTCGTTATCTCAGATAACGAGTGTAGTTGTAATTATTTTTAAAAAAAAATTTAAACATGCAAATGTATAGACTTACACTCGCTATCTGAGATAGCAAGTTCAATTGAACTAGACTCGTTATATCAGATAGCGAGTGTAGTTGTATATATTTTATGTTCAAATTCCTCTGAAAAATGAGTACAACAACACTTGCTATCTGAGATACCGAGTTCATTTGAACTAGACTCGCTATCTCAGAAAGCGAGTGTAGTTGAATACATTTCATGTTCAATTTTTTTCTGAAAATTGAGTACAACTACACTCGATGTCTGAGATAGCGAGTCTAATTCAAATAAACTTGAGTGTTGCTGTATGCATTTTAGGTATAGTTAATATAGAGTGAATTTATAGTGTGTTTTAGTTGGGTGTATTTTTGGTTAGTTCTTTCTTATCCCCATCCAGCTATTTTCAACTGCAACTAGTAATGCTAATTATATAACTAATTAAGCTCGTATGAGGGTCGCTATCTCAGATACGCATGAATTTTAGCGACTGATACAATTCAGGATCTTGGATGATGGGTTAAGGGTTTTGAGTATGGGAGTAGAGAGCGTTGTGAGTGATTAAGTGAATCTCAATAAATTTTGGACGGATTTTGTTGGTGAAATAACGGATTTGGGAGGCTAGGATTTTGGGTTTATTTCAGAGTCTTTAAAACTCTCCAATTGACACTCACTATCTCAGTTAACGAGTGTGGTATAAAGACAATCGCTATATGAGATAACGAGTCTAAACTTAATATTTTTTCTTCAAGTTTTTTTCCAAGTGGTGGAGAAACACCTCAACATACACTCGCTATCTCAGATAGCAATGTTGTTTTCACCAAACTCGCTATCTGGGATAACGAGTCTATACTTGGAAATTTTCTTTACATTTTAACACCTCAACATCTACTCGCTATCTCAGACAGCGAGGTTATTTTCACCACTTGCTATCTGAGTCATTTTGATAAATACTTTAAAAAGTGGATCTGTTTGGTAAATACTTTCAAAAAGTGGATCATTTTGGTAAAAAGTTCCTCATTTCTTAGCTAATTTTTTTAACACTCTCAAATTTTTTACTCAAAAATTTTAAAATTTTTGAGTTGACACGTGCAATTCACGTAAAGTATATATAAATTTTACTCAAAATTTTAAATTAACACGTACATCGTACGTTTATATCAGAGTTTTTACCTTAATTTTTTTTTTGTTAACATGTGTTTCGCACGTCACGTCCAACTCTCTCATTATACCCTTTATATACATATTACTAACATGTGCCTCACATGTGCTATATTATATTACTAGGTTTGCCCGTTGATGCATACCTACGGCACGTCTTCGGCACGGTGCACCTTGTTTGATCATATAAAATAGTTTTGGAGGTCCAGCAAATTAATTGAAGTAGCAAACATAGAGCAAAAAACATATTATATGATTTTTTTGAATTATTTTCAAAGTTTTTTAAATTTTTTTCAAAGTTTTTTAAATTTTTTTTTGTTTTTAAATTTTTTTATTTTTAATTTTTTTTTAATTCTTATTTTCTTAATTTTTTTAATAGAGGAGGGAAAGAGAGAGGAAAAAAAATTTAAATAAATATAGGAGTTGTTTTGGGTGGGGATTTGAATTTGAGTTTTGGGGGTACTTTTGGGGGGAAAATATGTTTTGTAAGGTTAGATATGGAGCTTTAATTTTTTGGGGATTGAAGGAGAGCCACTTGATAGATTTGTTTGCGTTTTATTATATAGATTTTTTAAATATATATTTACTTTTAAAAAATTATATTTATTAAGACGTGCTTTGCACGTGCAAAACAATTTTTTCACTTTATTTATTTAAATTAACACGATATTACTGGTTTTATTATGGCCAAATTTTAGAAAAACACACTTCTCAATTTCCCTCAAATATTTTTTTTTATTAAAAAACAATATAGTTAAGTTTTTTTGGTCAATTTAAATGAAGATTTTTCAAACATTTACGAATGTTTTTTTTTTAAAGGAGAAAGGTGGGATACAACATTTATTTTTGACGTAATCGGATAGAGTCGAAAGACTCCAGCCGGATCAAAAAATATATTAATAAATCATAAAGTACAGTACAAAACTCAGTAAAAGGGTTTTACAAGAAGTAAAACGCGAGCAGCATACAATAATCGCAGACACTGCAACAATCGAGAGAAGAAAATGGGGAACAATAGAGCAGTACAGGAATATACAAATAATAGAGGACGCTAGCCGAAACGGGATCAGTACTCCGACGCAAAATCCCCTAAGTATAACCCAGGCATCCGAGGGACGGGAGGCCAACGAACGCGAAGACGACAACCGAGCGGGCTGGAGTCACGAACGCACCAAGGAGACACACGATCAGAGCTGGCAAGGGGAAAGGAGCAACAGAAGGCATCACACTCGTCGGAGAAGGAGATGCCTCATGCGGCAAACCACCAGAAACAGAACCGGCCCAACACAACATAGCAGAAAGGGGATCAAAGACCCCCTGAGCCACTAGCAGTAACATGCCCAAACAGGAAAAAAATACTGGGTGAAACAAACAGTCGAGACTACAAGCCAGAGTCAAGACTGCCAGGAACCCGTCATCCCCAATCTGACAAAGAATAGGGCAATAAAACCATAGACCAACAACAAGCACAGCAAGCACCAAAAGGTGCCGAAAAAATAAATCTCGAAGTACCATCCAGCCACAAAAGAAACAAAGGGATGAATGCAGCATCGATGAAAAGCAACATAGGGGTAAGAAAACACTACTATCAAGCAGTAGAAATAAACATAGACAGAGAAACACAGTAGCTGCAGATCCAAACAGTAACTTAAAACAAGAGATAGAACGCTAATAGTAATTTGCGCTCACCCTCCTACAATAAGCACACAAAGACATAACACAAACTATACACACCAAAAGAGGAGCTGCAGAAGCTAATAACCTGCCAAACACAAGCACAAGAACATCTAGCAAAAAACCAAAGCAGACCCGATTCAGAGCCCAGCCGCAAAATAAAGAAGCTGAACGCTAAAGAAGCTAGCAATCCACATCGGGAGACCAAAGCCAAAAGAGAGCCTTGAAGGCAGGGAGGATAATCCAAAGCTTAAACCTGCAAAAAGGAGCAACAGAGTGACAAACCATAGAAAAGAAAGCTGAACAAATTAAGCTACCGCGACCAGCACATGAAAAACCAGAGGAAAAAAGGCTCCGAACAGAAAAACCAAACAAGAAAAGCAAGATAATAATCATAAAGCGTTAAGGTTCGAGAGAACAATAATGGAATCATCCAATCGATGATAGAAGTAGGACAGTCTTTCGTCTTCTTTCAGATGAGAAGACCAAAACTTGAAAAGATAAACGAATTCTTCAATAAGCGAAACAATAGAGTCTGCTTTGTGCGAGAATAACCTACGGTTCCTTTCTCTCCATATAATCCACAAAATGATATGGACAGAGAAAAGCCAACCCTTCCTAAATCTAGGCGGAACAGAGGGGGAATTCCAGCAAGAGAAAAGGTTAATAGGTAAGGCTGAGTTACCCCAAGCAAGTGTCACAATTTTCCAAAGAGGAACGATGAACGTGCACGCAACGAAAAGGTGATTAAAATCTTCCGAAGAAAGCAAACAAAGGGGACAAAGCTGGCCCCACGCTAAGTTCCTTTTGTTGAGCACCTCCACGGTAAGGAGCTTGTTGTTAATTGCTAGCCAAGAATTAATTTTGACTTTGAGAGGGGCACAAGAATTCCAAATAAAGTCGGCCGATGAGGAGGATATACCACGGAAATTGAGGAACTTGTAGAAAGATTTGACAGTGAATGATCCCGAGGTGTTCCATCTCCAAACGATATCCTCGGTTTGTTTCCACTGGAAACGGTTGAGAGATGAAATGAGAATTTGAAGGTCATCTATCAAAGGGGGGGGTAATGGGGAGTTAAAGGGGATAAGCCAGTATGAAGAGGACGAGATCCAAACAACGGACTCTTCAACCGTAGCATACGGCCTACTGGCAAGGTTGAAAAGTGAGGGAAAGATTGAAGCAATGGACATGTTGGATAACCAGAGATCAGACCAAAACATGGTCCTGGAACCGTCAGAACAACTCTTGAGGATGCTAGCCTGAAAAGCTGGGGCCGTCTTCCAGACCCCTTTCCAGAAAGGAGAAGCGAAACGATGGGTCGGGGCGTTGAACTGCCACCAGGGAGAGGAAGAAAAATAATACGCCTTGATGCATTGAACCCAGGATAAATGGGGAGATTTATGGAATCTCCAGAGCCATTTCCCTAAAAGCGCGAGATTTTGGTCTCTCAAGTTCAGAACCCCCAAGCCACCGTTCGCTTTCGAAGAACAAATGATGTCCCAAGACATCAGGTGCGATCCCTGTTTATAAAGAGCGGCACCCGACCAAAAGAAATTACTACGAATTTGGTCGATACGCTTACGGACCCATGAAGGGAAGAGGTAAAAAGACATCATATAAAGGGGAATAGCCGAAAGAACCGAATTCAGGAGAACTAATCTGCCTCCTCGGGAGAGCAGTTTACCAGTCCAAACGTTTAATCTAGATTCAATTTTATCAATAATAGGAACCCAATCTGATCTATGAAGCTTACCCCACCTAAGAGGGATACCAAGGTAAGAGATGGGAAAGGACGCAACACGACAGTTAAAGAAAAGGGACGCTTCATGATGGCGTGAATCATCTCCACCGAGCCAATACACAGAAGATTTGTTGAAATTGATAGAGAGGCCTGAGGCCTGTTCAAAGCAATAAAGCAAGAGTTTGAGATTGCGCATTGAGTTGCGATCAGATTTGGAGAAAATGATAGTATCATCTGCATATTGCAAATTAAGGATACCATCAAAATTACGGGCACGACCAATACCCTCAATGACGTTAGCTTCGCGAGCGTTGTGAAGCAGGCGGCTAAAAACGTCCGCAACTAGGGCGAAGAGTAGAGAAGATAACGGATCTCCTTGGCGGAGACCACGCTTGACCTTGAATTTATGGCCCTCTGATCCATTAACAAGGATCGAGGAAGTGCCGGCGATAAGGCTGGATTTAATCCAACCAATCCATTTCGGACCAAAGCCACGGTGGGTCAAAATGTCGAAAAGGAAATCCCAGTCAACATTATCGTAAGCTTTTTGAAAGTCAAGTTTAAGGAGGATACCCTCCATTTGATGATGATGACTCAAGGAGATAATTTCTTGAGCGGTGGCAACGCTGTCAAGAATAAAGCGGTCCTTAATGAATCCAGACTGGGCCTGATCAATCAGAGGGGGGATAATCCCACTGAGCCTATTAGCCAGAACTTTCATAATGATCTTGAAAGAAACATTAATAAGGCTAATGGGCCTAAATTGCGACACCGCATTGGCACCAGAGACTTTTGGAATAAGAACGATGTGGGCATAATTAATGCGGTCGAAAGACAGGGATCCTTGATGCAGGTCCTGGAAAAGATCAAACAGATCGTCTTTAAGCCAAGGCCAGAATTTTTGGAAGAAAAAAGCCGGAAAGCCATCCGGCCCTGGCGCCGAGTCGCTTTTTAAAGCGAAGACGGCCACTTTTAATTCCTCTAGAGAGAAAGGGGCCTCAAGGGAAGATAAGTCTACGGTGGGGGGACCATAGAGATGCTGCCAATCTAAAGAAATCAAACGAGGCTTGGGGGAGCCAATGAGATCTTTGTAGAAAGAGAGGAAAGCCCGGTGAATTTCAGGATCCGAACGCAATTCTGCGTTATGGTCCAGTATTAAAGGAATGTGGTTGCAACGTCTGCGGTGAGAAGCAAAGTGCTGGAAGAATGCCGTGTTACCATCTCCTTCCTTCAACCAATTAACTCTGGCTCTTTGAGCCCATTTAGAATGGTCTTGGAGGAGAATAGCAGCATAATCCTGTTTACAGGCCATCCGTTCGTTACGAGCGTGGATAGAAAGAGGACCTTGTTCTTCCAGCAAATCGAGAGCCTGGATGGAGCTCAGGAGAAAATTTTTAAGGAAGTTGGTATTGGATTGCCTCTCACGGTGCCAAATTTTGCAACCGAGCTTGATGGCAAAGAGTTTAAGAAGAAGGTTGCCTAGACCGTGAGAACCATAGATGGCGGCTAGACAATCTTCAACAAGCTTAGTAAAAACCTGGTCTTGAAGCCAGAACTTTTCAAAACGGAATTGGTGACGATGAGGAAAGTGAAAGTCAGAGAACAGGGCGATGGGTACATGATCAGAAGACGGATTGGGAAGGGCCTTCGCGTAGGAATTGTGAAACTTGGCGAACCACGAGAAAGAGACAAGAAAGCGATCGAGCTTGGTGAAAGAAGGGATAAGGCGCTGATTGGACCAAGTAAAGAACCTGCCATTAATTGGAATGTCGGATAACTGGAGATCCCGAATGCAATCATTGAAGGTTCCGGAATGGGAATCAACCATGCACGAGTTCGTCCTTTCGGAGGCGAAACGAGTCACGTTGAAATCTCCGCAAACTAGGCTCAACCCCTGAACAAAGGGAGGGAGGGAGCGGAATTCGTCCCAGAAAAGGGAGCGCCGATCATGAGTCGACGGGCCGTAAACCGAAATCACCGTTAAAACGCAATCGAGGAGCGTCCAGTGAAGTTGAACAATAAGGAAGAAATTAAGGCGATGAACAGAAATTAACGAGAAGGACGAGTCACGGAATCCAAAAAGGATACCTCCTCGAGATCCTCTCGCATCGAGGGAGATCCAGTTCGAGATGACGGAGCCTCCTAGCGCACGAAAAAGATGAGGGGAAGGGGATTCAATTTTTGATTCTTGAATAGAGATGATATCGCCGTGAGAAGATTTAATAATATCGAAAATGGCCCTTTGCTTGGCGGGGCAGTTAAGACCCCTAATATTCCAAGAGAGACTAATCATGATTGAAACAATGCTCCTGAACTCGGGCACGTTCAATTTTTCGAAGGAGAGTGATGGGGGACAAGGAAGCGGAGGAGATGGAGAAACCTAGAGATTGAGAGATAGACAACATATCGGTGTCGGAAAAATCATCAAATTGGTGATGATAAAGAGAGCCTAACAAGGGAGGCGAGGTGACCGTGTCGGACGGACACCCAGATGGGTGCTGACTCGTAGCAATAGGATAGGAAGCCAGACGTTTAGCCTTAAGCCGGGCGCTCGATCGAATTAACCGATAAGAGCAATCACCTGAGCCAGGAGAGAGCAAGTTGTTCGGGGAGGGAGGACATGGAGAGACAGAGCCATGATCAGCTGAACCCTTAAAGGGTTCCAGAGAAGGAGTTAGAGGGGAGGAGGAATCCATGGGGGGTAAGAGGGAAAGGGCGGCAACCGTGCGTATCTCTGGAGGCTGCACCTCACGAGGGATACTACAACGATTCCGAAGAAAAGGTGAGAGCTTAATGAGCGAGAGAGGAATTGAGGAGATGGAAAGATAGCCCTTCAACAGATAAACAGAAAAGCGTCTAAAAATTGGAAAATAAATCTCAAAATAAAAGGAAAAACGACAAGAAGAAATTAATAATTGAAATAAAAGACTGAAATTAAACGAGTCAGTTAGGGGAACGACCTGGGTAGACTCCTTGCCACTGTCCAGCTCGGCCAATTCTTCGCTAATCAAATCATCTTTATCCACCCAGTCTATAGTTTTAGCTTTAGAGCGGGAAGGAGACAAAGCTGCAGTAACTGGAGAGACGGAGCTGGGCGCGCTAGTGGTGGGGAAATGCGCAGAGCGCTGAAAGAGATCCCAATCGGAAGCAAATGAAGGGTTAACACTCCACGCAGGCCAACCCTCAGCCTTAGGAGGATCACTGGCCGTCGCCAGGGATGAGATAGCTAACGCAGGCTTCGAAGCCAGAGGAGGAGACGAGTCAAGAGGATCGGCTTTAGGGCGAGATTGAGAAGATCGATCAGGGTTGATCCAGACGAGATTGGGGGATTTAGCCGGAGAATACTTAGGCGCTATCGAAGAGCTAGGAAGCTTTCGAGGGATAGAGAGAGGCCTTGGCGCCGATGGAATGGCAGCAGCTTTGCCTGAAGAATGAACGGCTTTCTGAACAGAGGAAGCACCAGGATGGAATGCTGGGGAGGGGGTGATACTGAAGCTTTGCTTAACAGTCGAGAGAGAGGGGGAGTTATCAAGGTACTGAACTGATACAGAAAAGGAAGAGAGCCCGTCATTGAGGCAGTAAGCTTCAATTCGATCTTTCGGGGCAGGACAACGGAACAAAGCTTCTACTTGAATGCTGCCCGAAGCCAATCGAGAGCAAGAGGATATGCTTATGATATCTCCAACGCATTTGGAGAAAGCAGCCACCATCCTCAGGGAGTCGCAGAAAGGGGGTAGGCCTAACATCGATACCTGAATGGGTTTGGGATCGATAGCTTTTGAAGCAGGAGAGTTAGAAACCCATTTGCGAATCGATAGGGTATTAGAGCCAATAGCTAGAGACTGGTTAGCACATAGTGTAACTCCTGTTTCCCCGTATTTGTATTTTATACCGTATTTTTTTTTTTTTTTTTCTTCTCAATTGTACTCTTTTGTCTATTTGTGAGATCCCGTATTTTATTTCAGTTCGAATAAAATCAGTTATTTTTGTCTCAACTCGAATTGTGGGTTTCCTTTATCAAATTCGATTGTGTGCCATCTTGCACCGTTCTTCGTGAGAGATAGCCGATTCTTCTCGTTCATCTTTCTAATCCTCATTATTGTGTATTTTGACCATTTCATCTCTTGGGCTCTTTTTGAAACGGGTCCCCTAAACCCCTGAACCCGCAAACCCACAACTATACTATTTAAACCCCTAACCCTAATCAGCTACTGTTAAAAACCCTAATTACTTTTCCCCCGCCGCTATCACCCCGTCTCCTTCTCCGTATCCTTCGCGATCGCCATCTCCCCATCTCCGGCCTCGCTCGCCCCAATCCGTCTCGTCTCCCTTTCGTCTTCACAACCACCACCAGACCATCGCCATCGTCCCATCCGTCTTCGCCATTAACCCAACACCCTGAACCCATCGCCTCGACTTCGAACCCATTTTCCGAACGCCTCGCCACCTTCGCCGTACCCCTCACCGCCTCGTCGACCCCCCTCAGCACCACCGCCTCCACAAACCCCCATCGGCGTCGCCTCCATCCCCCCACAGCGCCGCCGAGATCCCTGGTTTCCCTCTCCCCTGTTCGAAACCACGAACAGAGCCGCCGAGCGTCGCTTCTCGACGTCGTCGCCGCCTCACCGCACTCCGACACCGCCGCAGTCGCCGCCAACGAAGCACCACGCCGTCGCTCCTCTCCCTCGAGCTCCTCAGTCGCACGTCGAACGAAGAAGAAGAAGATCGAAAGAAGAAGAAGGAGGAAGAAGGGCGGGAGAGAATCACCGCCGTTCGATCGCGTCAAGATCTGTGCGCCGTGATGGCTGTTCTGTGTTCGTCCACACCAGATCCAGACTTGCTGTCCCGTGTTCTGGCGCAGATCCGCTGCGTTCGAGCGATCTGATTCGCTGCCGTCCGCTGTTCCGTGTTCTGTCCACAGCGGATCCAGCTTTCGCTGCACGCTGTTCTGGACGCAGATCCGCTGCTTTAGCTCGATCTGATTGGCCTGTACTGCTGTTCTGTGTTTTGCCGCGCCAGATCCGACTTCGCCGTTTGCTGTTTGGGCCGATCGTGTGCGCAAGGAAAGCTCGATCTCAGATCAGTTTTTGGACGCGCATTTCGAGGACATTTCCGGGGATTTTTCTACTCTATTTGCTTCAACAAGCGGAGATTTCAACCGTCGATTTAAGGCAAGTAACCTTGTACATCTTATTGTCCTAGTACAAGTCTCTTTGAAATACCACATGTAGTTAGTTGTGACTCTCCTTTGAAATATCATAGTAAAACAATTTGAACCTTCAAACTCACCAATCTAAGAGTCACAAAATTCCTCGTATTAAATAATAATTCAATTGGACTCTTTTATCTCCTTGAACTTGCGAATCACATAGACATATGAATTAAGGACCCCTAGAAATTGTAGACGAATATAAATTTAGTGTTTTGGCAATTTGTGATTATTATGACTTGGAAAATATTATTATTCGCTGTTTGATTCCCATTACCATGTATTTGTGCCACATAATGATTTTAGACACCAAATTACATAATTCTATGAAATCTACATTAGTGAATTATTTCCCTATGTTGCTGTCTGGATTTTATTTTGAGGTTTCGACCCTTTTTACCTTGGAATTTGGGCCCAAGGCCTGAATACAAAACGTAGATCAGGATGTGTAGATGTCGATAGACTCCAGAATGATTGAATTTGGAGTTACGGTCTAGGAGATATGGCTGTTATACTGCAGCTGTGTCAGTAGGCGCAGTTTTGTAAAAACTGCTGTATATTTTGACTTTGCGAATTATTTTAACGGTGCAAACAGCGAGTGTTTGACCCCAAATTTTATATGTAGTTGCTGGACACCCTATAGGACATCCCCAATTTTTCCTTAGAATTAATCTACATTATTTCAACACTATTTCATATGCATAAATACAAATATACAAATTCTGCCTGAACAAATATAACAATCCGGGGTTATGGGAAAGACTGTAGAGTGGACAATATAGGTAAGTGTACTCAGAAGGGGGCCCGTGTTTCCCAGTACTCGGTTCATGAACCTGTTGCATGTGATGTATTCATGGAGTCAGTTACTTGGCTCATGAACCTGTTACACGTGATGTATTCATGGAGTCAGTTACTTGGCTCATGAACCTGTTGCACGTGATGTATTCATGGAGTCAGTTACTTGACTCATGAACCTGTTGTATTCATGGAACCACTGTGTGGTCCTTGAACCTGTTAGTATTCACGAACTCGTTTCGTGAACCTGTTATTTAATTTCGTATTCATGAACCGTGCCTGCCTGATACCTGATACCTGAGTACACCGCCCTATAGACTCCATTACTAGTCTAAACGAAATTTGTTTTGACTGTAGCAACCATGTAGTAAAATGATGGATGCATGTCGTGCTACCTAGATAGTAATCACACAAGACTTGAACTTAATACCTGATACATGATTATCCTGTTACCTGATTATCCTGATACATGATTATCCTGCTACCTGATTACCTGGTTACCTGATATCTGATACATGAAACTTGAACTTGACACCTGTAACTTGAAATATGAAACTTGATACATGAAACCTGACACATGAAACATGATACGTGATGTTAGTTACCCCTACAGGTTCACCTGACATATGTTTTACCATTAGTAGTTGTTAACTAGCCTGTTTACTAAGTAGTCCGCCCTTACTAGCTAATTCCTGGTTGTTCCCACTACTTGTTGTATCCCTGTTACATTCTTGAATCCAGTTCCTGTTCCCTATACTTGTACTTGCTTTTACTATTTGTGGCCCTAGCTTGCACTAAGGGCATTTTTCCTTGTTTCCCCCTTTGTTTCCTGTTTATATTACTAAACAGACTTGGGAGACAAGCTTCCTGCTGGGATTGGCGAGCAGGCATTTCAGGTATTGCTTGGAGCAAGGACCTGTTTAAATGGTTGCTTTCCTTAAGGTATTTATTTCTTCTGCTGTTTAAGACTTGTTTCCGAGTTACACTTGATTCAGACATGGGAACTATTTGAATATTATTATTTGTTTAAATTGTTTCCTGTTGCTTAATAATTATTCATGCATGCTTGGTTATATATATTCATCTTGTATATTCTTGTTATGATGCTGGGTCGATCCTACAGCTTATGGATGATGTAAAAATCATTCGCTGGGCTTCGTCGCGTGCTCGTATTCCATATTTTTGGGAAGCGGGGCGTGAC
Organism: Hemerocallis citrina; assembly: GCA_017893485.1. Taxonomy (NCBI): domain Eukaryota; kingdom Viridiplantae; phylum Streptophyta; class Magnoliopsida; order Asparagales; family Asphodelaceae; genus Hemerocallis; species Hemerocallis citrina. The sequence continues at coordinate 158,750,170 of CM030362.1, forward strand.
AAGGTTTTTAGTGGTATCAGAGCTCAGGTTTGGCTAATGTGTTGGTCCGACTAATACATTAGACAGGCTTGACTCAGTCAGGATTAACTCAACATTTAACAGGCCATGCAACCACATGAATAATTTAATAGTCAACTCGATCTGGATACAAGTCTTATCCCATCCATTTTGATTCCTTCATATCCAATTCCTTGACTCATTGCTTCTTTCCATCTCTTGCATTCGTCCTGATTTGTAAATTCCTTATTGGGTACAAATTTATTCTTCCGTACCCCTATTCTTTTGATTCTGATGCAAACGATCTCTTATCTTCTGCTTGCCTCAATAATTCCTTCTTATTTCAACTCGTGTGTCGTTCGGTGCTTTCCCTGCCTTGCATTCATTTTTATTTGTTGATTCATATTGAGTATCATGTTGGTTATTCCTTCCCTGCTATATTCTCTTCAATTCCGATTTTGTCCCTCGTCCTTCTTCCTTTATATTCAATTCCTTAATCTTCGTTTGTCTCTTCTAGTCATCCTCCTCTCTAACTCCTTATTGGGTGTAGCTTCATTTTTCTCCTATCCATTTTCTCTTTATAATTATTCTTCCCGAATACTTTCTATATTTCGATTATTATTTGTTATATTTATTTTCGATCTCCTATATAGAAAAAAAAATGTTTCTTAATAAAGAATTTGTTTTTCCGAACAATGGTGTATTTTAACTTCACTTGTCATTTTGATCGACTACATGCTTCTAATGGATTATTTTGATAAGACAAACTCTCATTTTTGTTGTATAATGCTATTACTACTACTATTATTATTATTGTTATTACTTTAATTAACTCACTGGTATTATTATTGTTATTACTACCATTGATGTTCTTATTGTTGTTTTCATTATTTTATTATTATTATTACTATTAAATTTCTTCCACAAAAATGTTGGGCCAAACTATATCTTGTCTTACATTATTATTCTTCTAGTGTTGTTGATATTTTAATATTATTGCTATTATTATAGTTGTCATGATCATTGTTATTCTATTGTTATTAATATGGACCTTTTTTTTTATATTATTATTGTTATTAGTACTATTATTTTCTTTCATTACTACTATCATTATTATTAAATTGTTTTGAGCCTGATCATGCTCAATTTTATATACATTTCACTACTTCGGTGCAACCTAATATCGAGACGGCAAATATGCAACTCGATGTCAATGGAGGCAAATTGCAACTGGATATCGGCGAGGCAAAATATGCAGTCGAATATTTGGATGGCAATTTGAAACCTGATGTCGTGAAGGCAAATATGCAACTTGATGATAAGGAAGCAAGATTTTCTACCTATTGCTAATTGATATTTCAAGACTCGTTACTTATATAAATAAAATGATGGTAAAGGAATGTTTTTGTTATTATTGGTATTATTATTATCATTGTCGTTTGAATCGATGTTATTATTGTTGTTTTTATCACCTTCATTACTGTTATTATTTTTATTATTATTACTGTTGCATTATTGATATTATTGTTATTTTTGCTATTGTCATATTATTATTATCATTATTGATATTATTTTTAATGCTATTATTATTATTATTGCGTTATTTTCATGAATGTGTTGAAATATATTCTGTCATGAATGTATTATCATTATTATCAGTATTATTGATATTTTTATTGCCTGTATGTTTATGACGATTTTAATTACTATTACTATTGTTGTTATTATTTTTGTTATTATTATTATTTTTATTATGGTCATTATTACTTGTATCATTGTTGTTATTAATATTTTAATATTATTTTATTATTATTATTACTATTTTTATCAGTATCATTGTTATATTTATTTTCGTTATTGTTATTACTATTCTATCACTATCGATTTTATTGTTGACATTTGTTGTATTAATTATTCCTGTTAAAGTCATTAGTTTTGATATATATACTCTATATTTTGATTATTTGAATTGAAGCTCAAGCCTTATATCCATTTTGCATTATCGCCTATCTCTATTTGGAACCCATACTCTCTTTGATTCCGGTGTCTCATCCTTTCTTCCTGCTCGGATCGTCGCTTGGTGTCACGTGGTCTACAACATGTCTGGAGCTTGGAGTGTCACCATCAGAGTAGCGCAGCAGAAGCGTGGTGGGCCCATAACCCACAGGTCCCGGGATCCCCTCGTTGCGACTAGTCTTGAGTATTGTTGATCACCTCTGCGTTCCTTGTATTCGTCCTCATCCGTTGACTAGCTGCCTGGTTCATCTTTTTCTTGTCCATCCTTTCTTCGATTCCAACTCTATCTATTTCTTCATCTTTTTGCCTTGTTAGCTCGCAAGTCGTGTGTTGTTCATTCTTCATTTTTGATACCGGTCATTTCCTTCTTGCTTTCCCTCCTGCCACCATATACTCATTCATTATTGGATTCAATTCTTTCCTGTCTTCCATCTCCTTGGTTTCAGTTCTGCCTACTCCTTCATCGTATTTGTTATCTTGTGTTATTACATTTCTTTGATGCTGTTTATTCTCTTCCATGCCTTCCGTTGGACCTCTCTGTTATCCACTCCTTGTTTTCTGGTGTTTCCAATGCTTTGATTTCACTCCTTTTAACCCTCTGTTTTGTTACCCTCCTAAATTGTATTTACCCTGTCCTACGTACCGCCTAAGCAAATTTCGAAATTTCGAGGACGAAATTTTTGTGTAAGGTGGGTAGGATTTGTAACTCCTGTTTCCCCGTATTTGTATTTTATACCGTATTTTTTTTTTTTTTTTTCTTCTCAATTGTACTCTTTTGTCTATTTGTGAGATCCCGTATTTTATTTCAGTTCGAATAAAATCAGTTATTTTTGTCTCAACTCGAATTGTGGGTTTCCTTTATCAAATTCGATTGTGTGCCATCTTGCACCGTTCTTCGTGAGAGATAGCCGATTCTTCTCGTTCATCTTTCTAATCCTCATTATTGTGTATTTTGACCATTTCATCTCTTGGGCTCTTTTTGAAACGGGTCCCCTAAACCCCTGAACCCGCAAACCCACAACTATACTATTTAAACCCCTAACCCTAATCAGCTACTGTTAAAAACCCTAATTACTTTTCCCCCGCCGCTATCACCCCGTCTCCTTCTCCGTATCCTTCGCGATCGCCATCTCCCCATCTCCGGCCTCGCTCGCCCCAATCCGTCTCGTCTCCCTTTCGTCTTCACAACCACCACCAGACCATCGCCATCGTCCCATCCGTCTTCGCCATTAACCCAACACCCTGAACCCATCGCCTCGACTTCGAACCCATTTTCCGAACGCCTCGCCACCTTCGCCGTACCCCTCACCGCCTCGTCGACCCCCCTCAGCACCACCGCCTCCACAAACCCCCATCGGCGTCGCCTCCATCCCCCCACAGCGCCGCCGAGATCCCTGGTTTCCCTCTCCCCTGTTCGAAACCACGAACAGAGCCGCCGAGCGTCGCTTCTCGACGTCGTCGCCGCCTCACCGCACTCCGACACCGCCGCAGTCGCCGCCAACGAAGCACCACGCCGTCGCTCCTCTCCCTCGAGCTCCTCAGTCGCACGTCGAACGAAGAAGAAGAAGATCGAAAGAAGAAGAAGGAGGAAGAAGGGCGGGAGAGAATCACCGCCGTTCGATCGCGTCAAGATCTGTGCGCCGTGATGGCTGTTCTGTGTTCGTCCACACCAGATCCAGACTTGCTGTCCCGTGTTCTGGCGCAGATCCGCTGCGTTCGAGCGATCTGATTCGCTGCCGTCCGCTGTTCCGTGTTCTGTCCACAGCGGATCCAGCTTTCGCTGCACGCTGTTCTGGACGCAGATCCGCTGCTTTAGCTCGATCTGATTGGCCTGTACTGCTGTTCTGTGTTTTGCCGCGCCAGATCCGACTTCGCCGTTTGCTGTTTGGGCCGATCGTGTGCGCAAGGAAAGCTCGATCTCAGATCAGTTTTTGGACGCGCATTTCGAGGACATTTCCGGGGATTTTTCTACTCTATTTGCTTCAACAAGCGGAGATTTCAACCGTCGATTTAAGGCAAGTAACCTTGTACATCTTATTGTCCTAGTACAAGTCTCTTTGAAATACCACATGTAGTTAGTTGTGACTCTCCTTTGAAATATCATAGTAAAACAATTTGAACCTTCAAACTCACCAATCTAAGAGTCACAAAATTCCTCGTATTAAATAATAATTCAATTGGACTCTTTTATCTCCTTGAACTTGCGAATCACATAGACATATGAATTAAGGACCCCTAGAAATTGTAGACGAATATAAATTTAGTGTTTTGGCAATTTGTGATTATTATGACTTGGAAAATATTATTATTCGCTGTTTGATTCCCATTACCATGTATTTGTGCCACATAATGATTTTAGACACCAAATTACATAATTCTATGAAATCTACATTAGTGAATTATTTCCCTATGTTGCTGTCTGGATTTTATTTTGAGGTTTCGACCCTTTTTACCTTGGAATTTGGGCCCAAGGCCTGAATACAAAACGTAGATCAGGATGTGTAGATGTCGATAGACTCCAGAATGATTGAATTTGGAGTTACGGTCTAGGAGATATGGCTGTTATACTGCAGCTGTGTCAGTAGGCGCAGTTTTGTAAAAACTGCTGTATATTTTGACTTTGCGAATTATTTTAACGGTGCAAACAGCGAGTGTTTGACCCCAAATTTTATATGTAGTTGCTGGACACCCTATAGGACATCCCCAATTTTTCCTTAGAATTAATCTACATTATTTCAACACTATTTCATATGCATAAATACAAATATACAAATTCTGCCTGAACAAATATAACAATCCGGGGTTATGGGAAAGACTGTAGAGTGGACAATATAGGTAAGTGTACTCAGAAGGGGGCCCGTGTTTCCCAGTACTCGGTTCATGAACCTGTTGCATGTGATGTATTCATGGAGTCAGTTACTTGGCTCATGAACCTGTTACACGTGATGTATTCATGGAGTCAGTTACTTGGCTCATGAACCTGTTGCACGTGATGTATTCATGGAGTCAGTTACTTGACTCATGAACCTGTTGTATTCATGGAACCACTGTGTGGTCCTTGAACCTGTTAGTATTCACGAACTCGTTTCGTGAACCTGTTATTTAATTTCGTATTCATGAACCGTGCCTGCCTGATACCTGATACCTGAGTACACCGCCCTATAGACTCCATTACTAGTCTAAACGAAATTTGTTTTGACTGTAGCAACCATGTAGTAAAATGATGGATGCATGTCGTGCTACCTAGATAGTAATCACACAAGACTTGAACTTAATACCTGATACATGATTATCCTGTTACCTGATTATCCTGATACATGATTATCCTGCTACCTGATTACCTGGTTACCTGATATCTGATACATGAAACTTGAACTTGACACCTGTAACTTGAAATATGAAACTTGATACATGAAACCTGACACATGAAACATGATACGTGATGTTAGTTACCCCTACAGGTTCACCTGACATATGTTTTACCATTAGTAGTTGTTAACTAGCCTGTTTACTAAGTAGTCCGCCCTTACTAGCTAATTCCTGGTTGTTCCCACTACTTGTTGTATCCCTGTTACATTCTTGAATCCAGTTCCTGTTCCCTATACTTGTACTTGCTTTTACTATTTGTGGCCCTAGCTTGCACTAAGGGCATTTTTCCTTGTTTCCCCCTTTGTTTCCTGTTTATATTACTAAACAGACTTGGGAGACAAGCTTCCTGCTGGGATTGGCGAGCAGGCATTTCAGGTATTGCTTGGAGCAAGGACCTGTTTAAATGGTTGCTTTCCTTAAGGTATTTATTTCTTCTGCTGTTTAAGACTTGTTTCCGAGTTACACTTGATTCAGACATGGGAACTATTTGAATATTATTATTTGTTTAAATTGTTTCCTGTTGCTTAATAATTATTCATGCATGCTTGGTTATATATATTCATCTTGTATATTCTTGTTATGATGCTGGGTCGATCCTACAGCTTATGGATGATGTAAAAATCATTCGCTGGGCTTCGTCGCGTGCTCGTATTCCATATTTTTGGGAAGCGGGGCGTGACACATAGTTCCTGCAGAACCTGGGTCGAGGGACATTGAATCACAGCATCCCCGTTAGTACATGAGTACAGGACCCACTCCCACTCTCGAACATTGCAGTAGTTGCAGAGAAAGGCGTTAAGCGTATAGAAGGGAATGGATCCTTCGGAGAAGGAGATGGCCCCAAAATTGTTGTAAATTTTGAGACGATCCGTCAGCTCCGTACTGGTGAGGAAAACCAGAGTAACGGGAGGCTTAGTAGCAGGAGGAGGAGAAATCACCGGCTTCAGAAGAGACGAGGCTGTGGGAGGAGTCAGACGGGAGCTAGACGCGGGAGTGGGGAGAAGGGGAGAACGAGACGAAGATTTTTGCTTTTTTGCCCTAGACGAGGGAAGCTCGGCTAATTTCTTTTGAAGCGCCGGAAAATCAAGAGCATCTAAAACCGAATCGGAAATAGGGACACCCACAGAGAGGCCTAAAAGCTTTTGGAGAGAGAAGCAGCGCTGACGCGCATGTCCGTCTTTCAGACAGAACAGACACTTCATCTGAGCAACGCAATCGAATTTCAGATGACCTTTTTGAAGACACCGAAAACAGGTGGGATATGAGCGGAGAGAGGATTTTTGAAGTAGGGAGGAAGCTGAAGAGTTAGTGGAAGAAGATGAAGGGCGGGAGTGTTTAGAGATCGAAGAGACAGGAATGACAGTGACAGGAGAAGGCATGGGCTTCGACCTAAAACAGTCTCGATCAGACAAGGGTACGGCGGTTAAGCCCATAGCCCTAATCAGATTTTTATTTTTCTTTTTAACTACGTCGACCCAGCTTTGGTCCATGGGCCAAAATTATCAAGCCCACAAAGCAAAAGCCAACAGAGAGCGGAGAGGAAGACGACGTAGACACCGGGGAAGCAAAACTCAACCGAGGATCTTCTGAGAAGAACCAAGAGGAGAGACGAAGAAGGGGAGAAAGGCTAGAGAGAGAAGAGCGAGTGAAGGGCGCAGGAGCGCAAAAAATGCTAGAGAGTCGAAAGAGAAGAAATGCTCACAAGAAGCAGGACGCTACGTCCAATAAGCACTGAGGCAGTCGCACAAGAGAAACGAGCGAAAAGCAACAATCGCAATCTCCACAACAAACAACCCAAATACAATGCACGAAGCAAAGAACTAATAACAGTACGAAATAAAATAAAGTAAAGAAGAAAAACAACAATGGGGGAGTACTTACAGTGATGAGGAGAGAGCAGTAAAGGAGGAGCACCTGAATCGCCAAACGGAAAGGAATGGAACGCGCGAACCAGGGAAGGGACGGAGCACCAAGATGAAATCCGGACACCGATCCAATCCAGAGCAAGGGGGAGGGGGGAGAGACCACAGACAGGCGGAACACCAATCGAGGCTGAGAAAGGCGACGGAAAGCGAAGAACACCAGTAGAAGACGAATCGAGCAGCGGGGAGCCAAAAGTGGGGAGGGGTACGACGAGAAGCGAGGGAGGAAGGGGGAAAGGGGCGGAAAAGGAGAGGAGGCGGAAAGGGAAAAGGCGAAGAGGGTTTGTAGAGTGGGGCAACAGGATCAGAATTAATGAAGGGAGATGGGGGGAATACGGCACCGGAGCGGCGGATCTGGTGGAAGAAGAGAGAAGGAGAGAGGGAGAAGAATCGCCCAAGAATCGCCCCAAAAAATATATTAATAAATCATCAATCAACCCAGGAGAAGGCATGGGATACAACATTTATGAAAGTTTTTTTTTTTTTTTTTTTTTTTTTTTTTTTTTTTTTGTGTGTGTGTGTGTGTGTTGGGGGGGGGGGGGTGGTTGAATTTGTGTATTTTTTTAATATCATTAACATAGTCTAAAGTAATTTACTAAAATGGAAAATTTGGTGTACCGAATTGAGAAAAAAAGTTAAGGCGTATTTTTTTTTTAAATGAGAGATATTTTATCAAAATGTACATAGTTGAGTTGTGTTTTGTTTAATGCGTGGTTTGCACTGTAACCACTGTTGCACACTGGCACACTGCAATTAATTAATTTTTAAAGAAAATTAAAACATGTTAATGAAAATAATACAAGTTTTAAATTTAACTTTTAAGAGCATCTGTAGCCGTTTAAAGCAATTTTTTTGCATATTCGGTATATAGCAACAGCAAAATTGGCTTTCGTCTATAGTCGTTGTTAGCTAAAATTTGACTTTTCGAAATCTTCATAGAACGGACAGTAGATTATATCCCGTCCGACGTTTTTTTAATTAAAAAATTCCTTTAAAAAATTATCAAGAGAATGATAGTGACATTAAAAAAAAACAAAATATCAAAAATTTCTACCAAAATGCTAGAAGATATCTCTTCTGTGCAATTTTTTTTAATAATAGGACGGTAGTACCGTCCAAAAAAAGTTTTTGAATTTTTTTTTTGGACGGGATATTAAAATAAAACAAAATATCAAAAAATTCTACCCAAATGCTAGAAGATATCTCTTGTGTACATTTTTTTTAATAATAGTACGGTTAATTATTATCTACCGCCAAAAAAAAAATTTGAATTTTTTTCTCGGACGGATATTAAAACAAAACAAAATATCAAAAAATTCTACCCAAATGCTAGAAGATCTCTCTTCTGTGCATTATTTTTAATAATGGATGGTAGATCTACCGTCCAAAAAAAGTTTTTGAAATTTTTTTTCGGACGGGATATTATCTCCCGTCCGATTTTTTTAATTAAATTTTTTTTTCGGACGGTGTATATTTTCTCCTCCGATTATTTTATTAATAAAAAAAATTCAGACGATTAATTATACATCGTTCTATCTTCAAACGAAAAATAATGTTCCGTCGGGCCATTTTTTCCATTTAGCCAAATCGATTGCCAGATATAGCTCAGTATTGTTCAAAAAATGAAAAAAAAAAGGCCAAATAGCCAATAACTGCAGGACGTTCCGAGCCAATTTTTGTAAAATTTGGCTAAATAGCCAACGATTACAGATGCTCTAAGCATAGGATTTTATTAAAAGAACAAAAAGTAGATGTAATGAGGATTTAGTATTTTTTTTGTCAAAACAAAAGTTGGCTTGTTGATCTTTAGGAATTTTTTGATAATGTTTAGTGTACCTCACTATTTTTACTGTTGTACTAAACGAAGACAAAAATTATGGATATTATATAGTACACTTTTTTATTATTACAAAATGTGCACTTGAAGAAGTAGAATATAGATAGATCAGCACACGGGGTAATGTCCTATATGATCTTTAGATTCTTATAGCAGAGAGAAAGAGGAAGGCCAGCTTCTCACAGTTCTTCAAGAGTTTGAAAAGACAAACGGTTCAGTTTCATAAGATCCTCCAAGTTTACATTAAAAAATCAATAAAAACCCCTCAGTTAATAATATATCAATTTGCCTATTTACAACAAGATTTTCAATTTTTCATCTTTAACATGTTCGTCTACGTCACTTGCATCAAATTTCTGTTCTGTAATTGATTAGAGCATCTGTAGTTGTTTGCTATATATCGATAATATCAATATTTGGTTAAAAAACAGCTGCAGTCGTTTGCTATATATCGATATTATCGATAAATCGCTACAGTAGATTGCTATATTTGAGAATCCGTATAACTTTTATCCATATATGAGTAACGGCACTTGAAGTGCTGTCCCACAAAAAAATTAATATTTTTTTCGTCGGACGGCACTTGAAGTGCCGTCCCTTTCAAAAATTAATTAATTTCCCGAATTAAAATTCGCCAAAACCAATTAAAAAATCCGAAAATTCCTTCCTCCTCGGACGGCACTCCGAGTGCCGTCCCACGCATCCGGAAGTCTCGGACGGCACATGATGTGCCGTCCCAAGGGTTATTTAAAAAAAAAAATAATAATAATTGATTGTCAGATTATCACCAAGCTAAAGTCTATTCGTTAAGTCTTAATTATTACTGAATGTCAAATTATTACTGAATGTCAGATTATTACCTTCTCGGACGGCAAATCAAATATTTTATTTTTATTTATTTATTTTTTCTCGGACGGCACTTCATGTGCCGTCTGACAAATTTACTCGTTTTTTTCACTTTTCCACTCCGATGGCACTTCATGTGCCGTTGCTTAATATTTTATTATAGTTTGCTAAAAAATAGCTTTGCACGAGTGCAGTAAAATTGGAAATCCTATTTCTATTTATCCATATATGGATATTTTTACATTCAACGACTACAGATGCTCTTAGAGCATCTGTAGTCGTTTTCTTAATTTTCAAATTTTAAAAATTTGAACCAAAAAAAAAAAGCTGCAATCCGTTACCTATATTTTCAAAAAATGAGTTTTAAGAAACATTAGACTCCTATATTTGAAAGAACATATAGGAAATTCTCAAATATAGGAATCAAAATATGTTCTTGCGTCTGTCAATTCTTTTACATCTGATTTGTTTAAGACGCAATATGATCTGCGTCTGGCAATTTTTTTTTATTGCATATCTCGGACGCAATATCAACTTGCGTCCCACAATTTTTTTTATAAAAAAAAAGGGACGCACGATCATCTTCCGGCCCACCTATTTTTAAAAAAGAAAATATGGAGTGTCCCAAATTTATTTTATTAAAAAAATATGGGACGCAAGAAGATGTGAAGACGTTAATTTGCTAAAAAAAAAGGGAGGGACGCCATATGATCTTGTATCCCTTGATTCCCTTCAAAAAAAAAAAGTTTTTGTTTTTTTTAATTTTTTTTATGTAAAGACTAAAATACCCATCAACAATATCCAACGTTCGCAGCAACGCTCCAACGGCTATTAGTTACTCCAACGGTTAGAATTTTGATCTTATTCACTGCAATGGGTAGAATTCATATGCCTATATATGTTCACTTTGTTCTTTTGAATACCAGACACCAAAATATTTCACTGCAAGTTTCCCCCATTTTTATTATCATCTTTCTTTCTCATTTTTTGTTTTTGTTAATCAATACAATGGCGAATCGTCCTAATAGAGGTCGGGCATGCACTGCTATTGAAGATGTTACTTTAACCCAAAGCTGGGTTTCTATAACTCAAGATCCGTTGATCGGTAGCGATCAATCCGGCACACTATTTTGGGATCGCATTTTTCTTACATTTGTGGGTCTCATAGGCACTACAACCGACAGAACGACTGGCTCTCTTTCAAGTAAATTCTCCGTAATTTCTAAAGATGTAGCTTTGTACATTGCGAAGCTAGGTAGCATAACAAGTAGAGCAGCAAGCGGTACTACTGAGGCGGATAAGGTATGTTTCGAAATTTTGTAGGCAAATTTATTTATTTTAAGTAATTATAAATTCCACAATTATATCTAGTGATTTTTTACTTATGTAAAACTGATAGGTACGCGAAACAAGACTGGAATACATGCAAACTGTAGGAAAAGCTTTCAACTTCGAAGAATGTTACGAAATACTCAAAGATCAACCTAAATTTTCTCCGCGTACAACTCAAATTTTCCACTCTGTCCCGACTTCCCAATCCAGAGAAGGCGGTAGTACAACTTGTTCGCCTACAACCGTCAACTAGGATTCAGATATACCCATTGAAGTCGATGCGCCTAGCCCTCTCTCGTGACCACCTGCCCGAAAAGCAGAGAAGAAAAAAGGAAAACAGGTGGCCGTAGCATTTGATTTTGCTGCAATAGTTGAAGAGACAGAAAATTTTGACTCAATTTATAAAGAGATGCAGGAGAGGAGGATGGTGATGAAACAAAAAGACTATGAATTAAAGGAACGAATGGAAGAAGGCTAGATAATGAGTATGGATCTCAGTAACTTACCTAATACTCAACGCTATTATTTCATGTGTAGACAAAATTTAATAATGCAAAAACGGGGTTACCGTCCAGGGTAAGGTAGCAATTATAAAAGGCTTTTATGTTTCATTATCTCTTGTATCACCATCTTACTGTGGACGAATGTAGTTTTATATTATTACCATATAATATGAATGGGAAAATAAAAGGCAAGTGACAATTTGATGGAATCAAATGCATTCCGATTAACGAACTACGCATACAATATTCTAGAAACATATAATATTATAGAAACTACACATACAACATCTTCTTTTGATTTTTAAAAAACACATAAATTATTGGACAAACATAGACTTGCAATATCTAATTCTCATCATCTCCATATTGGTTCCAAATGTGCTCGACCAAATCTTGAAGAAGTACATGTTGTCTTTGTCTATCATGTAGTTGTACATTGCGTGCATTTCGCGCTGCACGTTCATTTGAACCATCTCTGTTCGGTACGATGAAGTTAGAACCATCTTCTTGGTCATACTCATAGTGACTAATTCCTTCTTCACGTTTGTCCTCAACTATCATATTGTGTAAAATAATACATGTCTTCATAATATAGGAGAGACTGTCGACATCCCATAATCTGGCTGGACCTCTTACAATTTTAAATCGTGTCTGTAAAACCCTAAATGCTCGTTCAACATCTTTTCTTGCAGCTTCTTGCATTTTGGCACAAAAAAATCCGGTGATCTGGAGCTGAGTAAGTTTTCACAATAGTGGCCTTGGCGGGTATATACCATCAACTAAGTAAGATCTCATGTCATAATTGTGATTGTTAATCACAAATTCAGCCTTTGGTGCACAACTGTCAAGAATGTTATTGAATAATGGAGATCGGTTAAGTATGTTAGATCAGTATTGCATCCTGAAATTCCAAAGAATGAATGCCACAACCAAAGATCATAAGATGTCACTGCTTCGAGAATAATTGTCGGTTTCCGAACATGGCCTGTATACTGGCCATGCCAGGTAGCGGGACAATTTTCCAAGGCCAATGCATGCAATCTACACTGCCCAACATTCCGAAAAAACCCCGAGAATTGTTTTCTTCCAGGAGTCATTGGACATCATTGGAGGTTGGATGTCTCATATACTGTGGCCCAAATATGTTCACAATTGCCACACAAAATCGACGAAGTGTTTTTAGAACTGTACATTCCCTGATTCGTACGTACTCGTCAACTGCATCTGCAGAAGATCCATAAGCCAAACATCGTATCACCGCAGTGATTTTTTGATGTGGAGATAAACCAAATGGTTTTGTTGCATCTTGTCACTAAAGAAAGTATTGATCATAACTTACAGTAGCTTCAAGTATTTGATTGAATAATATCCGACACATACGAAATCAACGACAGAATAGATTATCGCCGTAAATGAGATTATCTGAAAAATAATCCCGTTGAAGACGCCTATCACCATCTTCTCTTTTGCGTCGAATATAACGATGATGATTTGTTTGTTGACTTTGTTGAACAGCCATAGAAAATATTTGCAAACGATTATTAAAAAGTCTCTCAAGATTCTCGTTCTCCTCGCCTGATGAAGTCGAGTTGGAAGAAGAACTCAAATTAGCCATGGTAGAAATGAAGCAAGAGAAGAAATGGTGGTTTGGTATGATTGCATATTGGACCACCCATTTAATAGACACGGAATCAATACTGTTGCTACACATACAAAATAGGAGTATCCATATTGGAATAAAGTGAGGCAATAAAACCAATAAAGTAATTAGAGTTTGATGTAGGATATGGATTGCAAATGGGGTAGGATTTGATGGAGTAGGTTACTGAAGAAAAAGCCTAGTTGACAAAATCTATTTGGATTTAAATGGTGTAGGATATGATGGGCATCAAACCTGCTGACATGATGAAAAAGAATATAGTGAGTTGGTGTTATTTTAGATTCCCATGCCAAGCTTCCATAACAATTAAAATCTAATTCAAGATTCCATTAAAATTAAATCCTAATACTACTACATGATATCAATACACAACTATACTATTCATCTGAATCGAATTGTGTACATGGAACAAATTCAGGCACTGACAGTTGCGACGTCTGGATATTTAAGTAGTCTATATTTCTCTATGATCCCCATTGTCTTGACAAGGATGGTCGGTCCCCAGATATAGATCTCTTATGAGAAATAGAATGAGTTGGAACAGATTCTTTCAATACTGATTCAGATAAAATAATACGCCGTAATTGAGCCTCAGTATTCGAATGTTCCTCGCAACGTTGGTATAATTCTTCCTGTGACAAAATTAATCAATACCGATACAGTGTTATATATTTCAAATTAATGATATAAAAATACATGAACATTTACTATGTACTCACATAAGATAGTGCACCACGTGGCACAAACTTAGAAGATTCATGTTAGAAACTTCTCGTAACACCGCAAAAAAGTGGCAATTCCACTACACATTCGAGGTACTGGATGGGTCGTTCAATGGGGGGTTGTGTTGCATACTCGGCTGGTGCCTAGAATGGTGGATATGGAAAAGGTAATTGAGCAGTAAGATCACTAATACTCACTGGTCCAACAAAATCAATATTTGAAGCATGCGAGTGTTTTCATAAAAGCACCTATTGAGACCGTAGCTCAATACTGATCGTATAAATGCTGTTGTACAGGCTGGACCAACGGATTAGCGTCAACAGGTGGATTAAAATCTTTTGGAGGTATTCGAGACATAATAGTGGTGGATCTTTTGGGATAGCAATAATCCCAGTCAATTGGCGATCACAACGATCACCAAGATACCATACACCCTGCGTCATAATGTTATCTTTACAACACATAAAATTTTTCAGTTAAGTTCATAAAATATAAGTGTGTTGTTGAAAATCTAGATTGTTACATGTTCGCAAAATTGGAATACAACTCGATGTCGAGACATGATGCTAGCAAGGACAATATCATATTCGCCCTCATATGACGATCCTGAATAGGGTTGCCAAATAATAGATGTTGATGTCCACATCTCCAATTGATGTCTGGCCACAGATATATTGTATCTAACTTGATCTGTTCTTCTCATCTCCAATTGGCTGCGATTCCAATGAGAAATTTTGGGTTGTTTGTCGGTGGCCCATAATGTGTCGTCGATATTCTCCATGACAGCACTTATTGGAACACATACATACGTGCATTCATACACCCAGTACTAAGAATAAGAATGAATGTATTATAATTCGTACCCAAAACTAGTTTAATTGTTAATGTTTTAGGCCCTACATGGTTCACTAAATGCTACTGTTCAGTAGACATTGTCTATTCAATAATTGTCTCTACCTAGGAACTCGTAAACCTTTATCTATAAATCCCAAACCCTAATTACTTGTATGATTAGTTTTAAGACTTATATCTCTCAATTGGTCTTCGGGTAGTTTCAATTCCATAATATACAAACGACGATGAATTAAATCAGCAAATAGCGATTACATTAAATGTTACGCCGAGTACTTGTCATGTGCCGTTAAATGCCTTCACTTTATTTCTGCAATAAGAATCAAGAGACAAATACAATAGTTCTAGTGCGGGACTACCCCAATCATATGTGCCCACTTTAGTAAGATCTTCAAGCACCGCAAGCCAACCACATCTTGCAACTGAAGCAGAATTGGAGAAAATAAATTCCCTTAAGAAGAACATAAAGAATGCTCGTGCAACCATCAAAGTTATCATATTATCAACTTTTGCTGTCTCGATCATACTAGTATGAAAATACTTCTTCAGGAACGATAAGCGTATTCCGTGAGATTTCCAATCTGCTTCAGTAATCTGAGGAAGAAATCTTGTCCTTATGAGGTGGAAATTCTGGAACGAACCGTGTATGCACTAATTCGAAAGAATAGGCTTCATCGTTGCACAGAGGCTTTTCACCGACTCCGATGGATATTCCCGTTAGCACCCAATTCGACGGGGTGAATCCTTACTCACCGTACGGAAGATGAAATGTGTGGTTAGTATCCCACCATCTCTTAACTAAGGCCTCGACAAGCCGATGAGAAGACTTCTCGGTATCAATTGTAAAAAAATGGTGCCACCCTGCATTATCAATTATTTGCTTCACTATTGGGACACGAGAGCATATCTTGTGTGCTTTAATTGGACTATTCTAATTTCCTCTAAATGTACAAAATCCACTGTAAGATATCTCGGTATTATGCTGACAAATATGAGGTCGATCGTCGACTAACCGTTTCCACATTGTTGAATCGCTGAGATTGATATCTGGAATATCTGATTCGACTTCTTTTCTTCTACTGCATGATCTGAACTAGCTTGACTCTTTGATTTAATCCTACCAATAAATCTTTGAATAGACATGATGTTGTCAATTAAATATAGTGGAGAATGAATTAAGAGGAAAGTGAAAATTTTTAGCTGAGACAGAGGAGTGAACTCAGATTGAGGAGGAGTATTTCAAATTGTATGTATATATAAAGTGTTGATGCAGAACGTTTTTATAGTGTACATGGGTAAATTAGGAATTGGATAATAGAAAAGAAAAGCAGAGGGGCCCAAAATTTTTCACGGACGCAATATCATTATGCGTCTGCGTAAAATTTTTATTTTTATTTTCCAATCGCACACAACATCATTCAGCGTTTGAGGGTTTTTTTTTTTTTTTTTTTTTGTTAAATATGATTAGACGCTAGGTGATTCTGTGTCCGATTATAAAAAAAATAATTTTTTTTGTCGGACGCAAGTTCATCTTGCGTCTGATTTTTTTAAAAAAATTCATCTTTTCTCTGACGCAATAAGATCTAGAGTGTGATCATTTTTTCCCCCTTTAAAAATTATATTTATTACAAACGCAATATGTTCTTGCGTCCCATTTCTTTTTACGTCAAAAATTTTGAAAATTTTGAACAGCACGCAAGATCATATTCATTCTCTCATTTTTTTAATAAAAAATTCGGATTTTTGAGTAGAAACGACTGTAGCGGAAACTCAAATTTTCTATTTCTATGCCCCAAAAATAGGAATTTTGAGTCTCAACGACTACATATGCTCTTAGTCTTGAAAAACATACTTTAGGGTTAGTTTTTTTAAATGGATGCAATTTGGGGAAAAAGTCCAAATTTTAGGTCTGGGCTTATAGCAGCTTTTTAACAAAACATATCAATTTTTTAACTACTGCATAGCTGCAACTATCCTCACTCAACTTATGCCTAAGAGCATTTCTTAAATTAAAAAAACTTATGCCTAGGAGCATGTTGATTGATAAATTTATTGTAACTTTTCTTTTTGATTATAAACGATGGATCCACTAGTTGAGATATATAAAAAATGATCAGTTTGAAAATGTTATACGAAACAAAATGTCACAATATCTTTCTTATACATACACAAGCAAGTGATGGAAAAGAAATGATATCTTTTACAAATTTTTTAATTTAAGAAAAGGTGGAAAATACTCTCTTTCATTAATAAGGGGTTAATAAAACAAACCCAGAGTACTGGGCCCAATTACAAAATAACTATAGAGCATGAAATAAAATATAGAACCTCCAAAGCACATAGGAGAGTGGGTGGAACAGATAAACACACACACACACACACACACACACAAAGCAAAACATACAAGAGCATGAAACAAGTACAACAAGATACAATAGGTCCCTCCAACAATGCCCTGGAGGGTGGGCAACTAGATCCTGGAGCGCAGACTCAGTCTAGAGTGGGACTGATCTCCACCTCCTCATTATCGTACTCATCTACCTCAAAAGCTCTAACGATTCTGCCTCTTGGTGTTGGGTTTCGAAGTCTATCACAGAGTAAATAGGCATCATAAATAAATAAATAAAAATTCTAAAACCCAACTATAGATCCATGCGAAAACCATAAAACGTGTTAGGATTTTTTACCTTAACGATGGAACGACTGTCTCCACAATCAGCAAATCACAAGCACTGCAACGTTTGTGGTGCCTTTACGGTGTCCACACGAATGAACAATGAAAGCAGGCTCTCCATCATGCCCTGGTACTAGCTGCGCGAAGGGGATGTTACTCTTCCTCTCTCTTTCCCACTTTCTATGACGGTTAGGTTTTTTTTCTTGTTGAATTTTCCACAGATACATATCATATATATAGCAGGAAATCCACCCTAAGAGAGTAGTGAGGCTGTCAGGCTCACAATCTAACCTAGATCAGATTTATGTGTGGGCCTACTAATTTTGATTGGCCCATTTAATCTAATTAATTGTCCAACCAAAATTGGGAGTCCAAGTCTTACTGGGTTCCCAATTAAATTCATCTTATGAATTTAAATCCCAATTTCGATCCATTCTAAATGTGTGACCATGTAGATTTCCATTACGGTGATAGTAATTGTAACGCCCCGGATCCCCGTTTCCGGACATCCGTGTTGCAACCAGAATCTTTGCCTTCAAATGCATCTCAACACAGTAATAACACGGAAATTTAAATTTTTTTTATTGCTAAATAAGGTCATTACATCACCGATTACAACCAATATCTTGTTCTTGAACAAGAATACAAATTACATTAACTCATTACATCTTATTACAAAATATTTTACCAACTCCTCTTGTAAAGCTATCAGCTGTCTCCCGAAATGGCAGTCGACTGATCACCACCAAAGCTCCGCTGAGAGGTCAATCTGCTTCCTTAGGACTTGCCCCTCGGCTTGAGTCTTCCGCTGTGCGACTCTGATATTTCTGCACCTGCTCGAAAAGTAGGACCGGTACCTAAAAGGTGGGGAACGTTAATACTTCGACTGACGCAATGCTGATAAGAAACAACGATTTCCAAACTGGCAACCACAAACCATCTTGAATGGGAAAAGAAACATACATCTTAATTTCCTAGTGTTCGTGTATGCATGACCTGAAGTCTAATGCATAATACAAGGCACAGAAACAGATGCACTTAATCTAATATCAGCAAGACTCTGGATACGCATGCATTCCATACTACATACGCTCCAAATCAAGCCATCTTCTCCAAATTCAGGGTTTCGAACCTTCGCATGCAAAATGCATTCTACTATTGTACTCAACCTGCTCTTAATAGATACCACGTGGCTAGTTAATCCTACAGTTATTACTGCTAACACAGTTTTGTCCCCGTTTGCCACTCATGCCCACTCCGGTCTGGATCACACCAAATGCCACGAAGGTCTTATAGATATGCATTCTGCATATCCATGGCGCCGAAGATCCATGAGACTGCCGCCCCTTATGGTCCGTTCGTGTCCACCAATATAAGAACATGACGACCTCAAGGGTCTAAGCCCCCTAGTCGCCAGAGTTTCTCTCCATTCTTACCACGACACTTCGGGAATTAACAGAGCGAGATACGGCTTCCGTGTTCTCAGCTAGTGAGCGAACACAGCCCGTATCCCTACGATAGGAAGAGAACAACCCTGGTTATCACTGCCTAGTGCTGACCCTCAGAACAAGTCGAATTATAGGGAATCACCCCTAATACCAACTTGGTCCTTAAGTGGAAGTAAGAAAATTAATTAAATAACAACTACTAAAATATGCTTATCATCCAAAATCATGCATGTAGTTCTATCGAACAATTGATCCCCGGCTGGTCTGCCAAAATAATAATATGGCGAGTCGATACTTATCGGCTACCACACTCCTATTGGTCCTTGACCACTTCCCGGCCTGTGACCCTCAGCAAGTGGTACAACGGTGCCCAAGAAATGCCTTTTATCGGCAATGCTTTCAATCATAACATCAAACTATTGACAGACCAAGGAGATAAACACGACAAAACATACTCCAAATGTGAAAGGGTCGATTTCTTGAGTATTGTAACGCTACTAGTTCACGAGTCCATAACTTCTAATCCATGTACTTGGTTGCATGAACATTACCTATTACCCCCAAAAGCAAGTCCATTAACTTTTATCTACAAGAGGGAAAATAGTACTTCAATACTTAGTCAAAAATCATGACTAGCCAACTATGTTGCTTCTGCCTGAAACTTAGAAAGGTCATATCTCTCACAATACAACTCGGATTTGGGTGTTCAAACCCAATCTGGAAAGGTAAAGACCTAGGCTACAACTCTCTAGTTGATCATCACATCAGATTCAGTCATCTAAATCCTCAAATTAGCCTCACAAACCTCAGCCTGTGTACTTCCTGTACACTGGCTGCACCTTACCGATAGCACAAAACCTTACCTGTTCATCAAAATGATACAAATCCAAGTTCTGTGGGAAGGTGTGAATGTCCTCTACAACTTCCTAGTTGATCACCAATCCAAATTATGTCATTTGATCATCCTAAAACAGACATTACTCTCAGGTATACAAAACCACACACTAAGCCTTACTCAAACAGACCCTTCAGCTCAAAACCTGGTTTCTGTCCAATCTTTAAAAAAATCATATTTAATAATCTACTCACAGGAATTTCTTCAAATAAGGCTTGTTGGAAAGCTCTAGATGTCTAAGACAATTTCCTAGTAGAACACTCCCTCAAATTATGCTCTTACAGAGCCACAAAAGTATCATCTTATTAGAGTGTCAATACTGACTGAGTTAAGCACAACACATGCTAAAATATTCATCATAAACCACATACTTATCAAATGGTCATCAATTTTTCATTACAGAAACTAGACATCATCATGTATAACATGCAAAAAGTTTCATATCCAAATTCCAAGTATTCCCTGAGTTCTACCTGTTATAAACATGCATAAAAATTCTAATGTTCTTCAGTTACTGTCTTGACTACTCTTGATTAATTAATTTTGAAAATGCATCAAACTTAATCCAAATAATTTCATGATTTGTTTGTATATTCCTGATGCATGAAAGATAACATGGTAAAAATTTCAGAATTAGATCATGAGTCAATTAATTATAAAAATTCCCACAAGCTCAGTTATCACAATAGACAGATCATGTTCCTGCCTTACGGCTCAGTCCTCCAAATGGATTTTATTAAAATATCAAAAATCATCAGAAAATTCCGAAATAAATAATGAATCTTCTAGACATGTATGAGATCATTTTGTGAAAATTGAAAGATCAAATTCCAAGTAATTTTCTCTCTTGAAATTCAGAGCCAAAGCATACAGATCATGTTTCCTGTTATCATTTGCAGATTCTAATAATCTACTATTAAATCAACCCTCCTCAACTACTATACTCATTGCATGCAAGTAATTAAACAAGAATGAACAAGAAAAAGTTCAGAGAACTCCCCACCCTTAGTTGGCTTGAGAAGATGGGGTGTGTCTTGAGCTTCCTCCTCCAATATCCTACTCCAAAGCTGGAGAATGCTCCTTCGTTCTTGCTCCTTTCACTCTCTCCTTTCTTTCTTTTTCTTTTCTGAAATTCCAGAGCTCAAGAGGTGGGAAAGGAGGGTTTATCAAGAGAGAAGTGAGGGAAAGAGAGGGGAAGGGGGCTGGCCAATAGGGTAGGGGGTAGGTGTAACACCTCGAATTCCAAAACAGACTAAATTTGAAGTTCCACAGGATCTTTTCACATCTCTTCGTACAATTTTACAAGAAAATTAAAACTTTTATTACATCAGAGTTACATCTTAAGTTACATTTAAACAACGGAATCAATTTACAATAATTACATGAATAAAATGTACAACACTTGAAATATTCTTTAAGTAGCATGCATACTTTAATCTTGTCAATCTCTTTGTCCTACTTAAAAACTGTGGGCTCGTCAGTTCATTCAACTGACGGAAGGATATAATACATTAATTTTCTCCTACTTAGAAAGCACAAACTTGTCACAAGAAAAACTACGAGGACTATCCTATTAATGTCGTGTTGTTCTGTGCACTTAGTCCTTAATGCAGTTGTTTATATTATATGACACTAATGCGCACTTGTTCGGATTCTATGCATCCCATAGTACATAGGTCCGAGGGAAAGCCCTTAATCATACTTCATCTTGTAGGGTTCAGTCCCTCGCCATGACTTAAACTACTACGGTAATTACGGAAAGTATTCTAGATGTTTTATGAATTATGAGTCCATGTCCAGACAATCTGGAGGGGAATCCCATGCACTGACATAATGCATCATGCAGGAAATCTATGGACAATTCAGCCTCCGTCGTGGAACGATGGCACCACCCGTAGTCACCAAACACCCCACAAGCATCGCCACCGGAACAATAATTCCAGAGTAGTGCTCACGCCGTGTCATGATGCATCAAGTAGGCAATATGTGAATCACTCTCACACTGCCAATCCGATCGCCCTCATACTCGTGTTTTTCTCTCACTTTCGTCACATCACCACTATGTGTCTAGTCCTTAATTATTTGAATCATGAATAAAATCAACCCCTAGAGTTAGCTCTTTCCTCTATACCGGTCTTAATCAACAATATGACAAAACTTGGTTTTTCATCTCAATAGTTCATCTCAAAAATAATTTATTCACTTGTCGGTAATAGGACTTAGCTACCCTCTAGTTCAAATCTCATTTCATGTTCATAAATTGAGTATTCACACTCACCAATATTTTCATAAGTTATCATTATTCTTTTCATTTCAATTCATGTATTATTTTCCACAATAAAGAGACAAGTTTATTCCATTTTTTTTCACAATTCTCCAATTACAAATATAATCTCACAATTTTTTTCTTTGCATTCATAAGTCTAAAATATATCATTTATTTGAACCAAGTGAATTTATTCACATTTGCATCAAGTCATGAATTTCTTGAAAACTTCTCACAAAAATTTCTTAAAAAAGACTAATTATTGCTTTGTTTATCTCATAAAAATATTCATATTAATTCTCTAACTTGATCTATAATTCTTTATTAAGCTATAGAAATTTTCCATAAGATCCAATTAATTTCAGAATAATTATAATAATTTTTATGAGTTTATTTCACTTAAAATATTTTTAAAAAATCATTTTTTTCCAAAAAAAATCGGAATAAAAAAAAACTTGGCTAACGCCAGGTTTCGAACCACACACACATACACAGCCGCTGCGCTACAGTAACATTACTGTGGCGCAGCTGCTGACCAGAAAGGCCAACAATGCCAGGCGTTGAGAGAGGCATTTAATAACCCCTTATACTATTGGGTTCGGCATTGAGTTAATTTCACAAAATGGAAAAATGAAGAGTCCATACAGAGACTCGAACTCATGACCTCTTGCTATAGTGACGTTTTTATTTTGCACCCACTGACCAGAATGGACAGAGTGACTAACCCGTAGGAAAAATAATTACAAGTAGTTTTGTATATGACTGTAGCAATTCTAGTTTCATTTATTTCAAAATACGATTTGTTCCTTTAGAAACATAAAAATTTTCGTGATTGGGTTTCTTTGATATTTATACAGTAACTTAAGATTTTAAAAACTATTTAACTCTCATTTTTTTCCATGTAAAAGTCTATTCTTTTATTTGTACAAAATTGGTCACAAAAGCTTTATGTCCTCTTAATTGTTTCTTTTCAAAAAGAAAATTTTTTGTTTGATAATTCTCAAATGGGTTACTTTTATTAAACTAATAATTTCCTCCTTTTCTTCTTTTATCAATAAAAATCTAATCTTTCTCTTAACTTAGTCCTAACTACAAACTGTTCATTTCTCTTTCTTTCCAGCAAACAACATATTAAATTTGGGTATTTTCTTATCAATCTTATTAACAATAAACATGTATGATTTGTTAATCAATCTACTTTCATAACATGGTCAGGTAATCCCGAACTACTGGAATTTGCTGCACCCATACAGGAATCCCCTTCTTCTTGCTGATAGCAGCAACCAAGCCTGAACCTCTCCTCTTCCCCTGGAAAGTGACTTCAGGACTACCTGGAGCCTTCACTGTTACTTCTTTGGTATTGCATTCGATGCTTGCACTGTACACTGACATCCAATCAATGCCAATGATAACATCGACTCCCAAGACATTCAGCTCAATCCGATCTATCCCGAAAATTCTATCTCCAATCTCGATCTCGCAATCTACATAGTACCGATCAGTAGTTAAAGTCTCCCCTGATGGAGTAGCTACTGCTAAGACCTTGCCTGGAAAGACTTTCGGTTCGACTCCCAAAACTTTAGCAAACTTAGGTGATACAAAAGTATGAGAGGACCCAGTATCGAACAAAACAACAGCTTTCTTTCCATTCAAATAAAGTTCTCATGTTACATAACACACACTCGTTACATAACAGTTTACTAAATAAAGCGGGAAAAGAAGAACAACAGAAAACACTCCTAAACATCCTCCCTCGTACCAGTGATGACGTGATCAACCTCATCAGCATCAGCTTTAGTCAAGGCAAATACTCGCCCCTATTGGTATGACTTCTTCCTAGCCTGCTAAGTTGGTCCCTTACGGACGACATCTTGCAACTTAGGGTACTGGGATCGGTAGTGACCCTACTCCCCACAGTTGTAACAATGTACCACTGGAGGTCTCACCCATGCATTCCCGGGTCTCCCAGCCACACTGATAGCGTTCACTCCTATTGGTTTGAACCTTTGGGCCAGCGGCTGTCCTCTGACATTTCTAGCAACTGCAGGCCTTTTCACCACATTCCAGTTGTTCCTCCTATTCTGAACAACATGGAACTGCTCCATGTCCGCCTCAGTGGCTGCAGCGCGCTTGACCAACTTGTCAAACCTCCTGATACCGAGGGGTATCATTCTGGATCTCAGACTTGGCCTCAACCCATGCTCGAATTTTCAAGCCTTCTTTGCCTTGTCCATCACCAATTCGGGAGCATACCTCGAGAGCTGAGTGAACCTTGTCTCATACTCCCTAACCGACATGCCGCCCTACTGCAGCGCCAGAAATTCCATGGTCTTCTTCTCCTGGACGTCTGATGGGAAATAATGACTGCGGAATTCCTCCCAGCCAAGGAAAATATCTCCCATCGTCCGCTTCATCGACTACCACCACACAGCCGCATCCTTCTCGAACTACAGTGCAACCAACTTCACCTTGCTGCCCTTCAGAGTCTCTAAGACTTCGAAGATAGTCTCGATTTGTCGGATCCAATTTTCAGCCGCATCAGGGTCTGACTTTTCCTCAAACACAGGTAGTTTCATCCATTTGAATGATTCCACGAGTTTGATTGCTTCGGGTACTGGATTCACAGGCATCCTCCCTTAGTTCTGATTCATGGCAACGACATTGAGTGTCTGATAGACCCTCGCAAATTCCTTTTCCAAGTCCAGACCTTCTCCACTTCTAGCTCTTCTTCCAGCCATATTCTGATGCAAAAGATCCATTAAATTCGAAGTAGAAAACATGAGTTTAAATCAACTCTTCATTTCATTGAATTTGAAACTTTATACATTCGAATTTAAAACATTTCTGACATCAAATGAAAGCAGTAAGAAGATACAACATTCTAGTTCCTACGGTTCCTCTTGGCTTCTCGAAGCTCTTTACGTAATTCCTCCACTTCCTCCTTCAGTACATCGTACATGTTTTTTCTCTTCTCGAGTTCCCAAACACGATAACTGAGCGTGGCAATGCTCTCCTTGCACTTCGCACACTGTGCCTACAGCAGCTCTGCTCTCCCCCTCTGAGTCTCTACTTGCCTTTAAAGAGACACAATGAGACTACACGGAACTGGTTCTTCCTCGTTGAAGGAATCATCAGATGAATCCGGAGGTGGAGTGATCTCTCTGGACTCAGGCCATTCCTCTTCGAATTTTTCATGATCTTCTTTGTCTGAATCAGCTTGCCCGGGGTAGTAATCATCCTCAACTATGTGCCAGTCATCACCTCCAGCTGGGTCGAAGTGGTCTGCCATCTTAGAGAAAGGAGAAGAAGAAGCATAAATCATATAGTAACACAAATGTAAGTGACTTACATTTAAATCTCTAGACTCAACACACGCTCTAATGTCCACTCTAGGGTGTCGTTCCTTATAAAATTGTACTACTTGGAAGCGTGGCTCTGATACCACTCTGTAACACCCTGAATTCTAAAACAGACTGAATTCGAAGTTCCACAGGGTCTTTTCACTTCTCTTCGTACAATTTTACAAGGAAATTAAAACTTTTATTACTGTCATGCCCCGCTTCCCAAAAAGGAATACAGAATACGGATACGCGACAAAAGCCTAGCGAATGATTTTTATCATCCATAAGCTGTTCAAGAATCTTTCAAACATTTTACAGAAATAATCAGAGTCGAAGCAAAAGCATCAACCAACGTGCATAATTGAAACAAGATACCAACAGAAATTACTTGAAACCAAATATAATAATCTCAAATAATCAAATTCTTAACGAGTCAATTATCTTGGGTCACATCGCCCAAATACAAATAAATATCCAAGTAATCAAATACAATTTATTCAAGTTTCAGCAACAAGTAGTAATAATAATAAAGCAGAAAATCCAGCACTAATACATCATCTCGCCAATACCATCTGGCAGCTGACCATCCTGATCTGTAATTAGTAAATTTGCAGAAGAAGGAAAAAGAAAATAAGTACCCGTCAATTGCAAGTTACGGGCCACTTATAATGTAGGATACAAGTACAGGGGAAAACTAAACAAATCTAAATAATAGAAGAAACGGACCTGACATAGTATAGCAAAATCAACTAATATGGTATACTAACACGTGTCAAGTATCAAAGTCAAAAGGCATGCAGACAGATATACAGGTAGTATCAATATGGTGTCAAGTGATAATGTCAGACAGATAACAGGTAATTAGATGATCAGATAACAGATAGCTAGGTACATATAACAGATTTAGATTTAGATTTCAGATACAGATACAGATATCATGTTCTTATAAGTGTTGTATTAATTACTAACTAGGTAGCACTTTATGTGCCATCCTATTATCACATGGTTGCTACATTCAAAACAGTTACGTTTGTAGATTTCGTAGGGGATCATATAGGGCCTTGTACTCAGGATTCAGACAAATATCAGATAACAGATCCAGACAGACAGATAATAGACGATCATGCAACAGATAGGACTAAGTTCCCTCTAAGTACACACTCCCGTAAGAAGTATGCAGTTGGGTAACAGATGGGATCACGAGCCCCCTTCTGAGTACACCCTCTCATAAGGAAGTATGTAGTCAGGAATTAGATAATCAAAATCTTGCATGATCTCATAAACAGATAACAGATAATCAGATGGGAAACACGGACCCCCTTCTAAGTACACATTTTATGCTTTCCCACTACTAGATCTTTCTCATAAACCCCGGCTTGGTTACTTTTATTATGGTCATCAAACGGACATGAATGTGTTCGGAATAGTGTCAAACTAACATGGTATAATCAGTATTAGTTTCAGGGAAACAAATAAATATGCATAGGTAATATACAGTCACATAACCGAGCAAAACAGTGTATATTCATATTCAGGACAGCAAGACAGTACAGTACTAAAACAGTGAATCCCGTCGCTACATAAATGAAAATATGGATCCGTCGAAGGATCTGGAAAATAGACTTCCCCATGAATCCATAAAATATAATTAAGTCATATAGTAATTCACAACATCATAGCTCAAAACAGGTTTGAATTCAGAAAACACGTTCAGCCAGAAATCAGTAAAACAAACTCACAGTCAAAAAAATAGCATTAAAACTTCTCAAATAAATCCTGGAAAAAATCTGGGGTATTCCCCTATATGTATAGGATCAAAATAATAAGTTTCATAATATTCCAGTAAAATTAGTTTAGTCATCAAAAATAAGAAAACATCAAGAAACGATACTTTGGAAAATCTGGATTTCCCAACACTGCTGTACAAAAACTGAAATATCTCGCAAACCGTGAAACGAAATTCAAATCCGCCATGGGAGATGAAAATAAATAGAACAAACTAACTTTCATATTTCACAAACATTTTTCATACAGTATAAGGAAACATAGTGAAAATAAGGTTCTTTATAGAACAGCGAGCAAAATACAACAAGTATAGATTTCATAAACGAGCATGAAACATCACCTAAAACTCATCAATAAAATTCACCAAAATTCTGGGTAATCCCTAACTAGGTAAAGAAACACTGACCCAAGTCTTGGATCAAAATAATATACGTAGCATAGTTCTTTAAAATGATTTGTCATTAAATTTACTGAAAAACAGAATCTGGAAAAAGTCGACACCTCTGTAGTAAAACAGTCATAACTCAGTCATACGAAAAAAAAATCATGCAAGGTCAGAGGGGTTTGAAAATAGACAAAATTATCTAAAACTCATGTTTTATACCGAAATTAGGGTAATGACTTTAACGCAGTCCAAAACAGCAAACAAAATAGAACAGCGACAAAATACAGATTTTTCCCTTAAGAACAAAATCAACATAGATTCAAGAAAATTTATCCAAACACATCCAAACATGAAATCGAGTCTACCAAGTGTCCAAACATTATAATTTAGGGTATCTAGCATGTCCACACCAAGTATTTCACATGGATCTCAACCAAAACACGAATTCTCACAAAAGTCTCACATACATGATTCAAATCAAGAACGGGTAAAACCTAAGTTAATTCATGTCCATATTGTGTTGTGAGTCATATATGGTCAAATTTTCACAATAGAGACAAAACTCATCAAGCATATCACAAACAAGAGTCGTCTCTAGACCCAACTACACTATAGGTGGATTTTTTTGACTTGTATCAAACAAATGAATTAGAGTACAAGTTACTTGCCTTAAATAAGGATGAAGAACGATGCAATCAAGAGTAGGAGTAAAACCCACGAACGAAAATCCACGAATCGACAAATCCAAGCAACTAGAGCGAAAATCTCCACACGAACAAAACTCCATGAAGCGAGAAAGTAATAGTGGCTTGCGGCCACAAAAGAACAACGCGAAAAGGAGTCGAGGGATTGAGTGGTGGTGTGAGGTGGTCGGGATATGCAATAGAGAAGATCGGGAGTAGGGGAGATGAGGGTGAGATCGGGTTGGGGTGTTGCCGGAGGAGGGAGGGTGGTCGGTGGCCTGGAGGGGGTGGCGCCGGCCTGGGTTGCTGTCGGGTTGGGTGTGCAGCCGGAGGGAGAGAGAGAGAGAGATCGGGAGAGAGAGAGAGATAGGGAGGCCGGGTATTGGAGAGGGAGAGAGACTAGGGTTAGGGTTAGGGTTTGTGGAGAGGATTTATATATATAGGGTTTTGTTGTGCATTAATGGGTTAATGGGTAATAGGAGTAGTAGTAGGTTTACTAATGGGTTTTGGATATTGGGACAATTAAATAGGAATACAAATAGGATTGGACATTTTAAATTTGGCTTTGGTAGTCAAATAGGGTTCAAAAAAAAAGGTTGGAAATTGTTAGGGTTATATACTGAAAGCATCACTTTTGTATTAACTTTATTTCCTTATTTTTTTTTGGAATGAGAATCATATGGGCATATGTTTGCATATTGTGTTTATTATAATATTAATGCAAGTATCTGATATTCTATAAGGTTGATAATATGGTGTGAGGTGACACACAGAAGATCATATTATCAGTTCCCTATGGAATATATAAATAGTTCACAACCTAGACGGACTTGGATAATCCATTGGAAAGGTTGTAGTGTAATCTGGTATTAGTCTATCTTGACTATAGGTTTACACTAGTACACTTTGTGTGTATTGAACAGGACCACTTGAGGTTGTTCTCTTTGTACTGACTACAAAAGAGAACAAACACCTCTGTTATTATGGATGCTTATGCTCTTAATCCAGATATAATAACAGACATGTATATACAGTGTGCATTACTTTGACTCATAAAAGAGTGAGATTCATTATGGATAAACAACCTCTATGAATTGGGTAATAGCATTGTATGTATGATGGGCTGTTGATTGTAAAAGGAATCCATGTCCCGATACGTCGGGTTGATGATGTCCCCTTAAGGAGCTCATAAGGATTTGTCATGTAAACCCTGCAGGTGGATTATATCCGACATGACAAATAAAGTTGAGTGGTACTACTTAAGGATAAAAGATGTTGATCAATATAGTTGTCAGTAACTTAATTTGATCGACGGACATTCGATATCTTAACATGGGGAGCTGAACGAGCATATAATAAAAGGAGCCCATAAATATAATTTGGGATTAGGAAGGTAGTGCAACAATAGCTCTTTAGTGGACCGAGCTATTGTTAATGGGCCTGGGTTGTGTGTTCGGGCTGAACACGGGATACCCAGATTCGTTAGGAGACCTAACCCTAATTTCTCCTCATGGTCCCTGCCGTAGCCTTATATATATTCTCTATTCTCTGGCCATCATTGATTATCTGAGATATAAGATTTTTTCTCAAAATTCGTGATTCACGTAAGGAGAGAAAGAGAGGTCAGCCAAGGAGAAGAAAGGTTGGGAGATCGTCGCCCACATGACGTCCAACCCGAGGAAGGAATACGTGCAGAAGATCTTGGGGTCACTGACAGTTCGAGGTTGCTAGAAACTATCGTCTTCTTCTCATCGCAGGTATAATTCGTGAACCCTAGATTCCGCTATAAAGGGTTAGATCACGTATTAAATCTGTTAAGCTTTAATGATCGATACGCACACCAATCCGTGTTCCTGGGAATCATCGTAGTTCCATCAAATAAGAAGACCAATCACCACCACAAACACCAAGAAAATAAAAATAAAGAGAACGAGACCAAAAATGAAGAAAGAACCAAAATAATGAAGAATGAAACAAAAGGAACAACCAATCACACACGAAGAGCTCAAAATGAAATAAAACAAATATATATATTGAAAACAACTCCAATATATGGTTCAGAAAGATAGAAAATACAACAAAATAAAAAATACACTCCAAAATACACAAAATAAAAAATAGGGGTTACTGTCGCGCCCCGCTTCCCAAAAGAATACGGAATATGGATACGTAACAAAAGCCCAGCGAATGATTTTCATCATCCATAAGCTGTTTAAGAAATCTTAACAACATGCACGAGAAATATACAAAGTCGGAAGCGATTTATCAACCACATGTACATAATGAGTCAAAATACCATCACGAATACTTGAAACCAAATACTTAAATCTCAAATAGTCATGATCTGAAAAAAACACAAGTTTTGGGTCACATTACCCAAATACAAGAAATAAATCCAAGTCTTACAACTACAAGAATAATCCAAGTCTCACGAATACAATTATTGTTCAAGCACGATACATGAAACAATAATAAAACAAGCAGTACTAATACTTCAAGTCTCCAATACCATCTTGAACCTGTTCTTCATAATCTGCAATTCATCGAAATGCAGGAAAGAGAAAAAGAGAAAACACAAGTACCCGTCAATTGCAAGTCACGGGTCACTTATAATGTAGGATACAAGCACATGGGGAAACTAACTAGCACATGGTATAAGTAAGTGTCAAGTGTACATGATATAAATCAAGTGTCAAGTAATCAAGTATCCTATAAACATGCATCAAGTGTCAAGTGTCATATGTTCATGTATCAAGTATCAAGTTTCAAGTCTCATGTAAACAAGTCTCATGTAATCATGTAGTTATGTATCAAGCAAGCATGTATCATGTTCACGTATCATGTTCAAGTATCATGTTCAAGTAGCGTGTATCAAGTCTTGTAGTGAATTACTATCTGGGTAACACTTTATGCAGCCCATACTACATGGTTGCTACAACAAAATAGTTTCAC
The DNA here is from genome assembly GCA_017893485.1 of Hemerocallis citrina. NCBI lineage: Eukaryota > Viridiplantae > Streptophyta > Magnoliopsida > Asparagales > Asphodelaceae > Hemerocallis > Hemerocallis citrina. The sequence goes on from CM030362.1 coordinate 158,781,656, forward strand.
TTTAGATTTCATAGTGGACCATAAAAGGCAGTATACTTGGGGACAAGCAAGTAATTGAGCTCCAAACTCCATGTATTATGTATCATGTAATCACGTGTCAAGTAGTACAAGTGGCAAGTATCGTGTCTTACGTGCAAGTATCAAGTAATCATGTCAAGTATCACGTAGGATCAGTGGATCCCCTTCCAAGTACACATTTCTGAACAATCAACTATTAGATCTGTCCCTTAAACCCCAGCTTGGTTATTTTATTATTAATGTCAAACAAGCATGTATATGTGCAAAATATATTAAGAATAACATGGCATGATCATGTGACAAGTGCAAGTTGCAAGATAAACATGTACAAGTGCAAGATATCTCATAAACGAATAAAGTAAATGCATCTCAAGTTCAGGACTGCAAGACCATGCTGTAGAAAAACAGTGATTCCAAGAGTTACAAACAAGCAAATCTAGATCCGTCAAAGGATCTGGAAAATAGACTTCCACACGAATCCAGTGAGTATAATTAAGTAATATACTAGTTCACAACAACACTGCTCAAAACTGATTTGAAAACAGAAACTAGGTTCAGCCAGAAATCAGGAAAACGAATTCAAGAGCATGAAAACAGTATGAAAACACATCAAATAAATCCACGAAAATATGGGGTATTCTCCTATATGTCCAGTATCAAAATATAGAGTTTCAGAATTTTCCAGTAAGAATAGATTAGTCATCAAAAATACAAAAGCATCAAGAAAACATAGTTTAGCGAATCTGGAATTTCCAACACTGCTGTACGAAAACTAAGATATCTCGCAACCAGTGAAACGAAATCCAATTCTGCCAAAGGGATATGAAAATAGATAGAATTTAATAACTTTCACATTTCACAAAGAATTTTCATACAGTAAAAGGAATCATAGTGAAAATAGGGTTCTTTATAGAACAGCGAGTAAAATACAGCATGTATAGATTTTAGAAACGAGCATGAAACATCACATAAAAATTATCAATAAAATTCACCAAAATTCTGGGTAATCCCTAACTTAATAAAGAAACACTGACCAAAGTTTCAAATCAAAATAATATGTATAACATAGTTCTTGAAAATAGTTTGTTAACAAAATCAACCAAAAACAGAATCTGGAATAGATCGACACCTCTGTACTAAAACAGCCATAACTCAGTCATACGAAATCAAAATCAAGAAAGGTCGGTGGGGTTTGAAAATAGACGAAATTATCTAAAACTCATGTTTTATACTGAAATCAAGATACTAACTGTAACACAGTCGAAAACAGTAAACAAAACAGAACATCCAGAAAATACAGATTTTTTCCCTTAAAACTAAAACAACATAGATTCAAGAAAATTAATCCAATCACATCCAAACATGGAATCGAGTCTACCAAGTGTATAAACATCATGATTTAGGGTTATTAACATGTCCACGGCTATTATTTCACATGGGTATCAACCAAAACACAAAAACACGCAATATTCACACATACACGATCCAAATTCAAGAACGGGCGAATCCTAGGTTATCACATGTCAAGATTTGTGTCGTGAGTCTTCTATGGCCAAAATATCACAATAGAGACAAAACCTATCAAGAAAAACACAATCTAAGGTTGTCTCTAGAACCAACTACACTATAGGTGAACTTTGGAACTTATATCAAACAAATGAATTGGAGTACAAGTTACTTACCTTAATTTGGGGATGAAGAACGATGCAAACAATCCTAGAAGCAAAACCCACGAACGAAATCCGCTACAAGCACGAATCCAAGCAACTACGAACGAATCCTCCTTGAAGCAACGACGATCAAAGTGGCAAACACCCTCTTTGAGAACACCACGACGACGGAGTAGGGGATCAAAAAGTGCAAGATGATGATGGTGGTGGTTTGTATGGTGATCGGCAAGCAAAAGGGGATGGAGGTCGGTTGTATGCCGGAGCTAGGGTGAAGTGGTGGCCGGCAAGGTGGTGGTCGGCTGATGGAGGTGGTCAGCCTGGAGTAGGGGAGGGCAGGCTGGGCTGAAGTGGGGGCTCGGGTTGGGGCAAGTTCAGGCTGGGAGAGAGAGAGAGAGGGAGATAGATTAGATGGAGGCTAGGGTTTTTGGATGTTAGGGTTAGGGTTTGAATTAGGAGGGGGTTTATATATAGGCTTAGATGTGGGTTAATGGGTTGTGGGTATTAGTAGCTAGCAATAGGTATACAATTGGGTTTTGGATTTTGGATCAAATACAAATAGGAATACAAATAGGAGTGAATTCTAAGGCTCTTGAAAAATCTTATTAGGAGTTAAAAATCATGGGAAAGGAAAACCACCACCAAAACTCCACCACAACACCATGAAACAATAAAATAAAGATAACGAGGCCAAAAAATAAGGAAATGATCAAAATAATGGAAAACGATCAAAAGAGACAAACAATCAAACACAAGGAGCTCAGAATGAAATAATACAAATATATATTGAAATCAAATTCAATATACGGTTCAGAAAAATACAAGGGAGAAAAAATACCAAAAATGAAACATACAGTCAAAAATACATAAAGTGAAAAACAGGGGTTACAGTTACAATTACATCAAAGTTACATCTTAAATTATATTTAAATAGCGGAAGTAATTTACAATAATTACATGAATAAAATGTACAACACTTGAAACATTCTTTAAGTAGCATACATACTTTAATCTTGTCAATCTCTTTGTCCTGCATAGAAACTGTGGGCTCGTCAGTTCATTCAACTAACGCAAGGATATAATACATCAATTTCCTCCTACTTAGAAAGAACACACTTGTCACAAGAAAAACTACAGAGACTATTCATTGATGTCGTGTTGTGCTGTGCACTTAGTCCTTAATGCAGTTGTTTATATTATATGACACTGCACTTGTTCGGATTCTATGCATCCCATACTACATAGGTCCGAGGGCAAGCCCTTAATCGTACTTCATCTTGTAGGGTTCAGTCCCTCACCATGACTTAAACTACTACGGTAACTACGGTAAATATCCTGGATGTTTATGAATTACGAGCCCATGTCCAGACAATCTGGAGGGGAATCCCATGCACTGACATGACGCATCATGCAGGCAATCTATAGACAATTCAACCTCTGTTGTGGAACGATGGCACTACCTGTAGTCACCAAACACCCTACAAGCATCACCACCAAGGCGATAATTCCGGCGTAGTGCTCACGCCGTGTTATGACGCATCAAGCAGGCAATCTGTGAATCACTCTCACACCGCCAATCCGATGACCCTCATACTCGTGTTTTTCTCTCACTTTCGTCACATCACCACTATGTGTATAGTCCTTAATTATTTGAATCATGAATAAAATCAACCCATAGAGTTTGCTCTTTCCTCTTATACCGGTCTTAATCAATAATATGACCAAACTTGGTCTTTCATCTCAATAATTCATTTCAAAAATAATTTATTCACTTGCTAGTAATAAGAATTAGCTACCCTCTAGTTCAAATCTCATTTCATGTTCATAAATTGAGTATTCACACTCACCAATATCTTCATAAGTTATCATTATTCTTTTCATTTCAATTCATGTATTATTTTCCTCAATAAAGAGACAAGTTTATTCCATTTCTTTTCACAATTCTCCAGTTACAAATCTAATCTCACAATTTTTTTCTTTGCATTCATAAGTCTAAAATATCTCATTTATTTGAACTATGTGAATTTATTCACATTTGCATCAAGTCATGAATTTCTTAGAAAACTTCTCACAAAAATTTCTTAAAAGAGACTAATTATTGCTTTGTTTATCTCATAAAAATATTCATACTAATTCTCTAACTTGATCTATTGTAACTCCTATTTCCCGTATTTGTATTTTTATACTGTATTTTGCTCATTGTACTCTTTCATCTATTTGAGATCCTGTATTTTATTTCAGATTGAATAAAACCATTAATTCGTTTTCGACTCCATTTTTGGTCCTTTCAACTAATTTAATTGTGCGTGCTCTTTATGTCATTCTTCATGAAGAATTGGCTATTTCTTCTCATTCATCTCTTTATTCCCTATTTTAATACAATTTGACCAATTCTCCAGTTGGAATCCCACTCAAAACGAATACCCTAAAACCCAAAACCCAAAACCCTCACTATTTAAACCCTAACCTCCTAACCCTAACCCCTACCCTAGCTACTGTGCTAACCCAATTTATCCTGCCGCTACCCTTCTCCTTCTTCCTTGCGTTGCTTCCGTCCCCTTCTCCCTTCGTCCACGCGCAAGCCCAAGACCCCATCTCCAATCCACCACGACCTTCACCATCGCCATCTCCACCATCGCCCCCACTCCATCTTCATCATTCCGCTCCTTTCTTCCTCCGACCCATCGAAACCAACTCCCCACTCAACCTCAACGCCAGTAACCCATCGCCCCTCGTCCCTCCATTCGCCTCGACCTCCCTACCACCTCCGTCACCTCGTCAACCCTACATCTCCACCACCCTCAAATCCATCGCCGTCCTCCCCCATCGAAACCAATTCCGAACTCACCGTTCTCTTCAACCTCGCAACCCAACTCTGCCATTACTCAACTCTCCACCATTTCTCCACCTCGACGCCTTTACCCATCACCCATCGCCTCACCATCGCCCCCCGATCCCCTCGACCTTAGCCAGCCGCCACACCTCCGAACAATTCCCCCGCCACTCGCTCCCCTATTTTCGAACCCGAAGCAGAGTCATCGCCGTGCCTTCCATCGCCGTCGTCGTCGCCGTCGACTGATCCCCAGTCGAACCCGGACGTCATCGCGAGCCCCCGCCGCCTCGTCGCATTGCAATCATTGCGCTGTTCGTCACGCCCGATCGCTGTCGTCGTAAGGAAGAAGACGAACAACGGGTGGACGAGAGCGCTGTTTGGTGTTGTACCCACAGCTGATCTGAGAATCGCTGTACGCTGTTCGGCCAGATCTGGTGTGAGGAAAGATCCCTATTGGCTAGTTTCAGTGTTTTGGTGTTTTGGCGCAGCAAATCTGATCTTGCTGTCCGCTGTTCTGGGCTAATCATGTGTGGGGAAAAATTCGCTCTACTGTTGAATTTTCACACGTGCTTTTGGGAGACTTCGCCCGGAAATTTTTTTGATCCCGTTTTCCTCAATTAGTGGATCTAATCGCCCTCATCTAATCAAGGCAAGTATTCCTCTTGTACATATTTTTGTTCTAGTACAAACTTTAAATTGAAAATACTGCAAATAGTTACAAGTTGTGACTCCTTTTTAACTCGTCGCTGTTGATCAAATATTAATCCCCATAAATTTTATAATCTTAAGAGTCACAACAATTTCATTGTATTATATTACAACTACTTGGACTCATTTGATCCCCTGAACACATGAACACATGAAATTAAAGAACCCTAGATTGTAGATATGTGTTATATCTTGTATGTGATGAACTGGCACCCATTTGAGTTGAGAAATAAATATTACTTGCTGTTTTGATAACCATTACCCCGTATTTATATCACACATTAGCCTAGACGCCTAATAACCAATTTTCATGCAACCTATACACGTAAGACAATTTCCACATGTTGCTGTCCTGGATCTTATTATGCTGTTTTGACCTCTTTAACATCTGAATCTGAACCCGAGCCCTGAATAGAAAATGTAGCTCTAGATGTCTAGATATCGATAGCATCCGTAATTTTCACATTCGGAGTTACGGTCTAGTAGTTATTGCAGTTTTACTGCAGCTGTATCGGTAGACGCAGATTCGCAAAACTGCTGCACACCGTTACTTTGCGAATTAATTTAACTATGTTAAAAGCAAATGTTTGACTTGAAATTTTATATGCAGTTGCTGGACACCCTATAAGACATCCCCAATTTTTCTTAGAATTAATTAGCAACATTTCAATACTATTTCACATGTGTAAACTCAAGACTCAAATTCTGCCGGAACACTTTAGCTGTGTAATTCGCTGTTTTGACACATGTTCCCACTACTTCCATGTACCTTAATTATATGCGTTGGAACCGGGCAGGAGTCTAGTTTCTAGATCTCCTGACGGATCCACTTTTGCTATCTCTTAGCAACGGGAATCACAGTTTTGGTACAGCAACGTCGTGCTATCCAGATTTGGAATTTTCGTTGTTCGTGACATTTTTATTTATGTTGACCCTCGAATATGCCATATAATTACCCTAAACTTGTCCCATGTCCATGACCATGATTTCATGACTTGTTTCGCTCACCTGTATGCTTGCTTGATAAAATAATAAAGAGTAAAAAGCCAGGGTTTAAGGGAAAGACCATAATAGTGGACAATATAGGTAAGTGTACTCGGAAGGGGGCCCGTGTTTCCCAGTACTCGGTTCATGAACCTATTGCACTTGATGTATTCATAGAGCCAGTTACTTGGCTCATGAACCTGTTGTATTCATGAACCCACTGTGTGGTCTTTGAACCTGTTAGTATTCACGAACTTATATCGTGAACCTGTTATTTAAATTCCTATTCTTGAACCGTGCCTGCTTGATACTTGATATTTGATACCTGAGTACGTCGCCCTATAGACTCCATTACTAGGTCTAAACGAAATTGTATTGACTGTAGAAACCATGTAGTAAAAGTATGGATGCATGAAGTGCTACCTAGATAGTAATAATTACAAGACTTGAACATGTTACATGCTAACACGATACTTGACTACTTGATAATTGGAACTTGATATATGAAACTCGATACATGAAACTTGAACTTGATACATGTTACTTGATACTTGATAACTTGTTACTTGCGACTCGATACTTGATATTAAACTTGATACTTGTTACTTGACACTACACTTGAGACTTGTCACTTGAGGTTAGATATCCCTACAGGTTCACTTGTCACTTGGTTCGCCATTAGTATTTGTTATCCAGCCTGTTCACTTGAGTTGTCCTCCTTGCTAGCTAGTTCTTGAATTTCCCTTACTTGTTGTATCCCTGTTACATTCTTGATTCCAAGTCTTGTTCCCCATTACTTGTACTCGTTTTTACTATTTGTGGCCCTAACTTGCACTAAGGGCATTTTCTCTTATTTTCCCTATATTTTCCCTTTTATATTTATTAAGCAGACTTTGGAGACGTGCTACCTGCTGGAATTGGTGAGCGTTCTAGGCCTTGCTTGGAAAAAGCTTTCCTTAATCATTCTGTTCTGTAATTGAGTTATTTCATCTGCTGTTGTTTAAGACTTGTAACGGGCTTATATTCCCGAGTTTTACATTTGATCCAGACTTGAAAACTATGTGGACATTATTATTTGTTTTCAATTGTTTTCTGTTGCTTAATGAATTATTCATGCATGCTTGGTGATATATATATCTTGTTATATTCTTGTTGTGATGCTGAGTCGATCCTACAGCTTATGAATGATGTTAAGATCATTCGCTGGGCTTCGTCACGCGCTCGTATTCCATGTTTTTGGGAAGCGGGGCGTGACATCTATAATTCTTTATTAAGCTATAGAATTTTTCCATAAGATCCAATTAATTTTAGAATAATTATAATAATTTTTATGAATTTATTTCACTTAAAATCATTTTTAAAAAATCATTTTTTCCAAAAAAAAATCGGAATTAAAAAAAACTTGGCTAACGCCGGGTTTCGAACCGCACACACACACACACAGCCATTGCGCTACAGTAACATTATTGTGGCACAGCTGCTGACCAGAAAGGCCAACAGCACCAGGCATTGAGAGAGGCATTTAATAACCCATTATACTGTTGGGTTCAGCATTGAGTTAATTTCACAAAATGGAAAAATGAAGAGTCCATACAGAGACTCGAACTCATGACCTCTTGCTACAGTGATGTTTTTATTTTGCACCCACTGACCAGAATGGACAGAGTGACTAACCCGTAGGAAAAATAATTACAAGTAGTTTTGTATATGACTGTAGCAATTCTAGTTCATAAAAATAGTTCATTTCTTTCAAAATACGATTTGTTCCTTTAGAAACATAAAAAAATTTCCTGATTGGATTTTTTTGATATTTATACAGTAACTTAAGATTTTAAAAACTATTTAACTCTCATTTTTTCCATATAAAAGTCTATTCTTTTATTTGTACAAAATTGGTCACAAAAGCTTTATGTCCTCTTAATTGTTTCTTTTCAAAAAGAAAATTTTGTGTTTGATAATTCTCAAATGGGTTACTTTTATTAAACTAATAATTTCCTCCTTTTCTTCTTTTATCAATAAAAATCCAATCTTTCTCTTAACATAGTCCTTACTACAAACTGTTCATTTCTCTTTCTTTCCAGCAAACAACATATTAAATTTGGGGATTTTTGTATCAATCTTATTAACAATAAACATGTATGATTTGTTAATCAATCTACTTTCATAACATGGAGATTTTCTCATAGTTCACAACATAAAAACAACACATTTCTTCATATTGGATTTTTCCACATTCATGAATAACTCAACATGAAGATTCCTATTTTCTTAATTAGCAAACAAGTATATTATCAAGTTATCACCACAATATTTCTATTCACATCATTCAATCAATTTTACTACTTATTTCATACAATTTCACATGGGTTCATTTTTCCTTAAACATGGTACTAACATAAAGTAATATTTCCCTTTCTTGTTTATTTTAACATGATCACACACATAAACCTAGCATGGTAACTAGTTAGAAGTTGGAGAAAATTGCCTACCTTTAATGGAGAGAAAAACAACAAGAACTCCTAAAGGATTTCCTAGAATGCACAAGCGAAGCCTTCTCCTCCTAGATCGAGCCACCAATTGACTTCTCCTCCTAGCTTGTAAGCAACCCGAGCCTTCACCCTTGCTTCTTGAAGAATGCCGGCCACTTCTAGGATGAAGAACACACACAATAGCACTCAATCTTTTGACTCACAACTCTCCTAATCTTTACTCACAATCTTGTCTTTCTTTCTTTCTTTTCAATTCTTTTTCAAGTGTAAATGTGAGTGAATGAGAGGGGGTATTTATACTAATTTGGAGTGCAAATGGAAGGCTAGGATTTCTTCAAATGGTTAAGAATCAATGTTCAAGATGAATTAGGGAGTTGTAGCAACTACCCATGATGGAGCAACCACCTCACCCCCTCTCTTTGCACAATCTGGCCTACACTATTTGGGTGCACTTGCACGTGCTAGTGCAATGCACATGCAAACTAGTACCCCCTAGCAAAATTTGTTCATGCAATTTAATTAATTGTTTAGTAAATTGGTCTACACTACAAGTTAGGTTAATTAAAAGAGGAATTAAATTAAATAGGCTCACTAATGGGCCAAAAGACCATGGGCTCTAGTGAATTAATTAATAAATTAATTATAATGGGCTAGAAAGAGATAATTAGGCCTAGGATTTTATTTAGGCTTTAAAAGTAGATCTTTTAGGAAATAAAGGGAATAATGAGACAAGGCTTGGGCTAAATTATACATGCAAAACACGTAGAATTACAAACTCTAATAAATAAAAATTTAGGATGTTACAGTAGGGGTGAGGTGGCTAGGTGGTTTTGGTAAAAACCATGATCTAGCTCCTTGTTTTGAGACAAGGCTTGGGCTAAATTTCTTTGGACTTGATCAAGCTCTAAATGAGAGATGAGAGGTTAGATTTGAGTGCATGCAAAGAATACCCATTGTAGCATCATATAATTACATATTTACATACGTACCACACTCAAAACTAGTGTATGTACTAGTATCGGTCCGTCTCATTCTCGTGCATCGTCAAGAACGTAACCACCCACACGAACCGCCCCGCAAACATAAACGCACTCCATCATTCATATATGTACAATCAAACAACACTACAATATATATATATATATATATATATATATATATATATATATATATATATATATATATATATATATATATATATATATGGGAAAAGGGGATATGAGCAACTTGCTCATTTAGTAAATGAGCAATTGATTATGTGGCATGCATATGATACATTGGACAACTAACCCTTTTAAGAATTTTCCAATCACATGTATGTCACATCATCAATTGCTTATTTACTAAATGAGCAAGTTGCTCATAACCCCTTTTCCCATATATATATATATATACACACACACACACAGATAATATATTAAGAATTTTCCAATCACATGTATGTCACATCATCAATTGCTTATTTACTAAATGAGCAAGTTGCTCATACCCCCTTTTCCCATATATATATATATACACACACACACAGATAATATATATATATATATAGACAAAAGCATTATATTATCCAGGGTATTACAGTAATACTAAAATCCTATTTCAGTGTTACAAACAGTGAGCACTATCTAGCAATACATCACTGCTACTCAAGTAACAAGAATGTCAGTGATTTGACATAACCTATCTGTGACCAATGTTACAATGTAGTCTAGTCCTTTTATCCAGATATCTTAATTGACCACAAGGCATGGAGCGTGTCACCTTTGTATAGTTCAATCTTTAGTTACTTGATGTCCGAGTAGACTTATTAAAACAAATGAGATCAATATCTTTGAGCACGACCATACATTTTGCAGTCTCACTCAATCAAGGGGCCCGAAGATATCGCTCATGTTATGTAAGAGGGACAAATCCTATCTAAGTCACTCACATCACTCCGCATGATTCATAGTATGTCCAATAGCCGACTTTATAATCACTTTATCGTAGGTAACGTTTGACGGTATTAAAACATATAACTTTTCATGTAGGAAACTGCAGTAACTTGAATTCAAAGGACCACGCACACTATGGTCACTGTGAGAATCGCTCATGACACTCATGTAACGATCCATGCAGCGTTCTCATGGTGGGTCAGTCCAGTACATAATTACTCCAATATATACAAATGTGAATACTTGATATCTCATATCCATGACCCATGACATATGGTCATCAATCCACACACATACTAATCTCTATGTATTATTGTTGCCCTAATTCACAATAATAATTGACTATAGACATTTAAGGATAGTGTTCTGATTTCAACCAATATGATCTCACAATCAGGTCATGCACTGGATGTATCATGGTATTGAATTTACTATTCTAAGGACTCTATTATGTTCATTTAATGACAATAAACAACACAATAAATAAAATGCCTCATATATAAAATAAATGTCATGATATAATGTAAACTAACAAGATCAATATAAAGCTGGCATCTAGGGCATACCCCAACACTTGGATTCACCACTGCAGCTGTAGCCTAAAAAGAAATAAGATACATGATATGAGTAAGATTACCAGAAATACTATTACAAGTATCACGAAAATAAGTTATTTCTGTCTAGCCATAAAACTCAGGTCGTTGCAGTGATTGCAATATACAAAGCTCCCCTCATCTCATGTCTTTCACTAGCGAATGTGGCGCCTATCCAAAGGTCTTTATATACCGGAGGATAAACCGATGTACCGAGGGCCATCAGGACCATGCACAAAAAAAGCCTTGCTTTTGGGGCATTCTAAGAAAAGATTGCTTTTTGATTTCATGTGTGCATTGCAAAAGCTTCAGTTAGTAACGATGTGTGGTTATCTTTTAGCTAAGTTCTCTCTAGTCAGAATCGCATTGTTGAGAACTAGCCATAGGAACACTCTAACTTTGAATGGAGCTTTGGATTTTCAAAGAATCGTAGACTATTTCGGATTACATCTTCTAAAGCGGATACAGTTATAAAGAGAACGAACCGTGAAGGATCCATTCTTCTCTAACCCACATGCTTTTTGATCAGGTCCTTGAGAGCATATAACTCCATATTGGATAATGTGAGTTTGTAGCTCCCTAAGTCTCAATTGGGGTTCCAAGTCGAGATGCAATCTGAAAGAGGGTCTCCAAGTACCTCTTTTCCAGGCTTTGGCCACAGTCATGTTGGGTTGGGAAGCTATTTCAAAGAGATTAGAGAATAACTCTCTCAGTGAATGATCTTTGCACCACTTGTCACACCAGAACCTGGTCATCATACCATTGCCAATGAAGGATGAGATACAGCTGTGAAATGAGTCATATACTTTGGCAATCCCTTTTCCAAATCCATGAAACTTTGGGTCCCATATTGAAACCAAATCTTCCCGTCCCCTTACCTAGGAGGTAAGAATGGATATAATCTTGCTACCCTTCACCATTTGGGTGGAACCCTTTCCACCACTATTTGCCAAGGAAGGCCAAGTTCATGTCCCTCAAATCAATGATACCAAGTCCACCATGACTTTTCCTCATGCAAGCTTTCTCCCACTTGATGAGGTGGTAGCCCCCTTTATTTGTCTTTGAACCTTTTCAGAGGAACCTTTTCCACACCAGGTCGATTCTTTCAATGACCCATTTCAGGAATTCAAAAAATGAAAAGTGATGAGTCGGTAGATTGGATACAACTGAGTTAATCAGGGTCACCCCCCCAGAGAAAGGGTTTTTCCTTTCCAACCCGCCAGTCTAGCTTCAGCTCGATCAATAATTGGCATACAATCTGATTTCTTTAGTTTGCCTGGCTGAAGAGGTAGGCCCAGGAACTTAATAGAGAATTTATCCACCTTGCAGTTTAGACAGGTTGCATGATCCTGTGCTTCTTCCTCAGTCATGGCAATGAGTATGAGTTCACCCTAAGACCCGGTCAAGCTATAAATTATAGAGAATACCTTTGAAGGTGATAGTCTCCTCCAAATCACTATTACCAAACAGATGAGTATCATTGGCGTATTGCAAGATTGAGCATCCAAGATGATTTTTGTTCTTGGCCACCGGTGTAATCTAACCTGCTTGATTAGAATTGTACATCATGTCTTTAAGAACATCAGTGACAATTGTAAATAGTAGGGGAGAAAGAGGACCCCCTGCCTCAAACCTCATATACAAGAGAATGTCCTACCTGCTTTGCCATTGACCAGTATAGTCGATCTGTTGATCAAGAGGCAATGCCAAATCCATCTGATCCATCTGTCCCTAAATCCCCTGCCTCTAAGAGCTTCTAGAAGACATTCCCAATCAACTGAATCATAAGCTTTCTCAAAATCCAGTTTTAGCAAGTAACTCGTATCATTTGAGATAATAATTTCTTCTGCGGTAGCTACACAGTCTAGAATACAGCAACCCTTAATGAAACCTGTTTGTTTATTACTAATTAGTCAGTCCATCAACTTGCTTAATCTGTTAGCTAGAATCTTGGTGATAATCTTGATCGAGCAATTAAGGAGGCTTATTGGGCGAAAGTCACCAACACCATGGGATTCTTCCTTCTTGGGAATTACAACAACCTCCTCATAGTTAATTCTCCTTGTTCTGAGAATGTGATTGTAACCCCCGAGCTCTTGTGAAGGGGGATGTTGTGTATTGAGTTTACTTCACGGAGAAATGATTTTCTTGAGGAGTTGGAAGATCCCCCCATATGTCTGCTATGGATGGTGTGGAATACCTCCCGAGCCTTGGGACTTGGAAGGTCTCTCTAGTTGCTTGTTTCCCCTCTTAAGGGAAGTAGTTTGGCATCATTTCGTTGAGCAAACTTGGCAAGGCATCCTCATCGAAGTACGACCTCGAGCTCGTCTTTGAGGACTCGATAGTTATCTGTGAGGTGCTCATGATCTTTGTGGAAATCACATCGCTTGTTTCTATCCCTTTTCCTTCCTAGGGAGTTCACTTAGGTGGAGGTCGAAGGAGTCCCTCCCTGTCAACTTCCACGAGGATTTCAAAGATGCTGGCATTAAGTGGGGTGTACTTCTCGAAGCGAGACATTAGGGGTAGAAAATGCTGACCTGTAGCATCCTTCTGGGTCTTCTTGGGTCTGCATTCATCGGTACTCTTTTATATATTCCCAAATGAGGGCACCTTCTGTTCTTGAGGTTGAATGGCCTGCTCTATTTGGATGTACTTCTCGACTCTTTGAAGAAGGTCGGAGAAGACCCGAGGGGACCTCTTGACAAGAGAAGCTTTGAGGTAGTAATGATTCACATTGTACCTGAAGGCAGTCGTGGCTACGACTGAGTTAAGTGAGGGGATGGATAGAGACTCGGCTGTGAAGCGCCAAACATAACTCTTGAGGGACTCCCTATCTCTTTGCTTCAGTTCAAGTAGGGGACACTTGTCTTCGCTGTCTTGCTGCCTGATGAATTGTGTGAGGAAGAGCTCTTCAAGTTGGTTAAAGGAGAAGATGGGCCCTGGAGAGAGATGAGAGAACCACTCCCATGCGGACTTCTTTAGGGTTACTGGAAAGGTCTTGCAGAGGAGGGAGTCGGATGCTTGGTGGATCATCATGATGGTTTTAAAACTCTCAATATGGTCTACCGGGTCGAACTCCCTATTGTATGTCTTGAAGGCAGGGATCTTGAAGTTAACCGGTACATGGGCCTCGATGATTTTTCTAGAGAAGAGGGTTCTAATAGGGCAGTATTGATATGGCTAAAAATAGGATTAAATCGGGACCGTTCAAATCAGGCACGGATCCTAAGGTTCTCAGGGGGAAGGCAGTGATTTCACCTATAAACGGGTCCGAATTGGGAACTGGATCTTTCTTCAAAGCCCAATAACCCAAAAACGGATCTGTCCTACTGGGTATGGGTAGCAACCCGTTACAAACCAACTCGCATGGATAAAGAGTGATTCAAATTTGTGATTATCTCTAAGAGAAAGTTTCAACTATCCCTCTTATCACGAAACAAGTCAAACTCTCTTCTTACCCATAAACACCCGGAAGTAGAGATTTATCCTTATCTCGAAACTGGTTCCTAAGGCGACTATAAATACCCCTCTCCCCCCACCATGACAAGGTAATCAACCTTTTTCTACCTAAAGCTCTTTCATAATCCTTCAGAAAACTGACAAGAGCATCAGAGGGTTCGTTGCTGGGATCCATCCCGGTGTATCAAACTTTGTGCAGGTTCACGGAAGCAGCGAGAAACCAGTCAACACGCAGGTGAAGGTCAACAGGTTTGCTTATTTGTTTCCTCGAAAAACCCACAAATTCATCTGTTTGCTCCCACACCAGAAATCAGTAGCAACACATTGGCGCCGTCTGTGGGATACTCGAAAAGAAATTCAACCTTACTTCATCAGCGAAAGTAGTTTCAAGCCATGCCTTCAAAGAAGGAAAAGATGATGGCCTCTAACCGTAGAGCCACTCCCGCTCCTTCTCCTCCTCCACCCCAGGAGGTCCCCCCTCAACCCGCTCAACCAGTCCAATAGCCTGGACAGTCTCTCCCTCTACTTGCCCAGCAACCGCAGCCTAGACATCCTCTTCCACAGCAACCTCAGCCCCAGCAGGCTCCTCAAGGGCCTTAAGGGGCTGCCGCAGGACCCTCCCACCAAAGTCGCCAAAAACAACCTCTTCATCATGACCACATCTCCATACACAACCCCTGTTCCGACTCTATGGCCTCTCACAGCCCCCTAATGCCGAAAGATCTCCGTAACGTTCTTATCAACCGGCAACACGGGATATACCTTCGGACCCGCTTGAATGAGAGGAGGACCCATGATGGGATCCCCCACCGAGAACATCAAAGGGGTCCGGCGATCCGGTCCCCTAGGGCCCGATCCCCCCTGCCGGCCAGATCGCACTCCAGTGTTGTCAAAGGAGAAGGGAGTCACCCCAGCATTGTCAAAGGAGAAGTCATTCTCCAGTAGGCGAAGGGAGTCACCCCTAGCGTTTATTTTATTTAGGCTAAGGAGAAGTCATCCAACACTCCCAGGAGGCGAAGGGAGTCACCCCAGCGTTGTCAAAGGAGAAGTCATTCTCCAGTAGGCCGACCTGCCCCTCAGGACCATCGAGATAGGGAGGCACCCATTATGAGGGCAGAGTTCCAGCAATTTCAAGAGGCAGTCCTGAGGGCCCTCAATGTTTCTCCCGACCATGGTCAGCGAGCGCCCAGTCCCCAACCTGCCCTAAACCATAGGCACCGTACTCCGAGTCCTCAACCTGCCCCAAGCTATCAGCGCCGTACTCCCAGTCCTTAACCTGGCCCGAGCTATCATCGTCGCACTCCCAGTCCCCTTCCGTGCGAGGACGAGTCCCGGGCCTCAGCAAGGTATGAACGAAGGGAAGATTCGGTCTACCTCCATCTCCACAAGATGGAGAGGCGCCTTAGCCGACTGGACAGATAAGAAGAGCAACGGACGAGGAATTTCTGCCCCAGCATGCCTCCATTCTCCCGAACAATAATAGAGGCACCAGTCCTAGATAACTACAAGCCCCCTCATTTTGAATCATACAACGGGGAGTCCGACCCTGCTGACCACATCGAGAGTTTTAAAACTCTCATGATGATACACCAGGCGTCGGACACGCTTCTCTGTAAAACTTTTCTGGCCATGCTGAAGGGTCCTGTAAGGGAATGGTACTCATGACTAGCCCCAGCCTCCATCTTCTCCTTCGACCAGCTCGAAGGCCTCTTCCTGACTCACTTCGTGAGTAGCTGCCGAGCTGAAAAAGCGAGCACCTCTCCGTTATTGCTTCATCAAAGGAAGGGCGAGCGGCTAAAATACTGTGTCAAATGTTTCACCGCGAAGGCCAGATCCATTGCCTTCCTGGACCAGTCTGTGGCCTCTGCTGCCTTCCAATCCAATGTCACTAACGACAAACTCATGGCATCTCTTGCCAAGAAGCCTCCTTGGGAGTTCTCAGAACTCCTGCTTAGGAGTAAGAAATATATCCGAGCGGAAAAGGCTCTCACCCGCCCCGCACTTAAGGGATCGTCCTCCAGGAACAAACGGAAGGGAACTGAAGAAAAAAAATGAGCTAAGAAGCTCCAAAAAGACAACGGAGGCCAGCGTCGCCCTCCTCCCTGCTTCGAGAAGTTCACTCCGCTCAATGCAAGTGTCTCACCATTCTAATGGAGGTTGGGAATGAGGGTTTTCTCCCACCACCTCAAAAGATGAACGCTCCGGGCAAAAAGAGGAACAAGGACAAGTGGTGCCACTTCCACAGGGACCATGGCCACGACACGGATGACTGTCGGGCCCTAAAAAATGAGATCGAGGCCTTTATCCAAAGAGGGAAACTCTCCAGGTTCGTGAGAAAGGACAGGGTAGATCCTCCTCCGCCCCCCAGAGGGGCTAATAAACGAATTGAGCGGCACGCGGGGACCCCGGACTCCGAACCAGAGGCCATCCTACATCTCATCTACGGAGGCCCAATAGGGGGAGATTCGAACTCCTCCCGAAAAGCCTTCATCTGGGAAGTAAATTCCTTGCAGAACCGTCCTCTCCCAGGGGCCTTGGGGTCCCTGTCACTTTTTCAGATAGAGATCTGGAGGGCGTCCGAATGCCCCATTGTACGCGTTGGTAATAAACCTCCACATGGTCAACTTTGATGTGCGCCGGGTCCTAGTCGACAACGGCAGTTCGGTCAACATTCTCTTTCTCGAGGCCTTTCAGGGTTTTAAGCTATCCAAGGATCGACTCAAGCCCACCGGCTACACTCTCCACAGGTTCACAGGGGTGCCAGTGACGATCGAGGGTGTCATAACTCTTGACATACCCGCTAGTAAAATCCCAACCACCCGGACCGAGCCGATGGATTTCATGGTGGTAGATGTGAAGGCCGCTTACAACATCATCCTGGGCCGACCAGGCCTAGCTGCTCTCCAGGCCATACCCTCGGCATATCATATGAAGATGAAATTCCCCACTACAGCGGGCATGGGAGAAGTTAGAGGGAGCCAGGAGGTAGCCCGTAAATACTACATGACCTCGGTGGGAGGACCGGTCCTCTCCCTTGAAGCTCTTGAACTTCCCCAAGGGAGTAGCCAACCTATATCAGAGCCGGTCGATGAGCTGGAAGAGGTCCCCTTCTCAGAAGAGAATCCGACCAGGACGTTCCAGATTAGCAAAGCTCTTCCCCCTCCCATCCGATCTGACATTATCTGTTGTATACGGGGAAATCACGATTTATTTGCCTGGACTGCGACTAACATGCCTGGAATCTCTGAAGAACACCTCATTCACCACCTCAGTGTCGCCTTGGGGGCCAGACATGTTCAGCAAAAACGACGCAAATTTGCCCCCGAGCGCCAGCAAGCCATCAGAGAAGAGGTTGAGAAACTCTTGAGGGCTCGGTTCATACAGGAGGTCAACTATCCAGAGTGGCAGCCCAATGTCGTGATGGTCAAGAAATCCAACGGGAACTGGAGGATCTGCATTGACTTTACAGATCTGATAAGGCCTGCCCCAAAGATCAATTTCCGCTCCCAAGCATTGATGCTCTGATTGACGCAACCTCGGGCCATGAACTCTTAAGCTTCATGGATGCATTTTCTGGGAACAATCAGATCAGAATGTTCCCCTCAGACATCTCGAAGACCTCTTTCGTTACCGACCAGGGTCTATATTGCTACCGGGTCATGTCCTTCGGACTCAAGAACGTCGGTGCCACCTGTCAGCGCCTTGTTAATAAAGTCTTCAAGGAACAGATTGGGCGGAACATGGAAGTGTATGTTGAAGACATGTTGGTGAAGAGCGTCAACAAATCAGATCACGTCTCTGATCACTAGGAAGCTTTCAACGTGTTGAGGAAATACAATATGAGGCTGAACCTAAACAAGTGCGCTTTCGGCGTCTCATCTGGCAAGTTTCTAGGGTTCATGGTCAGCCAAAGGGGCATAGAGGCCCACCCCAAGAAGATTCAGGCCATACTCAACATGGCTCCCCTATCCAATATTAAAGATGTGCAGAGACTCACCGGATGCCTCGCGGCGATAGGGCATTTTCTCTCCAAATCTGGAGAAAAATGTATCTCGTTCTTCAAGGCCCTGGGGGGGGCAGAGGTTTTGAGTGGGGGCAACAGCAACAAGATTCCTTTGATTAGCTCAAAGCCTACCTACTTAACCCCCCACTCTTGAGCAAGCCAAAACCTCGGGAAGTCCTCTACATGTACCTTGCCACTTCGGAGCAGACCCTCAGTGTTGTCCTAGTAAGAGAAGAAGACAAGATGTAGAGGCTTATCTACTATGTGAGTAAAGTCCCTAGGGACGCTGAACTTCGTTATCCGAAGCTAGAGAAGCTGGCCTATGCCTTGGTCATGGCGGTCCGAAAGCTCCGCCCCTACTTCCAGTCTCACTCGGTGGTCGTTCTTACCGACCAGCCGCTCAAATAAGTTATCTACAAGCTCGAGACCTCGGGGCACCTTATGAAGTGGTCCATTGAGCTGAGCCAGCATGATATCAACTATCAGCCTCAAACCTCTATCAAGGATCAAGCCCTAGCGGAGTTCATAGTAGAGAGCACAAATCCCGACACCAGCAAAGCAGTAGAGGAACCCCCGTTCTGGACAGTATATGTTGATGGGTCATCGTGCGGCGATGGAAGTGGAGTAGGAGTAATACTGGCTGGCCCGGATGATTTCATCCTCCAATATTCACTCTGTATCAACTTTCAGGCGTCCAACAACGAGGCTGAATACGAAGCCCTTATAGCCGGCCCGTGTATGGCTCGCAAGGCTGGGGCTAAACGTGTCAAGATATTTAGCGACTCACAACTGGTGGTGAACCAGGTATCAAGGGAATACGAAGTGCGAGATGGTCGCATGGCCAAGTACTTGGCCAAAGTCAAAGAACTAATGGTCTCTTTTGAGGATTCCCGACTCCAGCGAATCCCCTGAGAAGAAAATGCACAGGCGGACGCCCTCTCTAAGATAGCTTCCTCTTCCCTCCAAGGGCTCGAACAAACTGTCTTGATAGAAGTTCTTCTGAGGCCCAACATCGAAGAAGAAGATCCCGAACCAATGGAGACGCTGCCCTTAGAACTCGGGGAGAATTGGATGAGGCCCCTGCTCGAGTTCCTCAAAGATGGGATTCTCCCCTCAGACCCTAAAGAGGCTCGAAAGATCCGAACCAGAGCCGAGCAGTACGCACTCATCGAGGGAGTCATGTACAAATGCTCCTACACTCAAGTAGACGGTAGGCCCTACTTGAGATGTCTCTCCCCCGAGGAAGCCTAATATGCTTTGAAGGAAGTCCATGAAGGAATGTGTGGCGCTCACTTGGGAGCCAGATCCCTCACCCGTAAAATCTTAAATTATGGATACTTCTGGCCCACTCTCCTTAGCGATGCCGAACAACACGTTCGACGATGTGGCCCCTACCAAAAATTCTCAACAATCCACTACTTACCTCAAGCACAGCTCTCCTCTCTATCCAGCCCGACCCCTTCTGCAATGTGGGGAATGGACCTGCTCTGGCCTTTTCCTCCAGCACCGGGCCAGCTAAAGTTCTAAATGGATCGAAGCCGAGCCCCTAACGACGATCACAGAGAATAGAGTGCATCACTTCTTTTGGAAAAACATTGTCTGCAGATTCAGTGTGCCCCGAATATTGATAACGGATAATGGAAATCAGTTTGTAGGGGCAGCCTTCCGCACTTTTTGCATAGACCTGGGCATTTAGCAATAATTCTCCTTGGTCTCCCACCCATAGTCCAACGGTCAGGCAGAGAATGCCAATCGGCAAATTCTCTCTGGCTTAAAAAAAGACTGAGCAGGTCGGCTAAGGGGTTATGGGTAGAGCAGCTCTCCAATGTGCTCTGGAGCTATCGCACTACGAAGAGGACCCCCATGGAAGAATCTCCCTTCAACCTCACTTATAGCTCCAAACCCGTTATCCCACTAGAGGTTGGTCTACCTCCCCCCCGCTTGATCGCCTACAACGAAGAACAAAAAGCGAACGAGCTTCGCGGTAACTTGGACCTCATCGATGAGATCCGCGAGAGATCCTCCATTCGTTAAGAAATCTATCAATGAAGGATCGAGCAATCCTAAAACAAGAGAGCCCGCCCTACTAATCTCAAAGAAGGAGACTGGGTGCTTAGAAATCTATCAATTTCTTTCCCAAGCAAGAAAGGCAAGCTAGCACCTAATTGGGAAGGACCATACAGGATCTCCAAAGTTGTCCGACCTGGCACCTATCAACTTGAAGACTCGGGGGGGGGGGGGGAGGGGGGGGAGGGGGGGGGAAGAGAGTGCCAAGTACATCGAATGCGGAGCACCTATTGAAGTACCAAGAGGGTGTTAAAACACCGCTCCAAGAAACTTCTAAATAGCTTTAGAGCATTTACTTCTTATTTAGTCTGTTTTTGCAAATGTAATAATGGCTCGCAACTCAGAAGCAGCCACTTAGTAGTTATTTTTAATAAAAAACAATTCTCTCAGAAAAACTATTATCTTAATGTTCTTTCACCGAGCACAAAATCTCTTAACGACAAGTTCGGAGTCCAACACTTGGTTTGATGCCGCTTTTGCTACTTGCGAATGAGCGAGTACAAAGTAGCTCACCATTCGGAATTGCTCCTACAACTGTTGATACTCTCTTAACGACAAGTTCGGAGTCCAACACTTGGTTCGATGATGCTTTTGCTACTTGCAAACGAGCTAGTACAAAGTAGCTCACCATTCGGAATTGTTCCTACTACTGTTGATACTCTCTTACGATGCGTTCGGAGTCCAACACTTGCTTCGATGCCGCTTTGGCTACTTGCGAACGTGCGAGTACAAAGTAGCTCGCCATTCGGAATTGCTCCTACAACCGTTGATGCTCTTGCGAACATAGGCAAAACACAAATTCTCACAAGAAGCTCGAAGAATGGGTATATTGTTTCATCAAATTTTGAGATACAAGTCTAACTCCAGACCAAAAACTCAATACATCATCTCATCAAGATGGGAGATACAAGACCTATTCTAAACCAAGGACTCATACAAAACAAAGACTACAAGATTACAAAATTCTGTCCTAGCTCCTTCTAGGGAGTGGGATGCTCCTATTGAGCGATACATGAGGGTGGCGAGCACCATGCTGGTCTCACCTTGCCTCGTTGGAGGTTGCTAGGCCAACGAGTCGTGTCGCATCATCGGCTCCCAAGAGTTTAACGGTCGCCCGGACGGATGTCCCGCTCGACGAGCCAGCTACTCCACTTTGCGCATCACCAGGATTCCGCAAAACGGGAGACGAACGAAGCACCAACTCATGGAACGACCTCCCTTGAGCATACTCACCCCGAGGGCAGGAAGTGCTTCTGATGTTGCTCCCCCTAGAATGGATCGCAAGTGCAGATTCTCTGCCTCCAGCTCAACGACCCGCTCTTTCAGAGAGTCGTCCATCACTTTGATCTTCAGACAAGGCAGTCATCCCGAATTACTCCCTCATGAGACCTCAGAAATAGCCTTTCGGAGATGTGCCGACTCCAGACTCTTCTCGAGAACCACGTTCTCCAATTCGTCTCTCTCGGATCTCGCCTCGAACAAAGAGTGACGAAGAAATTTGAGTCTCAAGCCTTAGCTGACAGCCATTGAGGGGCAGGACTCCTCGCCTTTGGGTGCCACTCCGCGAGTTCTCTCCTCAAGGAGCCACAATTCGATGTCTCGGCCAGCGAGGGCCACTCTCAAATGACCCACCTCCCGTTCTGCTCTATAGAGTGACTCTTGAGACCGGACTAGCCCCAACTTTACAATGCCTAGCTCAAACGAGGTCGGCAAAAACAAAGTGTAAATCACTAAGGTTGAGAAGCCATATGTGCTACTACTGAGCTCCGAAAGCAAACAAGTCCACAACAATTTTGAAATTTAACAACACTTGTTCAAAAATGAAAAAGAGTTTTTCATTCAACTTCAGCAAAAATTTACAAGTGGTAGCCTATCCACAATTAGGCTACTATACATGAGGTCCAAAATAAAAGATGAGAAGTGCAACAAGGTCAAGGGCGGACCTCTTTCGAGCGAACACTGGTCTCCGAGGGCTCCGACCCTTGTGTTTTGGCGGCAATTGCTAAGGGCGTGACATCCACCTCGACCTCGGCCTAGTTAGTCGCTTCCTCGACCACTTTGACCTCCTCGTCTCCTTCGTCCTCCTCGGAGGCGTCGTCGAATCCGGGGATCAGATCGGGGAACAGACGCCATCCGACGTAGCCTACCTCCGGAAAGGTCTCTCTCACTTGGTCAATCGCACGAGCATACGCCTTCACCATGTTAACATAAAGGTACCCCTTCGCCTTCTCCATCGCTTGGTCCTCAGCTTCCTTTGCCACAGTGACCTTTGTTGCGGCAACGACATCTTCCTTGATCTTTGCCGCCAAATCCCTCTCTTGGAGCGACCGAGCATTATCAGCCTTGAGCTTCGCAACAACAGCCCCGAGGTGCTCCAATCTAGAAGCCTTCATCTCAGCTTCAACCCTCGATTGCTTGAGATCTTTGGCGATTCGAGCTTTCTCGCATCGAGCCCGGTCAGCCTCCTGCTTCAGCTCTCTCTCTTGCTCATCATCTTCTCCATCAGATGACCAAAGTGGTAAATTATCTATGAGAAACAAAGCACCGCTTTAAAAAACAAACAAACTTACAGAAGACGGAAGCTATAAATCGACACAACTTACCGACATAGCCGCTCGGGCGATCTCGAGCGCGTCGTCTCCAACGTTCCCCACCTCCATTGAAGCCTTGTCCTTTGGCATGGCAAGGTGCCGAACGGCTTGCATACAAGTCGATGAGTCACCCAAGAACCCATCTAACTTCTGGATCTGCCAATTCGGAACAAATATCTTCTTGTGTTCCTCGGTTAGGAACACCTCGCCTCGGCGGTTAATGGCGGGACCTCCAAGACCAACGCTGTCGATAAGGGGAAGGCCCCGGTCCCGACAGAAGTTGACGTCGGTGCAGGGGTCGGCAGCCACTGAACAACTGTGACCTGCTTCACCGGCTGCTCTACGGCAGCTGCGAGGGTCTTCACGCTCGGCAATGATCCTTTTCCTAGGTGCCTTGCTACCCAAGACCCCACACTATGCCAGCATGTCATCGAAGTTCATGGATTCTGCAAAGACATTAGAAGGCCGAGGTTAAGAGCAAATAAGACGACCTAAAAGGAGAAGACCACGAGAATAAAAATAAAAAGCATACTGGGGTTTATAAGGCTGAGACCCCCCCCTGAAGAGAACTCCTCCGTCAGGTCCTTCCAATCGAACTTCGGCCGATTGAGAAGCGTCCGAACCATCTCGTCTTCTTCGAGACTAAGTACCGGGCTCTCCTTCACCCGCCTTGAAACTTCTTTGACTTAAGTCGTCGGGATGACCCAGGGCTCTCGACTTCGGATAAGGAAATACTTATCCCTCCAATTTTTTTATCGAGTCGGGACAGCTGACGAGCTTCGCGCCGTGTCTCGGAGCCAAGTAGAACCTGAACTCCGACTTCTGCTGTTGATGCACCCGGTACACGGTCCGAAGCACGCTCAACTTTGGCTCATGGCTCGCTACCTAGCAGTGGAGAATGAACCCGTTGATCAGCCTCCACACGTTTGGCATGTACTGAACCAGACTGATTCGGTACCATCATAGTACTTTGATGATGAACGGATGAAAAGGAAGCCGAACACCAGCCAAGAAAGCATCGACGGGCCAGAAGCACATGTCCACTGGCATCGGCGAGTTGGCCCTTACCCCGGGGCCGGACAACATCAATTCGTACTCCTTTGGGATCTGAAAATACTCCCGAATCGCCAAAATATCCGCATCGTTGAGAATGGAGATCGTCTCGTCGGCCTCCGAAGTCTCTCTTGCCGCATTCTCCTCGAAACTCCGCCCCATACCGTACATAATGCACTCGACCTCGTGGTCCGAAAGATCCCAAACCCTCTATAGTCCGGTCAGCACCCCCGGCAGTCAGCCGAACTCTCCCATCCTCTGCTCGTTCTCTACCATGGTCTCCACTACCGCCGAAGATGGCCCCACTACGGCCTTACCTTTATCGATTGGGGGAACCCGACTAGAGGTCACCTTGGGGGCGAGGGTAGGGGAGGTCTGCCTCGAAGGAATGCTAGACATTCTCTAAAAGTAAACTAAGTGTCAAAGATTACCTTGATTTGACATCTACGGCCGGAAAAGATTGCCAAAATAAGAAATTCTTGCCTGAGCCTCCCGCCGGAAAGAAAGAAGTCTCCTGAGTAAAAATTAGAGAATGAGCAAATGAGAGGGGGGGTGAAGTTTTATAGAAAGAGGGGTTGTTGGCACACTCACCAAGGCAAAAGGCCCCCAATGACGCAAAGTCCTAGCCCATTTACCACAAAAACAACGAAAATAGGGGCAGCTCAACGAGCCACGTGTCGCTCTCCTGGACTTCGGCATCAAGCGCCAAACACTCTTCCCACTGACGTCAAAACATAAGAAAATGCGTTGAATGGTCAATGGTCAACGGTCAACGCGCAATGTGTCGCTCTCTTGGACTTCGGCACCAAGCGCCGAGCACTTTTGCCATCGACATCAAAACGCAAGAAAATGCGTTGACTGGTCAACGGTCAACGAGCCACGTGTCGCTCTCCTGGACTTCAACATCAATTGCCGAGCACTCTTGCCACTGACGTCAAAACATAAGAAAATGCGTTAACTAATCAAACAGTCAATGGTCAATGCGCCAATGTCGCTATCCTGGACTTCGGAATCAAGTGCTGAGAACTTTTGCCAACGACGTCAAAACGCAAGAAAATACGCTGACTAGTCAAACGGTCAACGGTCAACGCGCCACGTGTCGCTCTCCTGGACTTCGGCATCAAGCGCCGAGCACTCTTGCCGCCACGTCAAAATGTAAGAAAATGCGTTGACTGGTCTATGGTCAACGGTCAACGCGACACATGTTGCTCTCCTAGACTTCAGCATCAAGCCCGAGCACTCTTGCCACCGACATCAAAATGCAAGAAAAAGTGTTCACTGGTCAAACGGTCAACGCGCCACGTGTCGCACTCCTGGACTTCGGCATCAAGCACTGAGCACTCTTGCCACCGACATCAAAACGCAAGAAAATGCGTTGACTGGTCAACGGTCAACGTGCCACGTGTTGCTCTCCTGGACTTCGGCATCAAGCACCGAGCACTCTTGCCACCGACGTCAAAATGCAAGAAAATGCGTTAACTGGTCAACGGTCAACATTCAATGAGCCACGTGTCGCTCTCCTGGACTTCAGCATCAAGCGTCGAGCGCTCTTGCTAGCGACCTCCAAACGGCGGAAAACACAGGTAGATCCACCGTTTGATCACTTGATAAATCGTGCCAAAGCTCGATCAATGCTCCATATTGCACCACGTCAGTATTCATATAATTAATTCTTTTATTTTAATTATAATTATAATTAATTATTTTAAAAATTGCAAAAAATGATTAAAAATTCAAGAAAATTAATTAAAAATTCTAAAAAATAATTATAAATTCAAGGAAATATTTTTGAGCTCCTGGATAAATAATTATTAATTAGAACGATTAATTAACACCTTTTTGAAAATAGACCATCACTCCGCAAAATTGAATAAAAAATTCAAAAAATAATTTAAAAAATAGGAAAAATCCAGAAAATTCCAAGAATAATTTTGGGCACTTTGCAAGCTCAAAATATCACCGTTACACCTCGAGCAAGATCCAAACTCCCTTAAGAACTCCGATAAAATCTCGTATGCTATAGAACAACAAAACTATTCCTCATAGACTGCTAAACTCAATCTCCAGGAGTGGGGGGCTCGTGATATGGCTAAAAATAGGATTAAATCGGGACCGTTCAAATCAGGCACGGATCCTAAGGCTCTTAGGGGTAAGGCAGTGATTTTACCTATAAACAGGTTCTAATTGGGAACTGAGTCTTTCTTCAAAGCCCAATAACCCCAAAAACGGATCTATCCTACTGGGTATGAGTAGCAACCCATTACAAACCAACTCGTATGGATAAAGAGTGATTCAAATTCGTGATTATCTTTAAGAGACAGTTTCAATTATCACTCTTATCACGAAACAAGTCAAACTCTCTTCTTATCCATAAACATCTGAAAGTAGAGATTTATCCTTATCTCGAAACTGGTTCCTAAGGCAACTATAAATACCACTCTCCCCCCTCCCCCCACCGTGACAAGGTAATCAATCTTTTTCTACCTAAAGCTCTTTCATAATCCTTCAGATTACTGACAAGAGCGTCGGAGGGTTCGTCGCTGGGATCCATCCCGGTGTATCGAACTTTATGCAGGTTTACGGCAGCAGCGAGAAACCAGTCAACACGCAGGTGAAGGTCAACAGGTTTGCTTATTTGTTTCCTCGAAGAACCGACAAGTTCATCTGTTTACTCCCACACCAGAAATCAATAGCAACAAGTATATTCCTTCATATTTTTCTTCTTGCATTAGTAATGCTAGACGATCTTCCATCTTTTGGAGGCATTGGAGGACAACGTTATCTTGCTTTTTGGACCTAGTGGACCTGTGGGTCTCCACACGTTATGGAGGAGTGGAGCCGTGAAGGCTGGTTGGTCGGATCTTGCTAGGAACGATGTTGAGGACTTGAAGGATTTCATCTTTGAATTCTCAGAACTCTGCCCTGGTGCATGTACTTCTTTCTCTCTTCCTCTCCTGGGGGTTACTTGACATGTTGGAGTTGGGTTCCTTCTCCCTCGAGGGGGAGTTCTTCTTTGTCCCATTGGAGAGTGATGACTTCTTCGCTCTCTGGTAGAGAGTGTTCTTCTATGTCCTTGGCTTTGAGGAGAGGGGCCCCTAGCGCCTTCTTGGTGTGATGGATGGGGGAGCCCATTCCTCTCTTGTGGTCTGCTCGAGCGCCCCCGGTGTTCGAACTCCTGCTGTCTGGATTTTATGATATGGTGAAGGTCTTGTTGCACTTGAGGTGCCTCAGGGGGCACCATGGAGGGTGTGGATGTGTAGACTGACCCTTTGTTCTCTCCAATGTGATGCACAGGATGATGACTTTTCCAAGAGTCCTCTGGTGGAACCTCATTGGAGGGGGGTTGAGTAGGATGATCCAGTTGAAGGGTAGGAGGGACGTCCTTATGAGGATGGGTTAGAGGAAGAGAGTTGGCTCATCGACTTGATGCCGCCGCCTTCCCTTTTCCCTTTGGAGGCATGGTTGGAAAATGTTTTTACCTGCGAATTTTGGTTGGATTGCTTTTTCTGTTCCCACAGACGGCGCCAATATGTTACTAAACATTAATGATATACAATCTAAGCTCTGTTTACATTAAAAAAATATTTGTTCGCGGTTTTAGCAGTTTGACTAGGATATGGGTCCAAGATCCTTTTCTAATCATTCATGAGATATAATCTAAGGTTTTTCTAAATAATGTAAATATATGTTTGCATCTTTATTTTACCGAGGTAGCTTGACAGGAAACAACCAACTACGGATATCCCCCTCTATTACATGATCTAATCTGAACCTCAACCTGAATGACTTCTCACCCCCACCTCGATGGAATGGATGAGATTGGATCTCCCATTAGCACTGGCCATGCGGTGAAAAAAATGCCGTGTTGGCATCCACTTTCTTCAGCTACATAATCGTATACGTAATCCTAGATCTTTATTGTCACTTTAATTATCTCCGCCATCTTGTAAATCCTAGCGATATCCTCCTTAAGGGTAAGGAGTCTCATCCTCTACTTTGTGTGAGATCCCTAGTCTCCTCGACCTCTCAAGCATATCAATTTCTTCTAGGATAGTATATTCTCCAAACGGAGGAGAAATGTTGTCGATTTCATCTTCTAAGCCTCGTCCATAAACTCTTCACTTTCTCATTCCATACAACCGCTGTTACAACAAGAAATAGGTAGTATGGATTCTCAAATTCCAACCAAATATGTGAATATTGATATGATTATCAATCTTGACTCAGATTGACTTACTGAGACTATATCAATTCACAGTAAAAAAGGGATAACTCTAAATAGACCAAAGGGGCAAAGCCAGGACAATTTTGCGGCGGGGGGGGGGGGGGGGGGGGGGGGGGGGGGGGGCAAGTAATAATCAAAGTTAGGAATAAAAACACAATTTATAAAGTAAATATAATTTTATGGCACAGAGATCTAGTCTTCCAAAAAAATTAAAAACAAAAATAAACAAAAAAAGTCAAACTATCTTGATTTCTTAAAAAATCTCAAAAAAGTATATTTGCCACATTCCAGTGAATAAAAACATGTGTAACCTAAAAGAACTGTGATCTGCGTTCTTTCATAGAAGCAAATTCTTTGATAATTGTATCTATGCACAAATCTTTAGCTATTTCTTTTACAATAAAAATCATCAAGTAGTTCGAAAGATAATCATCCACCATCTTTTTGCGAAGCCCATTTTTCACAAAACTCATTGCCAAAAATGCCCTCTCGGTAGTTGCTGTAGAAACCGGAATGTAAGCACAAGCCTAATTAGTCGATCAACAAGAGGATAGATAATTGACTTTCTAAATCTCGCTGATGCTTGACATAACTCGGAAAGAGATGACAAATTCTTGAATTCACTACGATGAGAAATATCAAATATATATTGTTCTAGTTAATACTTTAGATGTGTTTGATCTTGCTCAGAGAAATCTTGAGGATAGAATTGGTTTGCAAGCTTGCAAAATTTCTTGATGTTAAAAGATGTATATGCATCTCTCGGATCCAAAGTACCACTTAGCACAAGTAAATCAACTGTATTTTCATTAAATCGGATATTTAATTCTTGCAATTGAGAATTAACTGTGGCAATGAATATGTCAACCCGATAATGGTGTTCATCTGTAAAATGCGACTGTGGATATCGAGATGGAAATTTCCTTTTATATTGATTAGACATATCTGGTACATCCATCTGACATTTCACACAAAATAATCTTGTCCGATCAAGTAACGCTTCCCAAACCAGTCTCCCTATGATTTTGAAGAAGTTTCTTTGTAGAAGATACAAGATGCATTGCATTTACAATATCTTGAGACTTGTGCTGCAACGCTTGACAAAAAAGATCAGTTATTTCAAAAACTTCTTTCATGAGGTGCAATATAAAGACAAATTGGAAAGAGGTTAAAAGCTCATTTAATCAGAAACCCTAAATTGCGGGGGGGGGGGGGGAGACCTACTTGAATTGAAAAAAAGATGGGTTCGAATATGACGTCGAGCTGTAGGCGGCAGCGATTTGGCCTGGGCGAGCAACAGTGATTTGGCAAGGGGAAGATTGATTGAAGAGCGATTTGGGAAGTGGAAGATGGACGAGCGATTTTGGGATTTTGGGATTTTGAGAAGGGGAAGAGGCTCTTCAGGCTTCAGCGATTTTGAGAAGGGAAAATAGATTAGTCGACATCCAATATATATAGGGGGTTTTCTCAAAATTTTCAGGGGGCCAGACCGTAAATTTGTATTTCTTAGGTGGTTTTTGAAAATTTTCTGTGGGGGGGGGGGGGGGGGGGGCTGGGCCACCCTAGGCCCCCACTAAGCTCTGCCCCTGAGACCAAACAAAATGAAAAGGAAAACTTCACGATGTCGTAGTTATTTTGAGATTTTACAAAAAGAACAAGGCACTAAAACATGAATCATCTCTCAGGCGCATATTTTCGGCTTCACCGGTGTTTTTAAATGCTGGGATAACCAATACCGGCATTTTTGAAAATGCCGGTACAAAATGCTGACGAAGCGCGCATCACGGTAGGTTGGGGGGGCTACCCCGGCATTATTTTGGAATGCTAGTATAGCCTAACACCTACACCGGTGTTTGGGAAACGCCAGGGTTGGGTACTTTGATATGGTTGAATTTTTGGGTAATAAGTACCTTGGCATTGGGGAAACGCCGGGGTAGAGGCATTTTAAATTTTCAAAATTTTTGGTAATAGCTATGCCGGCATTTTGAAAATGCCAGTGTAGGGTCTTTTATGTATTAATTTGTAGCGCCCCGAATTCCTAACATAGGAACTCGTGGCACACTCCAGGATCTTCCTTCAAATGAGTCACAACACAACAAAATTTACAGGAAATTAAAAACTTTTATTACATCAAATTGTTATTACAATGTCCAATAATTACAACATTTACAATTAATTGTTACAACAAGAATGTACAATAGAATTTGGACAGTAACTTTCACTTGGATGCTTTCCCCTGCAGGAGCTTTCCCGTGCTCCCAACTCAGTAGTCCTGCACTGATAACTGTTGGCACGTCAGTTGATTAAAACTGACGAAATGCTATACCCGGCTATCCTTTCTACGCCATAGTATAATGGTTCCAACCTCAACAAACACAAATATTTGATGCAAAGAAAAAGTGATGTCAAACAAGTGTCGGTGTATGCCATGGCCTAAAATAATGCACACACTATGCGCACAATGATCCTAAAGCTAATGCATGCTTGGTTGAAAAATATGCATCCCATATTACACACCCCCCAACCAAACAACGTTCTTCAATTAAATGGGACTCGATCCCCCACTATGCATCCTAACCTTGTGCTCTCTCCTATTTCTAATTTCAGTGATGGTGAGGCTGTAGGCCCCTGTTGTGACTCCAGTCACTGCTGTCAATAGTGGTGTCCAGATCTCTTAGTTTTATCCACTATGCCCGGGATCTCAGTCGCGGCTTTCGCCTCCACGACTGTACTCAATGGTACGTTGTTGTATCTATATCTCCCCAGACCTCACCAAAAGCCGATATATGGGCACAAGGGCTCCATTACCGAGTGATTAGAGCAACTCCAGATAGAGTCTAGCTCTCCAGGACATCGTCTAATCCGTCTGTCCACATTGATCGATAAAGGACCTGACGGATATAGGGTTTCCCCAACTCTGCTACACTCGTCCTTATACTAGAATAGAACTTACAGTCGAGACGAAGTCAACACTCCAAACCTCCTCAAAGGTTGTTACGGATCATAAAGGCATTTTTGTCGAGACAGCGGAGCCCCCAACAGAGTTTCACCGCTCCCAGGGCAGCTCAGGGTCACTGTCCGCATTAAGCAAACCTAGGATTTGGTCGAGGGCATTCCAGAATACTTGTCCAAATCAGGATTTATTGGTCATTCTAGAAAGGTCTATGTGTCTACTAAAAGTTCCTAGTTATAAGGCTCTTCAGATAAGGTCGTTTAGACACTCTTACGGGTCCATCTTTAACAAGTATACAGACTTCCAGAACAACAGATCAGATCAACACAATTCTAGGACAAAATCTATTTAAAATAGCATATGGTGTCAGATCATCATGAAATTTTAGAATCTAGTTCCTGACACGTGATGTTACAATACTTTCAAAAATCAGGTAATTCCACCAGGTAGATTTTCAATTATGTCCCTTTGAATATCCTCCAAAAATAGGGCAGTAACAATAGCAGTTCTGTTTACTAAAATCTCTAGTTCAGTTTGCATGATTTTATTAACATAGCTACAGGGTTTCCCCAACTCCACTAAACTCGTCCTTACACTAGAATAGAACTTGCAGTCGAGACGACGTCAACACTCCAAACCTCCTCAAAGTTTGTTATGGATCATAAAGGCATTTTTCCGAGATAGCGGAGTCCCCAACAAAGTTTCACCGCTCCCAGGGCAGCTCGGGGTCCCTGTCCGCATTAAACAAACCTAGGATTCGGTCGGGAGCGATGACGCCATGCGTCCCCCTGACAGGCAAACACCCTCGCTAGTGCCTGTTGTTACATTCAAACAAGACTTGATTTAGTCCTACCAAAGTATCAAGGCTACCCCACTCTAAGATTAAAGGTTAAGGTTGAATTCAAGATTTGTTTTATCGACTGACTACTCGAACCATCACTCTAGCCAACTCTAATTCTTTTAGTTAGGCGATCTATCTACCATTTCCATATCCTTAACTCGATAATCAACTTGCTTGCCATGATCAACTAGTTCAATTCTATTAGTAGACTCTCCCTAGTTGTCACCTTTATCAAAAATAGACCTCAACCCATTTCACACTAGGACTCAACTAGCACTCTAGTCCGGCCCAAGAGTTAACCCGCCTCGGTCCACACTTGGCACAAACCCCCGTTGAATCATCCCCATCAATTTCCGCAACCACATCGACGCTTGGAGTTTGATTGCAACCTCGGCCCGACCAACAAATAGCTTCCTGCTAAACTTAACGCTCCACGGTCCTTGACAGGTGGTAGCTCCAAACACAACCCTTGGAATCCATCCATGTACGGCAAGTACGTCGGTGCATGAGTCATCTCCTCTAACGCGTTCGATGTACATTCGACCCGTCTAGATTTTTCAACAATACTAAATCTTAGGGTCTCAACTTAACCAATGTATCCCAACAAGGTACACTACACTAGGAGTAAGTCCTAACCCACGAATACCCAAAAAGGAGTTCTAAGAGTCCTAAAAATAACAATTTAAGTTTCCAAACAACAAGCACACACTTGGCGTTCATGCTAAAATGGAGTTATTCCCGGTCCCGTTCCCTTGAGGATATTGCTGTCGGTCGCTCCCCATGCTTCTACTCAAAGTAGATAGCAAGTACAAGCATACAATGGGCATGAATCTCATCCCAAAGTGGTCTACAATAATACCCTAACGTCTAATACAATTTCCACTTCAAACATTGAACACCGTGTCTATATTGGGGTCTACAAGCAACTATGGGCTACTCTTAGCAAGAAACTTTAGATCACTTAAGTCCTAACTCATAATCACATCCATGACATGTTTCTTGACCTCAAACAACAACTCTAAGCTAGTGAAGTAAAAGTTCAAACCCATTTCTATGAACATGGTGCAAACCAGTGAGCTCTATGTTTCACTGTGTTTCTGCCATCACTTGCAAAAGTCATAAAAATCTCGAAAAATTACTAAAGGTGTACGACACCTATATGATCATCCTCTAAAAATTTCAGATCAAAATACAAGTAGTGTTCATGCAATGACCTACGGACTGACACCCAAAATTCAGTCTTTTAACGGGATTTTCTGGTTTGGACTACTTAGCACAAAACGAGTTGTTAAAGTTCATTCTTAGGCATGCATGTCATTTTCTAGTCATCACAAACACCATTCAATCACAAAAATAAACATAAGGTTAGAAACACCCACCTTTGCTAGTAGCTTGTTCTTTGCTTGAAAGTCCCCCTTCTTGACTCTTCTAGAGCTCCTTGTTTCTTTCTCCTTGCTTTGGCTCCTTGTTCTTCTTCTCACCCCAAATCAGTAGTTAAGTGTGGAAGGAATAAAGTTTGGAGGTGTAGGAAAAGAGTAGGAGTTGTAAGAAAGAGTGGAGAAGTGAGGGGGGTTTAACAACACAATGAGAAGAGAGAGTCAGGGGGGGGGGGGGGGGGTGGCCGGATTTTCAACATGGGGAAGAGGCAAAACATCACCTCATACATTGGGTTGGTTCATTTGAGAGGTGATGTGATGAAGTATTACAAAAACATATCATGATGTTTTTGTTCAAAACCCTAACCCTAGTCTCATTTTCCCTCCTTCTTTCATGCATAGGCCGGCCATACTACGGGCTTGACCCATTTGATTTTGTTCAAGTGTAGCTTAGTACATCTTGTTTCATTTGGGTTCACAAGTCCAACTCAAAAGACATACATATATGTATACATATACATATATATGTATACATATATATATATATATATATATATATATATATATATATATATATATATACACACACACATGCATAGTTGTATGTTGCAAGGAAAATAAATATGATTCTTCCAATCATAAGAAAAGTATAATTTTACAAAATAGCAGAGCTTGGTTTGTTTATAAAACGCATTCTTCAAAATCAAAGTCGTTACATAATTTTTATTTATAAAATCGATAATACAATTAATTTCACAAATCATTTCAACGAAACCTGTAATATAATTCACAACCGATTTCACAAATTTCAGGCTAATCAGGAATAATTATATACAATTCACATTCATGGACAATTATTAAGCATAATAAAATAATATATATTCCATTAATTATCCACAAATTCAACAGATTACAGAAATAACATATACATTCAAATAAACTGGTTTTAAGAAAAAGGACTTGTTACAACAAATGTGCGACGCAGGCCTGCTACTACGTACACCTCCTTTCGGCAGAGTTAATTCCATTCTCATCGGTAGTATCATTTGGATTTGCATCACTTGCAACCGATGTAATTCTTTGGCCTTCCTGTATAATGCAAAAAATGTCGAAAATTATTTAAATGATCCTGCTACATGGACTAATAATTTCGAAGGTCAAAAGCAAGTCAGGAAGTGTAACGCCCCTGTCCCGGGCTCGGACAATTTATACAATTTAGAAGACAAATTAGATACTATGTAGTACAACTACCCACCACAGGCTGCCTCTCAAAAGGTGGTTAACCGAATTGGTAACTCTTGATCATAGGCAATAGTATTTATATATTATTTTATTCATGTAATCTCCCGATACGGGACAATCACACTTACCTTTCTCCCATTCTCTCTCCCACGTGCAGACCCCAACCCCGGGGGCCCCACACGCCAGCTCAGGAGGAGAGACACAGCGGAAGCAGCAGCATGTTCACTCGGGTGGGCCCCGCATACCTGCCACGTCACCCCGTGATGACGTCATTCGAAAGCGACAGCAGCATACATCTACTCTGCTATCTCCTTCACGGGTGGGCCCCCTTCTTCTCAATGTTTCAATATATTTACATAATTGCCATTACTCCATTTTATTCATATATATATACATAATACTACTATATTATATCATTTGAAATTACAGGGTGTTACATACACCCCCTCCATCGAAAATCAGCATCCTCGCTGAGCACGGGGCATGCACAACCTAGTGCAGGATCTCCTTTCTAGCAGATGTGGAGTGGAGTACCCTGATTCTGCTGTACACGCCCCCTCACAGGCATACTTTACCCGTATATCTGCTAGCTCCATCCCAGGCATACATCTCACCCACTCTTACCCACAATCGGTGTCGAAAGTCGGTTCTGATATCATTTGTAACGCCCCTACTCCTAGCTCAGACAATTTATACAATTTAGAAGATAAATTAGATACTATGTAGTACAACTGCCCACCACAAGCTGCCTTTCAAAAGGTGGTTAACCGAATTGGTGACTCTTGATCATAGGCAACAGTATTTATATATTATTTTATCCATGTAATCTCCCGATATGGGACAATCACACTTACCTTTCTCCCGTTCTCTCTCCCACGTACAGACCCCAACACCGGGGCCCCCACACGCCAGCTTAGGAGGAGAGACACAGCGGAAGCAGCAGCATGTTCACTCGGGTGGGCCCCGCATACCTGCCACGTCACCCCGTGGTGACATCATCTGAAAGCAACAGCAACATACACCTACTCTGCTGTCTCCTTCACGGGTGGGCCCCCCTTTTCTCAATATTTCAATATATTTACATAATTGCCATTACTCCATTTTATTCATATATATATATATATAATACTACTATATTATATCATTTGAAATTACGGGGTGTTACAGGAAGTCACTAATAAACTTTGCATTCAAGATATATAATCTATATCAAATCCAAACCCCATTAGGTGCTTACATACTACATCTTCTGATTTTATAAAATTGAATACTTAATACATGATCCTTGGATATGCTCATAAAAGACTAATCAGGTTAGTAATTAAAGGGACCCTTTGGTTTTTTTATTCACTTAATTCAAGCTCAAATCAAAGCAAAATACCAATAAAAGAACATAATATTGGCAAAGTTCAAAATTGTATGTTCATGAGCAAGTGGCAAAGTTCATAACCTAGAGCGAAGAGAACAATAAAACAAATATGAGAAAGCATATATGAGAATGAGGACTCACAGGGTTAAAATTCAGGTATTCCAGTAACTCAATGTGCACCCAATACCCTCTTAAAACAGTCCTTCCTATTTCAAGTACAAACTGCTTTGCACGCACGCACAGCATACAACAACAATACTAATAACAGCAACATAATTGTGCACAAAATACATGCACAACATTATATCAGTTAGTATCAGTTAATAAAGGAAGTAATCATCCATATTTCAATCATGTATCCGTATATTTCTGCATGTATTTTAGTTTATAGCATTATTCCACACGTTATGAAGGCATATTTTGATCATGGCTCTTCTAATTGATGAACTTATGAGCATACAGACATAATTTTAAATAGGAGTTTTCCCATATGGGTCACTAACAAATATTTTAATTCCATATACCTCACTCACAAATATTTAATTCTACATAAGTACTTTTGAATAAGTTATATAGAATTAATTTTTGGTAACAAAAGTAGTTATTTGGGATTGATTTCATATTGTAAGTGAGTTATATAGAATTAGGTATTTGTGAGTAAGTGAGTTATATAGAATTAGATATACAGAAAAAGCCTAGAAAGATCACCACCTATCACTCGGAGTAAGTTGAGTAAACAACAGAAGATGGAAAGAATTTGTTAAGCATGTGAATTCTATATGCTAGGGATTCTCATAACGTTTACACTTTATAAGTTCATTTGAGTTGACTGGCCTAATAGAGTCATAGGTTCATAGACCCTAGGAATTACAGATAACACCACAAAAACACTGGCTACAAAGCAACTACCGAATGGATGCTTGTATCACTCTTAGTAAATGCAAACAATCATTTTTCTCCCTCCTGAAAAACAAAATAAACAAAATATAAATATACTAACCTTAAGTGACTAGACTCTGTCACTCTAAATAAAATGTCCATAATGAAAAAAAGGGAGATTAGAATGTCTGTAACCTGTTGATAGAAATAGTATCGGAATTCAGACCACGATGCATGAATCTTAACAACCACATATCTTTTAGTCGGTTAAGTCAAAAGTTAGCGAAGAATGAAACACAAGCAAATGTTTAAAAAAGAGGAAGAACCAAGATATTTTGGGATGAGACTTTGTTTTGTTGTAGTTCAAGGTGAAACATTTGTTAGCACTAAAAACCTTCCTGCTTCATTGCCCTTCCACTTTATGCACCCCAATGTCATACTAAAAATGCTTAATTTTATTGCCTAGAGTTTCCCTCCGTTTTAAGAAATTATTGAGTATTGCTAAAAGTAAGCCAACTATTGAGTATCGAAGGAACTAATTACTAATTGATATTCGAATATTATCCTTATGGTTCGTATTAATCCCTTTATCTTAGGAATTCCAAATTGTTACGGATATTTATTTGTTTCCAACAACTGTACGCCTTTTCTAGAAACAATACTTTCGACATTAGCTTTTGGAGAAACTATATTGTATTATGTTTAAAGGGACTAAGAAAATCATTTAAAATGGTATTATTGCGCAAGAGGGAGAGGAATTTGATTCCTAAGTGATTTGTATGAAAATTGGGACAAGCTAATTGTGTGTATCTATAACTCTTTAGGAATAAATCCTAGCCTGGATCATATTAGCACTCAACAGTAGCGAAAGTTCTTATCAAGTTGAGAATCATTAGCCTCATCCTCTAAGAAGTAGTAGAAAACATAATCTCATTCCTGGCAAATTGGATGATAAGGGTCTATCCAAAACTTCCAACAATTATTACTGCACTACTTTTAAGCCTTTTAAAATAAATTTCCAACATTTATGTGCATCCAAATTATTAGTGACCAAACCTTAATATGTTATTCAATTTGGAGAAAGCATGTCTAGTTCAAGAATAACATTTATATTTTATATGATAAATGATTAAAGATCTCTCTTTAATTAGAAGCCAGTGTTAGTACAAAAACACATAAACATGAACCAATAATTATTTTAAACAAATTATTCAGTAAACAAAAACACATAATACATAAATTTTAAGTTCAGGTATTTAATTTTTTTTGCTAATTTCAATTTTCTTTTCAGGTAATTAATTCATGTACTTAATTGAGAGATTTACAAGTTATGATCAGAAAAGAATTAGTTTTTATATCTCTCAAGACTTGGCCGTGTGTCGTCGATGGTGAGGGGGTGGCGGTGGACCACGGGAAGCGATGGCAAGGGTGAGAGAGAAGTGAGCGGGAGTGACCAAGAGAGAGAGGG
Organism: Hemerocallis citrina; assembly: GCA_017893485.1. Lineage (NCBI taxonomy): Eukaryota > Viridiplantae > Streptophyta > Magnoliopsida > Asparagales > Asphodelaceae > Hemerocallis > Hemerocallis citrina. The sequence goes on from CM030362.1 coordinate 158,820,408, forward strand.
AGCGGGGACGGGACGGCAAAGGTAGGGAGCGGCGGTGGTTTCTGGAGGAGAGAGAGAGAGAGAGAAGTGAGTGAGCGGGATAGAGAGCGCGAGGACGGCGACGTTGGCCAAGAAACCAGCAGGGCACGAGTGGCGACGATGAGCGGCGAGAGAGCGCGCGAGAGAGAGGGAACCTGATGAAAAAAATTTGGGAAGTGAAATGTTAGGGTTCGGTTTTGGGGGAATTGTATCTCATACCTTATACCGGCGTTTTAACTAATAAACGCCCTGAGTAGACCTACCCTAGACCGATCTTTTTACAAACGCCGGAGTAGATTACCATAATTTTCAAATCCATTCGTAGTCCAAGCCTACTCCGGCGCGACTACTCAAACGTCGGAGTAGTTTCGCCGGGGTATGCTAAAATTCTTGTAGTGAGGTTGGAGAGTAATGTGTAGGTGCAAGTTTTAGGGAAATAAGTATTTTGCTGAAAGTAACCAAAGTGCATCTAACTGTAAATGACATTTAAGAGTTTGTTGAAAGATCACAAATTGACCAATTTCTATTATCACCATCCTCGAGAAGTTCTAAGTTTGACCTTGAAGAATTTAGACAAATGTTGATAGTAGTCACCATAAAGCATGAAGTTGCCTTTCAATTGTTGAGTATGATTGTATTTAAGAATGCTTTGAAAATTTAAATGGAGCAGTGAAACACATTTGGTTGTGGGTAACTTAAATATAGAAGAATGAGAGTCAAGAACATATGTTTTTCCGTAAAGTTATGAACTCAGAGGTTTGAAAAGCTCTAGAAAAGATGAAAATAGGAAGAAAAAATTAGGACCAAATGGTATACCCATTAAAGTTTGGAAGTGTCTTGGTGATGTAGGAGTGGGTTGGCTAACAAGATTGTTTAATGAGATTTTGAGGACAAATATGTCTGCTGAAAGAAGGAAGAGTATTTTAGTACTTATATATAAAAATAAAGAGGATTTACAAAGTTGTTCCAATAATCAGGCATTAAATTAATGAGCCATACGATGAAACTTTAGGAAAGAGAGATCAAACATAGACTGAGACTAGAAACAATACTGTCTGAGAATTAGTTTGGATTTTTGCCTGAGAGATCAACAATGAAAGTAATTTATGTATGGAGAAGACTTATAGAAGATAGAATAAGAAAGATCTACATATGTTGTTTATAGATCTAGAAGAAGTTTATGATAAAGTCCCTAGAGACATAATATGGTGGATGCTAAATAACAAAAGAGTAATTATTCGGTATATTGAGGTGATTAAAAATATGCATAAAGGGGTAAATACCACAATTAGAACAACCACATGAGAAAGTAGTGAATTCCCTTTTTAGTAGGTTTACACCAAAGTTCGGCTTTAAGTCCTTACCTCTTTACTTTGGTGATGGATGAATTGACGATGGAAATACAAGATGAGGTGCCTTGGTGTATGTTTTTTGTCGATGACATCATCTTAGTGGACAAGCTTAGAGCATGTATCAATTGAATTAGAATTATGGAGAGAAACTTTGAAAAATGGAGGCTTTAGAATAAGCAAAACTAAAACAGAGTATATAGAGTGTAATTTTAGAGATATTCAGAACACAAATGAGGAAATAGTAAATCTTGATGGTCAAGAGATACATAAGAAGAGACCGTTTCTAATATCTAGGCTCGATTATACAAAGAGATGGAAAATTTTGTGAAGATGTTATACATATGATCCAAGCAGGGTGGCTTAAATGAAGAAGCGCTAATGATGTATTATGTGACAAACATATACCTTTAAAGTTGAAGGAAAATTTTATAAGACGGTTGTTAGACGTGCGATGATGTATGGAGCGGAGTGTTGGGCAACAAAGAAACAACATGTCGAAAAAATGAGTGCAGCGGAGATGATGATGCTAAGACTAATGTGTGATAAAACCAGGAAGGATAGAATTAGAAACGAGCATATACGAGACATGATAAAGGTAGCTCCTATCCAAGATAAATTAAGAGAGAATCATCTCAGGTGGTTTGGACATGTCACACGTAGACCTAGTAATGCATATGTTAGAAAGAGTGATTTGATAAATATTGAGGATAGAGTTATGGGTAGGGAAAGATCTAAACTTGCTTGGGTGGAAACTATGAGAAAATATATAATAGTTTGTGGCCTTACAGAAGATATTGAGCTAAATCGAACAAAATGAAAAAAAAAAAAGATTCATGTCCATACTAACCGCGACGGCTATACGGCGTACCTATCCCGGCGTTTGGTTAAAACGTCGGGATAGTTGAGGGGGAGATTTTTTATTTTTTTTATTTTTATATTATTATTATTATTTAAAAAAAAAAAATTAAATCTACTCTCTATCCCGACGTTTGCCAAAAACGCTGACCTAGGTGAGCACTATAACATAGTTTTCATTATATACACTGGGACAACCCTCCTATATCGCAAGGGTAGCTATTTTAATTTTTTTTAAAAAAATTATTAAATATCTATCCCGACATTTTTAGGATAAACTCCAAGGTATCTTTGACCTATAACGACACTTTTTTTATGTGCACGTCGACATATCCACCTATATTGCGGGGATAGCTATTTTAATTTAAAATAAATTAAATGTATATACTGGCGTTTTCTTAGTTAAACGTCGAGATAAATATGTAAAATATTTTTTACTTATTTTTTATAAATATTTTTATATTTTAGTATTTTTTTATATAATATTTTATATGTAGATAGAACGAAATTTGGTTATCGAATATTATTGTGAAGAATGAAACTATTTTGATTTTATATATGAATTAATTAACATTAAAGAGTAGTGTAGTACGCAATATTACTCCATAGGACATTATTTATCGAATATTTATTCTTTCCTTTTGATTAAATATTTTACATCATATCTCATTACTAATATAAAGTGTCATACGTACATTTATCATATCCCATTATGTAATTGTACTTTCTTACAATCACTTACAGTAAGTAGTAGTATTTATGGTAGTATTACCCACTAAATAGAGAATAAGGTTGATATATATTGGATCGGCTATGATTCACCATACATAAGCTAACGCAATTTATAAAAGTGAATTTTGACTCACGGTTTGCAAGATACGATAATGTATCACTTGTAACTAGATTTTGAATATTAATTATAACCAAAAGAGAACGATACGATTGAAAAGCGCACAATCGACATCCAAAAATTATGAAACTTTGCGCTAGGCTAGGATTCACCACACACAACCTAATGCAACTTGTTAAAGAGAGTTTCAACTTACGGCTTGCAAGATACAGTCATGTATCACTTGTAAGCCATTTAATTTTTATTTTATAACTAAAAGAGAGCGAAACAAATGAAAAGCGCACAAACAACCATCCTAGTCCCCCGTCTCTCTCTTTCTCACAAACCCAAGCGCCAAAGACCAACCATCATGCCCCCATGTTGCCGTCGTTATTACCGTTCATGTGTCGTCAGGATGGTGATAATCTTCATTTCTCTTTCAATCTCTATGTAGAAATGAATTTGATTAGTCAAATTTTGAATTTTGAATTTCGGGTTGTAAGAAAAATAATTAAAGATTATAGAATTCTATAATTTTTTTCGAAAATATTGTGGTTTGTTCGATTGTAGAATTAGACTTATTAATGAGTAGAACAAATAGAAGATAGTATGACTTTTAAATTATGGTGAACCTATCCCGGTGTTTTTAATTAAAACACCAGTATAGGTTCAACATACCCCAGCATTTTTTAATGTAAACGTTGGGATATGGTGAGGGTAAGTTTTTATACATCCCCGTCTTTTTTTCATTACCCTAAATTCGTTGCCTTTTTCGTTTCCTCTTTCTCTCCTGTCTCTCCTCGCCACTATCTCTCTTTCTCCTCACCGACGACTCTCTCTCCCTCACCACTCGCCGCCACACCTCCCATGCCACCGCACCTCCTTCACCTTTGCAAACTCCTCACTGCCCCTCCTTTGCCTCCTTTCATCCATTGCCGCCGCCCCTCGCTGTCGCCGCCGACTATACTTCTCCCCCTGGCTAGCATTCTCTCTCCCTCAACTGCCTATTGCTATCCCCAACACTCTCTCCCTCAGCTGCCTGACTATTGCTACCCCCGACGCTCTCTCCCTCTGTCGTAGTTATCTGAATTGGTCACTGACACTCTCTTCGTCAGCTATTGCCGTCGACGCGCTCTCTCTCCCTCCGGTGCTAATCTCTGCCACCGGTGTCTCTCCCTTAGCCGGCTCTCTTTTCCCTAATCGGAAAATTTTGGTAATTTATCAATCTTGTTTATCATACTGCTAGGGTTTAGTTGATGTTGTATTAAACCAAATAGTTGATGTTGATGTTGTTATTGGATATATAGGTATATTCTCACTATATGAATAATATTATGTGTAATATTATTCTATGGGTAACACGTGTGCTACACGTACTAATTGTATGAATATCAGAACGCAGGTTGAGTGGGTTGAGAACCCAGTACCCAAACTAGTATTTATCCTATAAATGTTGGCTTGTGATAGTAGTTTAGGTATTCCAATTTTGATACCTAGGGTAAATATCTCAAGCACCTTAGACTAGGATATTAACCCTAATTTCTATTGTTAAATTTGAGATTAAGAGAGAAGTCTCATCATAGATCGAACCCAATTCTGACGTCGACCTTGCTCAGGCTGTTGCTCGATTTCGCTCATGCCGTCTCCCGACCTTGCTCAGGCCGTCGCTCAATTTCGCTCAGACCGTCGCTCGACCTTGCTCAGGCCGTTGCTCGACTTCGCTTAGGCCGCAGCTCAGACTTCTTCTTTTCTTAATTGGATCTTGACTTGGGTGTTTGGGGCCAAGTACGGGATCTACTGTTGTGTACTACTGAATCAGATCTAACCCTCCAATTTTTCTTGATTCTTATCAAGATACGGTTCACTCTAAACTTTAAGATTTGTGCTTATTTTTTAATGTTATTTTCTGTTTTAATTGTTTATTACACAGTTTTACAGAAAAATCCTTCCTTTTACTGAAATTATGCTAGTAGTAATTATTCAGAATAAACCCTCTAGATTTTGGAATTTACTGTTTAGTCCTATAAAATGGAAAAACTTAATCATGTGCTAAAGATTCCGAAACTAGAAATATTTGATAATTCTAAATTTAACAGTTGGAAAGTGAAAGCACAATAAGAGATGTGGATATAGTTGTTGGAAATAGTGTGGGCAGTGAGAATGTTGTTTAGACTAGATCCAAATATGTTTGGACTGGATCAGATCTAAATTAAAGATAAGTTCTTCACCAAATTTAAATTGTTATTCAATTATTTGTTTGAATTTTGTTGCTTAGTGCTAAAGTTCAAAACCATATTAAGTATTGTTTAATTAAATACAAACTTGAATAACTGCTTTGGCTACGTGCTTAGGATCAAATATTTATTTTCATAAATTATAGGCTTTGACTATAAAATTGAATCTCCAATTAAATTTTTGTGAATTTGATAGTGCTAATAATTTGTTTAATTGGCTAATCTTTAACAATTTGATGAATGTAGGAACTTCAAATTTATTTACAAATTGTGTGTATTGGAGACGATGGTTTTGCATCACGATATGATAAGTCTGCACTACGCAGGCTTCTCCATCGAATTTGGAAAACACTTCTAACTTGAAGTGTCGGTATGATCTATTCTAATCTTTCTTAGTATTTTCATGTGATGAATGTGTTAACGTTGTGTGCGTTTGATCACATGATTGAGAGTTTCAGATCATAATTATTCTCATTTTGAAACTAGCATGTTTTAAATTGTTTAGTGTGCCTTGTCGTACTATGTGTATAGATATAGTGGGTGACACATCGTTTGCAGTTTGATGAGATTGTATGTTATCTTCTCTAATAAAAGTTAATATATAAAGTGCATAATAAATATCTGTAACTTAGGAGAGAGCATCTTTTAGTGCATGATATGACTCCATTAGTTATGCTTTGTTCTTTCTCGTTCGTTGTACTGTGTGTGCAAAATTGAATTATTAAATATTGCTCATCATCTCGTTTAGCGTCTCGAAGATGATGAAGAACGAAAAAAGAAAATTTCTCTTACTGTGTTTAAGCAAGAGGACATTGTTAGAACCATTAGAAAAAGCAAACAATTTTGTAAAATGTGGTAAAGTAATTTTGTATTAACTCTTATAATGTGCATATATTATCAATCGCATGTATAAGTTGAGTTTAACAAATTAGAAAATTAATAATAATAGTTCTAATTGTGTATAGTCCTTGAACATAACATAATTGGCTAGGATATGAGCATTATATATTAAATTGTTTGTTCTTGTTAAAACTTACAACGCTGCTAAATGACACTTCATTAGATATGATAAATGTGAAGATTGAACTCAGATTATGGTCACTAGAAAATCATTTTACATAGTCTCTAGGAGTACATTCTGATATTTGTGATCTCAGTAGCTTTGTGACTAGATGAGATAATTGTTGGTCAGAAGTATTTAATTGCTTTTGTAGATGATTAATATAAGTCAGTCATATATATGAAGAATGAAGCACTTGTTATTCTTAATGAATTAAAAAAAAAAATCTAGTTAAATGCTAAAAATCAAGGGTTCAGATTTGATAGAGGTAGTGAATATGTTTCAATGATTTTAGAGAAGTTTGCATATGGCATAATCTCTACTGCACTCTACTTACAACAGTCAAACGGTATTGATAAATGTTAGAATCAAACACTTAGTGAAATGTTGAATTCTATATTATTGACGGTTGTTTGACTTGTGTAACTATGAGTGATGTTGTATTGTTAAACATATCTCTAATGTGTTACTACACTTTAAATTATTCACACCTTGTAGACTAAGGGATAGAAACACAAATAATTGTGTTAAAGAGAAAACGTGTGGTGCGGTACATTTGTTAGAGTACATGACCCTAGAAGGCCTAAAGAAGGACCTATAACAAATATTTGTGTGTATTTAGAAAGTGCAGAATGTAGTTCTGTGGACAGATATTTGATCTATCTAATTTGTATTAGAAGAATCTAGACTAACAAAGTTCTTTGAGGATGCGTACATAAAAATAAGTGTATGAAATGATCTAGTCCTACAGATACGGTCAATGATTCACAGTTGAAATCAAGAATCAGCCTTACTGACACTTAAAACATCAATGATAAATGAGCCAAGAAGAGTCTTTAGTAGACAATGAGATGAATTTGTGTTATACAATAATATTTTAAATAAGCTGATCTTGCCGAAAGGGGCTAAAACTATAGTAAGTAAGTAAGGGTTTTGTAGAAGAAACTTAATTTTGATTGTTCACTAGCAAATTTTAATGCATTTTAGTAGCTAACGGATTAACTGAGATAAATATGGTAGATTTGTTTGATGTCTACTCACATATTTGTCATATTGCTACAATAAGTATTCTTCTTACCCTTACATCTATTGAAAATTTTGTTATTCATAAAAGATATTTAAACAGTTTTATACTAAAAGTTTTGTACTTGATGTTTTTCACTGAACAGTTTTGTACTGGAAAGTTTTGAACTAATATGTTTAGTGAACAAGATTTACAATTTAGTAAAATCATTGTATGTTCTTAAAAGATGTATAGCCGACGAATAAATAATTTGACAAATTTCTTAAAGAGCCTAGTATATGAATCAAGTAATTCAGATTAGTACCTTTAACTTTGTTGTGTGTAAAATATAATGGCTATTATTTACTTGTTCTGTTGACATTGTTGTTCTTGGAAGTGACCTCTCTTCAACAAATGAAGTTAAAATTATGTTATTCAAATAATTCAGCATGAAACACCTAGGAATTGTGGACACCATAGGTATAAAGGTTAGTTTCGGTTGGCAAGGGATAATTCTTAGTCAAACTCATCAAATCAAAATGTGTTTCAAAAGTGTGGATATAGTGATTGAAAGTGTGTTTTGAAACACCTTATGATTATGATAAAAGGTTGACACCTAATGATGGTGCAACTATGAGATAGGTAGATCATTCTAAAGGAATTGAAAGTCTCATGTAGACAAAGATCAACATTAGAATAGACATAGCTTTTAAGATAGGTATGATCTGCAGGTTCACTAATAATCTTTATACACATTTGAGTGCCCTTAAGAGGTTAATGAGATACCTAAGTGGTCAAGAGCTTGATTTGTGCTACTCTAGTCGTTCTTCGAATGAATGGCTAATCTAATGCATTATGATGCTTAGAATTTAGTGAAAGTCGATAACTAGTGGATATGTGTTTACACTAGGAGGAACAGAAATGTTATGGAAATTAAAAGGCAAATAGGAACTATGCTATCATCCATGAAATCAGACCTCTATGTGTTATCCTCTGCAGGGGAAGAGGCTGAGTGGATTGAAGAATTTGTTTCTAGTCATCCATTAAAAAGTTTAAGTAACTCTCTAATTCTGTTATGCGACTATCAAGTTACAATGCACTGTAGCTCATAACTCACTCTATAATAGTTAGAGAAGTATATTAAGGCTGAAAGAAGCCTAGTTGAACTTTCTCATAAATAAAATGCAACTTAAATAAAATATGGCTAATGCTCTTGCTAAAAAACTTGAAAGTGATCTAATTATCAAAACTGTGGAGGAAATGGAGTTAAAAGCTATTGACTCAAAAGTTTTAACATCCTAATTGTTTTCAAATTTAGAATCCAATTGGAGCCATAGAGAAGTTCAAACTTGAGCATCAATTTTAGGGAGTTGGCATGCTTTAGATAATTTGAAAAGTTCAATGTAAATTTTGTCAATATATAATTTCATTCCAATTTTGATGATGCTATATATTTTCATAATTTACTTAGAATCATCTTATTATTCCAAAAGAAAGTGTGAAAACTTGTCGATATGTTTTCGATGTTTAGAATGTCGTTATATCATTCCAATTTTGATGATATATATCTTCTTTATGGATTCTTATTTCATTCCAATTTTGATGATTCAGAATTAACCATAATTGATTTAGCTGTTGTATCATTCCAATATGAAATATAGTATAGTTCTTGTGTAGAAACTATAATAGTTCTTATTCTTTATTTAGTTAAAGAAACTTGATTGTGATGCTTGCGTTACATTTTTGCTATGCTAATTATGAATTGTACTAAGTTCTTTTGTAGAACTAGATACTTTATAAAAATTTTCTTGAATTCTTAGAGATGTGTCTCTTGATATTCCTGTTTTCAATAAGCTAGCAAAGATGGAGGAGTTGAATCTGTCAACATAGATTTAAAAATAATGATTTGCTCAAAATGGAGGAGTAAACATAAAGCTGTAACACCCCGAATTTCAAAACATACTGAATTCAAGTTCCACAGGACTTTTCACTTCTCTTCGTACAATTTTACAATGAAACAAAACTTTACTTTATATCAGAGTTACATTTACATTAACATTTATACAGCGAAAGCAAATTTTTACAACAATGAATGAAATACAACAACACTTGAACAATCTTTATGCATCAATTCCTCTTTAGTCTTTTTCATGTGCTTTACCCTGCATGAAAACTGTGGGCACGTCAGTTCATTCAACTGACGAAATATTATACACGGCCATTCTCTCTATGCCGGAAACTGTATAACGATTCTCAACACTTAATAAACAACAAATTTGTTCACAAACAAAGCTAAGGGGACTATCCTATTGATGTAGTGTTGTTAATGTGCACTTAGTCTTTAATGCAATTATTTATGTTATATGACACTAATGCGCACTTGTTCAGAGTCTATGCAGCCCATACTACATAGGTCCGAGGGCAAGCCCTTAACCGTTCTTCATCTTGTAAGGTTCAATCCCTCGCCATGACTTAATCTACTACTGTAACTACGGTAAGTATCCTAGATGTTCTATGACCTACGAACTCATGTTTAGGCGCCCTGGAGAGAATCTCAACGCACTGTCACATGACTCATCATGCAGGCATCTTGTGGTAATTCACCTCCTTACCATAGACATGACACCACCCACAGTCACCAAACACCCCACGAGCATCGCCACCAGGCCTGGTACTCTGGAGCAGTATCCACGTCATACTCATGACGCATCATGGAACATCCTGTGAATACTCTCACGGCTGTCGATTCAATGGCCCTCATACTTATGTTTTTCTCTTACTTTCATCACATCTTCACTATGTATGTAGTCCTTAATTTAATTGAATCATGAACAAAATCAGTCCCTTAGGGTTAGCATTCCCACTATACCGGTCTTATTCATTCATTTCACATGACCCAACTCTTGGACTTTTCATTTCAAATATCATTTCAACATTTCTTTTGTTGCCTGGTATAAGGTTTAGCTACACCGTAGTTCTTAATTTTAACTCATAATTACAACATCGAGTTTTCATACTCATAAAGTCCTCTTTCATGATTAATCATAATTCACATTTCATATTCATAGTATTCATGTATTCATATTCATAATGCTCTTCATAACTCATCATGTCATTAAATTCCAATTTTCAAGTACAATATAATGCGTAAATAATTAAAATTCAATTCTTCTAACATGTCACATTCACTAGTTCATATTTCCATATAATTCTCTTAATCTTTATTGTAATCCATACTAATTTCACAATTCACAATTTCACTTAGTTTCACAATATACACTTTTCAAATTTCTCATTACAAAATCTCATTTCTAAATTCCTTAAAACAATCCATTTGATTTTCTTTATCTAAAAGACAATTTAGGTTAATAATTAAAATAAGTTCTTTCTTGCAAAAGTAGTCTCAAATTCTCATTTATACCAGGCCACAGGTCATAGAAAATTATCTCACGAAAATCTAGATATTATTTGAAACTTCAGGAAAGTCGACTGTTAAAACATGGCCAGTCGGCTGTTTCGTAAAGATTTAAAAACTCGAAAATAAAAAGATCAGGGCAGTCGACTGTTACAATATAGTCGATCGACTGTTCCGCAAAGACTTAAAACTCGAAAATAAAATGATCAGGGTAGTCGACTGTTACAATATAATCGGTCGACTGTCCTGTAAAGATTTTTAAACTCAAAACAAATAACCAGGGAAGTCGACTGTTACAATATAGTCGGTCGACAGTTCTGTAACTAAAATCTGAAATTTATTACCTGACAGTCGATTGTCGACTCTAATCCGGTCGACTGTCGATTGCACCAGGTTGCAATTTAGAGTAGATCATGTGGCATTGAAAATACGATCACAATTTTCATATTATTTATAATCGAGGTTTCCACGAAATAATATTTTTAGAATACAAGTTTTCATCTTTCTACAGTAAAGTTGTTTCAATTCAAACAATTAATTCCATATGATGTATTTAATCAATATGTGTCTCATAAGCACAACTTTCTTCACATAGCATGATTTATAAACATAAAGCATGATAATAAGATAGATTCTAGCATTTCAATTTCACACATTTATCAATTAGCAATCATCTTCACAATCATTCTCTAAATTATCATTCCATCTCTAATTTATCAAACATGAGACTAGAATTTCTTGATTTCTCTTTAACTATTTTATGACATCATTCCTAGCATGACATCTAAAATTTAGAAGCATGAGAAACACCCTCCTATGGAGACAAACGAATTGAAAGCTCATAGAGTGCAAGAAAGTAGCCTTCTCCTCCTAGAAAGCTTGGAACCCGAACCTTCTTGTGCTCCTTGAATGGTTGGCCGACCTCCTCTTGGATGGAAACACACACAAAATTTACACTCTAATCTTTTACTCCCTATTACTACTCAATCTTTTCCTCTCTTAATCTTTTTCTCTCTTAATGAACTGTTTAGTGAACTAATGAGAAGAAATATAGGAGTATTTATACACTTTTAGGATGAGAATAGATTGCTAGAATTCAATCAAGGAGTTAGAGATCAAGGATCAAGATGGATTGGAAAGTTGTAGCAACTTCCATGATCACATAACTACCCTCCACAACTTCATCCACTCCCCCTCTCTCTTTTGCTCAAATCCGGCCACCCCTAGAAAGGGTGTGCAATGCACACTCTAGTGCATGCACATGCCTTCTAGTGTCCCCCACTATTAAGTTGTATCAAACTAATTAATCAGTTGTCTACTAATTGTGTCTACTTGACAAGTTGTGACAATTAAAAGATTAATTAGTTTGTGGGCTTCAAAATAGTGGGCTTTAGACTCATGGGTCAAAATAAGTTATTTAATTTATTGGGTTGGGCTTAATTTGGAAAAACAAACTTAGGCTTTTAAAAATGGGCTTAAAAATAAAGAGAAGGAAAGAAAATAATTATTTGTTCATGTTATAGAAAATCATTTTATATATAAAAAATATTTATACAAAAATTTGTACATGCACAACACATAAAATTAACATTTTCTCATTTAATAAAAATTCAGGGTATTACAAAAGCAGTGTGCAAGGATAGGGTTTCAGTTTATTTCTTTCGAGAATAAATTTGTCACTTGCTTGGTAAAACTTCTGTTGAGTTTAAGACTCTTGTGTTCATGAGCTTAAAACTCATATTTTGTTCTTGAAGTTTATTTGCTTTGTTTGATTTTGAAACTATGACAAATTTTTCCAGTTGGTTTAGTCATTATAAACTATTCTGCCGTGATATGGTTTGGGAACTATATAATTATTTTGGTTTAGTCTTTTTTGAATTATTCGAATTTATAATTGATTTAGTCCTTAAGAACTGTACATTGAGTGATACATTTCTTTTATTTAAAGACTGCTATCAGCTAATCAGTTTCATGTTGAACTGATGAGATAATCCAGTATGTTTATATATTGAGAATATAGGAGGAGATTGTTGGATATATAGATATATTCTCACTATATGAATAATATTATGTAAAATATTATTCTATGGGTAACATGTGTGTTACACGTACTAATTGTATGGATATCGGAATGCGGGTTGAGTGGGTTGAGAACCCAGTACCCAAACCAGTATTTATCCTATAAATACTTGCTTGTGATAGTAGTCTAGGTATTTCAATTTTGAAATCTAGGGTAAATATCTCAAGCACCTTAGACTAGGATATTAACCATAATTTCTATTGTTATAATCTCTAATAATCTCTAACAGTTGCTAGGGTTGATGTTGATGTTGTTGATGTTGGTGTTGTTACTTTGCATTGTGTGTCATGCCTGTTTATTTTAATGGTGTAGCTCCAAATAGACAATATATTATTTGCTTTAGGGCATGGTTGGTTTCATATAGTTAAGACTTCCTCCAATTTTATGTAGTTTAAGCTATTGAAGTTAGAGCACTAGATAGATTACTTGATTTGCAGTCGGCATTGTTTGGTTTAATGTAGTCGTAGGTGTAATTGGTTCATAGTGGAGGATGAGACAACATTAAAGGATAGGCGTAATATATGATTTCTTATCGTCCCGCATTTTTGGCATGGGATAATCTCCACCTTGTAAATGTGTATGTTTCTTTTTTCCATTCCCTACATTCCCTTTTAATTAAGTTGTGTAATGGAACACATTTCATGTAATCTGCACAAAAGACAAAGATCAACAAAAGTTAATAAGATGTATGGTGCTTACTGGCAGCTACTTATTAGGAAAATTTATCGCTGTTGGTTGTGAACTGTTGTCAGACTTCATACGGAAAAGATACACATAAAATCCTAGAAAGAGCAGGAAGTGCTTAGAATTAAGTTCGATGATGAATATAGCAAAGGTCCTCGACATATATATATATATATATATATATATATATATATATATATATATATATATATATATATATATATATATATATATATATATATATATATATATATATATATGGGGTAAAAGGGATATGAGCAACTTGCTCATTTAGTAAATGAGCAATTGATTATGTGGCATGTATGTGATGCATTGAACAACTAATTCTTTTAATGATTTTCCAATCACATGTATGCCATATCATCAATTGCTTATTTACTAAATGAGCAAGTTGCTCATACCCCGTTTTCATACATATATATGTATATATATATATATATGTATATATATAGATAACCTAGACTTTTTCATTCTTATGCTCGGAGAATATGACTTTAGCTCTAATGAATTGAATACAGGTTTGCTAATAGTAAATAAATAGTCGAGCCTTAGGAGAACAATTTTCTTTCTAGTATTTCAAGAAGGGTGCTCCAATCAGTCAAAAAATAATTAAGGTAATTGACAGGATAGACAAGTTTCCTGCAGATAATAGTTTCATGAACTGGAGAACAATTTAGAAACTGAATCTAGCATTGGTGTCTGTATCTCGAAGATTGCTATCACATGTGGTTGAATAAATGGCCCTACAATGTGTCATGGAACTATTACCAAAAGGCACCAACCAACATCTATTATTAAGTTGTATCATCAAGCGTCACAACCGCACTGTACGGTCGCCGCAACTCGGAGAAGAAGCATATGGAAACTGGCCTTTAAACTCCCACTGAATTCGGACTCTCAACTAAAACTCATGGAACTCCAGACCTATATCATTAACACTGGAATTACTTGCTCTCAGGGTCCCGATAGGAAAGCTTGGGGACTGAAAAAGAATGGCAAGTTCACCGTTCACTCCCTTTATAACTGCATTCATTTTAGTGGATGTAGCTCAAATTGGTCGAGCGTTATTTGGAGGATGAAAGCCCCACTGAAAATTAAAGTTTTCTTATGGTTGGTGATAAACGATGTAATTTTGACTAGAGAGAACCTTACTTAACGGCAACCGAATGTGGATTCTCTTTGTGGGTCCTGCAACGCTGCCCACGAGACTAGAGACCATCTGTTGCTAGAGTGTCCTAGGAGCAAAGCGGTTTTCGTTGAGGTACTCAGCGCCCTAGGAACGAATCAGTTCTCTAGTGTATACGAGAATCTGTGGATAGGGTCAAAGTTCGCTACTGAGAGACGAACTATGATAGAAACTTGGTATATCGCTATCACCGCTACAACCTGGGTTCTTTGGCTAGACAGGAACAATTGCTATTTCCGTGGGACTAGTAATAATATTTCTGGTAATTTGACTCACATTATGCACCTTATTTTCTTTTGGGCTAATGTTGCCGCAACAGGTCCTAGAGAGAGGATTGCGAGTGTCTTCCAGGTGGAGGAGTATGATGATGATGTAGTTGAGATAGGCCCGACGATTGACTGACTGCCAGCTCGTCCTTCTACTGTTGATAGATCCCCACCACCCCAGAGTTTGTTGGGGGATATGATGTATTTTGTTTAGATGTTTGTATGTTTTGCCCTTTCTCTTCTTTTATCTTACCCCCTATGCTCGGGGTGGAGTTATGTACTTTAATTATGTTGTAGGACCCTGTACTTGGCTCAGTACTCTGAGTTTGTTTTATTAACCGCTTATTAAAAAAGCAGGGTGACAATACTCCATATTTCCTTGAGAAGAGAAAAACAAACAAAAAAAAAAAAAAAAAAAAATCTGTTGTCAAGTTTCTGCAGATCGATGAAGCTCCATTTTCTCCCTAAATAACCCCTAGAAAGATAAAAGTGTTTCCATTAATGTTTTATTTCATAGATCATACAGTCTGCACTGTAAGATTCTTTGGGCTTTCATGAGTGAGAAAGCAAAAGAGTTAGAAAGCCAGTGCCACATGGCAGCGTCAGCACTTCTTACCACTTCATATCCTTACATATTTATTGTTTTCAAGTATGTTTTCTTGAGAATTAATTTTTTATGTCATTATATTTTATATGTAGATTTGTTGATGTGTTTATAATTTATCTTAATTTTCAGTAAACGTGTGATATATGACGAGAACAAAGGAGAAAGTGATCCCGATTAGGCAGGAGGAACTGGTAGATCTTTTCTTCCGCCAATTCATTGACGCCCTAACGTGAAGTTCTCTCTGAATTGAAGGGGAGCGAGCATTCCGATCGTGTGCGTGGACGGGTTTAGGACCGACACCCACCGGCGTCTTTGGTCCTCGTGCATGTTCTTCCAGTGGGGCCACAAAGGACGAGGTGGATCAATTGAAGGCAACAGTGGCACTTCTGCAGACGCAAATGACAACATTAATCGGGCAACAGTCACAAGAAATTTTAACTCAACCACCGATTAATATAGTATAAGTCTTGTTAGTATTATTATTAGTCCCATTATGGCATAACAATTAATAATTTTATATGATATAACTTTCAGTAATTGTATGTACGAGCTGTCAAGCTGGTGGTCAGGTCGAGTTTGGCCCAAACCTATCGAAACCCAAGTAGAACCTAATTCTGGCCATACCTATATCGACCCTTGCACTAGCACTTGCCTAATTTCTACACATGCATACGTATCACACACGCGAAACACCACACAAAGTAGTGAAAATGGTATCTAATTAATATATTTGTACGCACAAAGAATATATATATATATATATATATATATATATATATATATATATATATATATATATATATATATATACTAGATTTGCCCGTGGGCACGTGCCTACGACACGTCTTCGGAACCATACAGCATATGAATGTGTAACCCCTATTTCCGCAAATACGTATTTCCTGGGTATTGTTCCGTATTTTGATATATGTAAATTTGATATTGTTAAATTCATTTTGAATTTATTGTTAAAGCTTTTCCTAAACAATTGTTATAATTATTTTGAATAAAACTTGTCTCTATATCTACTTGATCAACTATTTACATTTTAATCTCAAATCAAAAATATTATTATTACTGTTTGGACTATTTCAACAAATTCCTATTTTTAATATATAGATATTGCTATGATAATTGATATGATAATTGTTATGGTTATTGTTATTATTTTTATTACTATTATGGTCACTATTATTATTATTGTCAGTATTTTATTCTTAGTGTTATTATTCTTACTAATTTTTATTGTTAGTATTATTATTTTTGTTTACAAGTTTATTTCTATTCTTATTGTCACTATGGTTATTTATTGTTATATTTGATTATTAAAACAAATCCGTTTTTGTTTAAGAATTGTGCTTCTTTCACTATTTCAAATCATTTAGATAAGATAGTATGATTCTTTTATGTTTGGATTTATATTGATCCTTATATTTATATACAATGCATTTTATTCTATTGGATCCATACTCATACCCAAATACCCAATATCCTATCTCCTTCCTATAAATACTCTCATCTATTTTTACAAAACCCTAATCCTATTCTTAAATCCCTAACCCCGCTGCCTAACCCTCTCTCCCTGTTTAAACCTAACCCATGTTTACTGTACATCCCTAATCCCTCTCCAACTCCCGCTCTCCCTCTCCCTGCTAATCCACCGCCGAACCCAAACTTCCGTTCCCCTCCGATCGCCCACTCTCCATCGTCTCCATCGATCCCCTCACCCTCGTCAACCTCGTCACCACCATCCCCGTCTCCATCTTCCCCTGTCCTCGTCATCAAACCGCTCGAACCCAACTTCCCCATTGCCGAAACCCATTCCCCCATTTTGCCTCGACCACCTACCCACTCGCCATTGCCACCGTGATCCCTCGCCGCTCACCCCTCGCAACCTCCGCTGATCCCCCTAGCCGTCGTCGTCGTCGTTCAAGTCTCCGGATCGCGCTGTTCGCCTCCCCTGTTTTCGAGTGAAATAGAGCATCCGCTGCCGCTGTCACCCTTGCCACTGCCATTGCTTCCCGACAGCAGCGACGTCATCGCTGCCAGCGTCGCAAGTCCCATCGCAGTCGCGCCGCATCGTCGCCAAGCTTTCCCGCTCGCTGTCTCTCTCTGTCGAAAGGAAGAAGACGATAGGCGATTGGCTTGCCTGGTGTTTGCTGTTTTGGGCTCTTAGGATCTGATTTCACTGTTCTGTGTGTGTGTTTGGATCCGGTATGGAGCAATCATCCATTGGTTGGTTACGGTGTCTGGTGTTGTGTGCACAGCAGATCCGATCCTACTATCCGCTGTTTTGGGGCCAGATCCGATGTGGGGAAGGCTTTCCATTGGTGGGATTCGCTGTTTTGTGTTTGGTGTGTGGCGGATCTAGTTACGGTGTTTGCTGTTCCGGTCAGATCTGGTATGGAGTTTCTGAGTTGCTGATTTCTTGTTTGCGGTTGATTCTTCGTGCATATTTTTGGGAGTTTTCACCCGGGATTCTGATCCCGTTATTCTTTTAATATCCAGAATCGTCTCCTAACAGGCAAGCGTCTCTTGAACTCATTTTTATTATTTCTAGTTCAAGAAAACATTCCTTGAAATTCGGCAAGTAGTAATCAATTTGAATATCACATTTAATTGAACTCCGATGTTTCCTTATTGTATAATGCTATTGATTCGTAGTTGTCTTATCGTGCTATTGCTATTAAAATAAAACTTGTACCCTAAATTTATTTTATTATGAAACTTTCAAATATACTGCCTTGTCAATTGTCGAGTTGTACTGAGGTTTCGACCCGGTTCCTGACACAATAACTTAAAATCTGGCACATAGAAATCATAGTACACTTAGTCCATATATTGTTATATTTTTCATATAAACCCGTGTTTTTCTATATTTAATGAATTGTATCATGTATATTCATGTGTTGTATAGTCTTGATATCATCTTGAAATTGTACTAGTGCTATTGGTCTCATCGATCATACCTGTTGCATGAGTATTGATACCATCGTCCACATTGATCATAGACATGTTCATAAATGATTGATAATAAAATGTTAATCAAGCCAGGGTTAAGGGTTGACTAGGGTAGTTGATGACATAGTGACTGTACTCGGAAGAGGGGCCCGTATTTCCCTATTTATCGATCTATCGGTCTATCGGTCTATTGGTCTATTGGTCATATCGGTCATCGTTTAATTGTAGATTACTGACTACAGTATCTCGATTGAATCGGTCATCGGCTATTATTGAATATTGTTCCCGAGTACATGATCTATAGACTCTACCACCTTGGTCTAAACGAAATTGATTGTATGCATGGAACCTGTAGTATGGGATGCAGTAGTACGTGCATTAGTTAGGATTAAAATGAATAATAGACTTATAGACATAAATGAACATTGAACATTGACACTAATACTGAATATTAGTTATTAAACTTTGATTCCCGATTCCTGAATTTATTAATTATCAACTTTTGATTTTGTTACCGTTTATTATTTATTGACTCCGATATCGTTCCAATTTCTGTTTTGTTATATAGTTCTTTATTTCCTATTTTACTGCTTTCTATTACTTGTCGCCCAAAGCTTGCTCTAACGGGTTCTTTTCATCCCTCTTTTGAGTTGTGTCATTCAGGTGCAGTGATGGATAACCGAAAGGAACTCGTCGAACTGTTACCGCATTGCATACTCTCGAGCTATTTGGTAAGTCCTTGTATTCCAGACTTGGTTATTAAATTTTATTCTGTTTATGTGATTATATTAATCTGCGTGGTTATGATTATTATCTTTCATGTTGTTGAGTTAAGACTGACACAGCTAATGGATGATGTTAGAATCATTCGCTGGGTCATGTCACGTACTCGTATTCCGTATTTTTGGGAAGCGGGGCGTGACAGAATGTCTTGTAAACAGTAAAACAACAATTATGTAGCTCAAGTTTGAATAGTAAAACAATAATTAGTTGTAATTAAAAGTCCATGTTTCCATTAGTACATGTTGAAAAATATTTATAAATGGGGTGTAAAATCCAACTTCTTAGAACTTTGAGTGTGAAAAATGATGAAATTTAACTGTTGATGAGATATTTGCTATTTTCAATGTAACATGAGCAATAAAAAAATGCATTAAAAAGTCTGAAAATTTACAAACCTGAAATCTACAAATAAATAAATAAATGAATAAATAAATAGAGAGAGAATGAGAGAGAGAGAGAGAGAGAGAGAGAGAGAGAGAGAGAGAAAGAGAGATAAATAAATAAATAAATAAATAAATAAATAAAGGAGTTGTTTGGGGAATTTGTATTTAAGTTTTGGGAGAGAACTTTTGGGTGGGAATATATGTTTTGTGAGGTTAGATCTGGACCATTGATTTTAACTCTATTGAATGAGAGCCACTTGATAGCTTTCTTTGTGTTTTATTATATATATATATATATATATATATATATATATATATATATATATAAGTAACTTTTCTCTCGTTTATTAGGAAAAGAAATCACTACTCGCTATTTATATTATAAATTGAGAATTGGTTGTAGAAATATTTCCTATTTTAGGTAAAAATCGTGTAACCTTTTTAAACCTGTGAACTCCCCTAAGGACTGGTTTCAATAAATACCTAATGTTATGAATGAACAATGACCAAGAATTGGAATTTATTCCCTGTTCTTGTATAATATATTTGTACTGCCTATTTCAGATACGAGATAAGTTTGCTTGTTCTTGGGGTTGCAAGGGTATCTAGTTAATCCAATTCGATATATTTGAACAAGAATCTAATGTGAAGTCCTTCTAAGTTCTAAGTGTACTTGAATTTCATCCAGTGAGGAATATAATGGGCATCATGTGCAATGCAGGCATTCTTGAACTGGAGTTCTCATTTGATATGGAAGCTATAAAATTAGATTTATATGTTGGTGAATTCAACATAGACATTTGCTATCCTGAAATGTAGATGCTTTCATACACTGTTTATAATGTAGGAATTATCATTCTGCCAAGTATACAAGGTATATTGCTTACCATCCATTTCATTCATTAGCTGTTAATATTTAGATTCATTGTTTATTACTTCTCAGCTAAAATGTGCTGGGTACAAGTGTGAAGCTTAGTAAATGCTCTTGAAGTTACTATTTAGCACATACTACTATTCTTAGCAACCTAAAGTAGTAATATTGAACTAGTACAGTAACATAGCTCTGCTGATGTCCAAATTAATATGCATTTATTATATTGGTGAGGTGACAATTGAGGATGCTAACAGCTCAGTAAGAAAAGGAGAACCAGCTGCATAATTTTGTCCTCCAACACTTATCAGTCTTAAAAAAATTATAGATTGTACCCTATTTTAATTCATACGCAGTATTAGATTAACAATTCACTTTGCATGTTCATGTTTATTTAATTTCGACAATATTGTGGATTATACGGGACCAGCGAATTTCATCGATTTCCAATCACGCACATACAACATGACAAAATGCCAATAGAATTGGAAGCAACACCGCGCTACACCATGAGACACCCCCGCCCAAGTTTGTTGTACTTAGACTTTCTTTTTCTAATGTTTTGTCCCAACATTATCAATGTTTTGTAATAATTATGTGTTGTACAACTTATATATTTGTGACTCTTTGTATGACAATTTATATATGTTAGATTATTTTGTTTTCTATTTAATTGTTATTTATTGTGGTATGTGAATTTTTGTTGTTTATTATGCTATTATTGTTGATTTTAAAATTTAAGCATTTAAATTTAGCGTGACTACAGAATTTGTAATATGCGATTAATTACATTAATTACATGGTTTTTTTATTTAAAAATTTGAAATAGTGCAACAACAAAAAGAAAAAATATCTATCTGGGCGTCTTTCTTTACCTAACACCGCCGGGATAGATATCCAGCCTGAATCACAAAAAAAAAAAAAAAAAAAAATTTCTTTAACCTATCCCAGCGTTTTAGTAAATCGCCGTTATATGGTGTTAATTTAAATAATTAAATCACTAAAATATATTAAAAAAATAATTTAACCTGTCACGGTGTTTCAAGAACGTCGGGATAGATTATTAATTTTCCTTACACAAAAATCTACCTATGTCGTCGCTTATGAAACGCCACTATAGGTGTTATACATACAGCGGCTGTTAGCATTGGTATCGGGTCGGGTCCTTCACTACCTGGACTCGGACCCGGTCCCCTACGGGTCAAAAAATTGGACCCGGACCCGGACCCGGACCCGTGAGGACCGGATCCGGTTTCGGGTTCGGGTCCTATTAAAATATTCCTACCCGTTCGGGTAGGAGCGGGAGTGTGAGCAGCGAGCGGAGGCGGCGAGTGGAGGATTTAGAATAAAGGAGAGAAGAAAAAGGCATGTGTTTTGAGTTTGGAAGATGAAGATTTAGAATTGAGGAGGAATGAGGGAATGGATGAGGACAGAATAATTGTTTTTACGTTGATTTTTTGGGTTTTTTTTAATGGGTCCGGGTCCGGGTCGGGTCTCTTTTGAGCGGACACGGACCCGGACCCGAAAGTACAATGAGTCCCATTTTAGGACCCAGATCCGGATAGGCCGGATCGGATCCGGTCCAATGTCGGATCCGAGTCGGGTCCGAATCGGATCCGAATTTCGGGTATTTATAGCGGCTGTTGTGATCGTTGACTTGTTAAAGAACTAAGACAAAGTGTATCCACTTTCATTTTATATTTTTTCTAAAATGGTGAAGTGTGAAGAAAGTAATAAAAGATAATAATTTTTTATTTATTGGTAAAAAATTAAGAAGATATAATTACCAAAATTTATTGCTCTCACTTTTAATGTTTACTTCCGCTCTTAATTTATCAAAATATATACATTTATCACTTTCAATGCTTACTAGTTTTTTTATTTTAAGTGCGATGCACGTTTTGATAAATAGTTGAAATTAAACGTATGATACATGTAAGTTGATACTAATTAGCACATGCGATGGATGTCTTAAATTTAAAAAAAAAATGGAACTGGACAGGCGATACACGAATTTATTTTGAAAATTAAGAAAGTAAAAAACTTTGATTTGTACGTACGATGCACTCGCACGAGTTTGTTTAGTAATTAGTACATGCAATGAATGTCTTATTTTTTTTAAAAGTTGGAGCTAAACGGGCGATACATATATATTTTTTAAAATTAAGAAGAAAAAAACTTTGATTTGTTAGTGCGATGCACGTGTTGATAAATAGATTTGGAGTTGCACGTGCGATGCATGGGCTTATTTGGTGACAAAGTGGTTTTTTTGTGTGACAAAAAAATATTAAAGAAATATTTAAAAATGTTTGTTTGGGACAAACTTTAGTAATTAGCACGTGCGATGAACACCTTATTTTTTTATAAAAATGGAGCTAAACAGGCGATACATGTATTTTTTAAAAATTAAGAAGAAAAAAACACTTTGATTTATACATGTGATATACACGTTGATAAATAGATTTGAAGTTGCACGTGCGATGCACATATTTATTTGTTGACAAAGTGGTGTTTGTTGTGTAAAAAAAAAATATTTAAAAAATATTTGTTTGTGATAAACTCTCCCGTTAAATAGCAGTAGATGTTTCACTAATCTAAGTTAACCAAACACCTCCTCCAATTAGGTGGATTTGTTATCAAGCAAATAAACAAAACATAGAGGTAGTCAATTGAAATTTACCCTCTCCTAGACCCTAAACCCCAAATTCGGCTTTGTAGTGATAGAAGAAGAGGACAATGGAAATGACGAAATCATATTGTCTCGGTGCATTCTTTCAGCAACAAAAAAAACCCAAATGGAAAAAAAATAATACAGAAAACAGGAAAAATAGGTAAAACAAAAAAAAATCATCTTTGATCCCTTTGGAAAAATAAAATAAATTAAAAATGTTAGAACCTCTGCCCGCACAATTCTTCAATTATGGAATGAGATTGTATGTATATACGGGCAACATGGGTGTGTGTGGTTGCGGTCTTGTTAAAAAATAAACAAAAAATGTAAACAATGGTCATAAACTTAGTTCATCTTATAAGTTTTATGAATATTGTGCAAAACTAGGATTGGTATTTGGGTCGAACGGGCCGGGCCGGGCCGGACCCGTCTGGGTTGGATATTGACTTGGGCGGGTTCGGGCCGGGCCGGACCGGGTCGAAAAGTGGAAATGGCGACCCGCCCAACCCGTGAACCCTTTTGGGTCCAACCCGGGTCGGGTCGGGTTGGTTCGCTGGTTGGCCCGTTTAGATATGTTTTTTTAAAAAAAAACTTATAATAATAATAATAATAATAATAATAATAATAATAATAATAAACATTAAAAATCGTAATAATAATAATAAGATCGAAAGAGTAAAATTGCCAAAAATATTGAAATATTATTCATATGATTTTAAATTATACAAGTTTCACAATTTCTAATGAAATAAAGAATTCAATTCACAAATTTGTTTTATATACTAACATATTTCTTATATACAATTTCAATTTACTTCAATTTTTTTTAATTTGAAATAACAAATACCGATATAATACAATTTTTTTTATCTATTTACAATTGTCTTCAAGTTGATGGCCTTGAATTTGTTGTTGGTCTTAAATTCTTCATTTTGGTTGCTATTGTTGTTGTTGTTGTTGTTGTTGTTGTTGTTGTTCCGGCGAGTTGCTCCCACTTGTGGACGTAGATAATGCTTTTCCTTGTGTCCTATCTTCAGCCTTCAGCCAGTCTTCTGTGCAAACGAGCATCTCTAACGTGTCGGGCTTCAAGCGATTCCTGTAATCAGTTAGAACTCTGCCACTTGAAGAAAATGCACTTTCAGAAGCAACTGTAGAGACATGAGGAGTTAGTAAATCTTTAGCCATAATTGACAGAATACTATAAGTGTGTTCATGGTCTTTTCACCATTGTAAAATATTTGTAAAATATCTAGTGGAGAAGAAGAAGACTCAGAATCTTGTTGGTTATACCAATTTAATTTATTTGGTTGATTAGTCATAGGGTTTTTGGATTGAATTTGTGAAAGTAAATTAAATGTTCTATCATCAAATTTACTCTTACCCTTACCTTTAGAACTACCAGAAGAACTAACTACAGAAGTTGTACTACTAGAAGCAAAAGATCGATCATGATAATCATACAAGTTATTTAATGTAGATTCAAATTTAACTAACAAAGAAGCGCAATCAATTACTATTTCTACATTTTCCCCAAGTAATGCAAAAAATATTTCAATCAAACTCTTCGTACTTTCAAATTTGATACGAGGATCCATAACGTTAGCAACACAAATCAACATAGGAGGAGGAAAAAAATACTTCAAATTTTTTTTGTATGCAGGTTTTACAATATCACCGACAAAAGTATCATTTAACATTTCGTTAAATGTTTGCATCATACTAACTAATGAAATAAAAATGCTACTAGAAATAGATTCATATGTTTTTGAAAATTTTAAAATTGCGGTTTTAAAAGGTTCTAAAAATTTCAACAAAGATTCGGCATAAAACCAATCGGTGGGAGTCATTTCAAAATTTGGCATATTTTTTGCGATACAAAAATTATTTACAACTGCTTTATATTCGGTAACAATATGTAGTAAATCAAAAGTAGAGTTCCATCGGTGTTTAACATCCTTTGAAAATCTTCTAAAAGGTACATTTGAAATCCTACACCAATTTTTTCATTCTTGAAATACTCTGGGACTTAATGCAATGAAATGTACACAATTTCTAATTTTAAGTATATATAGATCGGCTATTTTTAATGCATCTTGAACACATAAATTTAAAATATGACATGCACATCTAATATGAAAAATATTGTCAGATGGAGGGTTTAATGTGGATTTTAAAGTAGTAATTGCTGCATTGTTGTTAGATATATTATCAAAACTAATACACATAATTTTATCGCAAATATGAAAAACATCACAAATTTCTAAAATACGGTTTGCTATTTTAGCGCCACTATGGGGATACAGCAACGAGGCAAGTGATATGATTCTTTTTTGAAGAATCCAACAATTATCGATCCAATGACAGGTTATTCCCATCGTTGGAATATCGTTGACACCCGTCCAACAATCCGAAGTTAAATTAACTCTATACGTTAAACTCCATTAAACTGCAATCAAAGCGTCCTTCATTTCATTGTACACTTTAAAACAATCCGATTTGCAAGTATTTCTTGGGATTCTTCTAAAATGAGGGTTTAAGGCCGTTTGATTAAAATTTTCCAAGTTCCTACTATCAGGATAGGAAAATGGTAACTCTTCCTTTATTACTAATCGGGCCATTTCCCGACGAACAAGATCGGGATCAGAAGGGTGGCTATTAACTAGACAGGTCCTAGGGTTGATTTTTTGTTGGCCGGGCAGGTCAACAAGAAGGTCTTTATGGTTATGTTGGATGTGTCTACTAATTGTACCGGTGCCATCACCCCTCTTGAATTTGTATGCCTTAGAACATGTTTTACAAACTTTCAGCCCTATACCCGAATTTTGTTCGTTCGGGATAAAATCGTAAAATTTATACCAATCACTATTTTCTCATCTACTTTTCCTACCACTACGGGGTTGTGTGGTTTCGGTTGGTTGTTGTTGTTGTTCTTCTTCTTCTAATTGTATGTCTCCAACAATCTCATCGTGTGTACCCCATTGTTAGGTAGGAGGATCATGGTACTCTTCGGCGGGCTCACTAATTGGGACAATTGGTGACCTACGGGAAGTGCCAGTGGAATCTTGCCCACTTTGGCTACGACCGCTACCGTGTGATCTAGACATAATGTAGTAATATATGTAAAAAAAAAACTACACAATGTAGGAGCGATGAGATAAAAAAAATCTAGAAAGTAAGAGGGTTGAGATAGAGAAGATAAAAAAACCAACAATAATTATAACTACAACAAAAATAAAATAAGAAGAGAGGTATGAAATATTGATACTGTTCACCGTGGATACGCGTATATAAAAAAATCCATGAAAATAAGAATAGAAGTAGAAGTAGAATTCTTCAAATTCGAAATTGAAGAGTTGGGGAGAGCTTGTTGCAGAGCAAACTTGATCACTTGGAGTTGGACGCGAGTTGAAGAGTTGAAGACGTTGTTGAATTTTGATTTCGATACGATCGGAATTTGATCGTGTATATGCCTTGAACACTTGTTTATTCAATACTTCAATTGTTCACAAATTGCTTAGAAACGAGTAATAATAGTAGAGAGAGTAAGAGAGTGAGGTGTGATTTTTTTGATGGGGTTTTGGGGGGGTATTTATAGGCTAAAAATAAAAAAAAACCAAAAAAAAAAGCAAAACGACTCTAAGAGTCGTTTGCTGCTCTCTGGTGAACAGTGCCGAACGGCACGCTGACCCGCGGATCAACGGTCGGCCCGTGGTGGGCCGAACGTTTGACCCGTTCGGGTCAAACGGTTCGTAACCCGCGGGTCGACCCACGGGTTGGCGGGCGGGTTGGGGGTATTTTTAACGGGTTCGCGGGCCGGGTTAAACGGGTTTGATTCGGTATTTTGGCGACCCGGGTCGATCCGTTACTGTTCACGGGTTCGACCCGAACCCGAACCGCTGTTACGCGGGCCGGATTATACGGGCGGGTTCCGGACGGATTGGTGGTTGACCCGGTCCACTTGCCATCCCTATGCAAAACCTTTTGAATGTAAGCAGGAGGTAAAAATTGTACATAATTTTTTCTTGTTGTGTGTGTTAACTTCTGAAGTAAATGAAGGAAAATATCATCACCTAATTCATAAAAAACACAAGCACAACACATAGATACTGTAAAATTTACAATTGTCATAAATAACGACAAGAAAGTAACTGACAACAAAATAACACAAAAGAGAAAAAGGTAGATGCAACAAATGCATAACTAAAATAAAACGTAAAGTCTTGCCAAATGTTACCACTTTAATCAAGGAACCCCATTTTAGTTGGATTTAGATTCCCTCCTTTAATTAAAATTCAGAGGAGAATTCGATAATCCTTCTAACCCGTCTATCTACAAATAGACGATAATAAAAGATTCACCTAAAAAAGGAGAGCGCTACGTGTAGTACATGTGCTTTGAATTTGCACTCTACGGGTGGACTTGGCCCAAGAAGGGGACCAACACTAATTCACCCAAGTCTATGTTATCTAAGCCCATTTTATGCTTTACTTCTATTGCTGGGCTTCCCGAAACAAATGTTATTGGGTCGTCTTTGAGGGGGTCAATGTTTCCGCTACTGGGCCCATATTGGGGTCATTGTGGAGTCTTCTCCAACTATACAAGACATGGGGGCGTGTCTTGATCTAGAAGATGATGATCCATTTGCGGACGAGGATTCAGATTTTGATGAGGAAATGGTAGAAGATACTCAACGGTTTTTAGCTAGAGAACAAGTTTTGGCTCTCCCTTTGACTCCGGAGGTGGTGCTGACTACTTTTCCTGATTCACAGTTCAGTATTGAGGGAATGGGGCAGATAAAGGGGATCAAGATCCACTCTGTTTACAAGAGGGCACCTACGGAGTCTTTAAATCACTTTTTAGAGATTGCGGCTACCTCTAAAGTTTCCAAAACCGACGATGCATCTACGTGTAATTGGTTTACGTCTATTTTTAATTATATGTCTGATGTCGATGTTTTCTGTCTAGCCAAAATTAGTGGCCTGGAGGTGGGCGATATTGACCGCAACGCCCTATTCTCAATAAGATTAGGGGTTGGGAACTGGATAGGAAAGCCCATGTAGCTCCCCTGTCACCCAACACCTAACGTAACGCTAAATCTATTTGTAATGATAATGCTATTTTGGAACGTTAGGGGCCTGGGTGGTCATGGAAAATGGGAGATGGTGAGGGACGTCATTTCTAACTCCAAAGCTAACATTGTGGGTCTCCAGGAGACTAAACTATCACATGTATCTAGATTTAGGAGAATCAGGGGGAATAAGATCATAGAATGGAAAACTCGGCCGTTCGCTGGGGCATCTAGGGGTATTGCTATTGGGTTTAACCCCAATATATTTTCTAACCAAGATGAATTTCTTGAAGAATTCTTCTTGTCTTTTCGGCTTCAACACCAGAATGATAATTGGACTCAAACCGTGACAGCTGTTTATGTTCCTAACCATGCACCCTCTAGAGCGTTGTTCTGGACAGAACTCCACTCAATCTAAACTCGATGGCAGAAGTCGTTGGTGGTTGGAGGCGATTTTAACATCACAATATTTGCTTTTGAACACAGCGGTGGGGGATTTAGTGATTCAAACAGGGAAGATTTCAATAGGGTTATCACGAACCTGGAATTGGTTGACATCCCTGCTTCAGATAGATTTTTCACCTGGTCCAACATGCAAGCTTCCCCGATCCTGACCAACCTTGACAAAATTTTGGTCTTGCTGGACTGGGAGGCAAGATTCCAGCTTGCTGATGCCAGATCATTACCTAACCCAACGTCTGACCGTGTACCTATTATCCTATCCTCGGGCAAACTCAACATCAGGAAAAAGACTAAATTCAGGTTTTAGAAAGTCTGGCTTGAAATTCAGGGCTTTCACCACTTGGTCATGGAAAACTGGTCTCTACCTACTCGGGGTACGGAAGTTGCTGCAATTTGGTGCGAAAAGATCTGCAGGCTCTGTTCTAAGCTAAGGAAGTGGAACCGTACCAGGTTCTATTCAATTTGGCAGGTAAAATAATCCATTCTGGAGGATATTGATGGTCTAGAAAGAATGGAAGAGACTAGAGACCTCACTCAAGATGAATGTAACCGTCTTCTTAGTCTTCGGGAGAACATTGACCAAATGTATAAACTTGAAGAGATTAAATGGCAACAAAGATTTCGAATTTTGTGGCTCAAAGAGGGAGACGCGAATACAGCATTTTTCTACTGAGTTGCTAGTGCACAACGAAGATCTAACCTCATCTTGTCAATCCAGACGGATAACGGAGTGATATAAGAGGAACATCTGATCAACCAAACTATCCAATATCATTTCAAAAATCTTTTTGGCTCCAGAGCAGAGTTTAGGAAACCACTGAACGCAGAGTTATGGCAATGCAATTTTCCAGGTTTTGACCAAGCACTGTTGATGGTTGAAAGTCTGTTCTTGGAGGAGGAAGTCAAAGAAGTGATCTCTCGATTGGCTGCGACAAAGCTCCTGGTCCTGATGGATTTTCGATCCTCTTCTACCAGACATTTTGGGAAGAAATCAAGGACGATGTCATGACAGTAATGTATGAATTCTATGATCACTGAAACTTAGTAGGCTCAACACTGTAGAAGTGGTTTTACTCCCCAAAAAGGAAGATTTCCATAAAGTCGGGGACTTTTGCCCCATCATCCTTCTCAATTACTAAGTAAAGATCATCACCAAGACCCTTGCGAATAGATTAGCAAAGGTGATGGATGGTTTGGTCAGTCGTGAGCAGTCAGAATTTATCAAAGGTAGGTGTATTCTGGACTGCATATCTACTGTGGAAGAAGTTATTCATCTGTGCCACATCTTTAATTGCAGGAGTTATATGCTTAAGCTAGACTTCGAAAAAGCATATGATTCTGTTGACTGAGATTATCTGCTGGAAGCTCTTAGGGGCGCAAGCTTTGGGGATATATGGATTATATGGGTGAGCCATTGTCTGACCATGGGTAAGACATAGATCTTGGTCAATGGGTCGACGGGAACCCCATTTTCTGTAGAAGAGGCCTACGTCAGGGGGATCCCCTATCCCCCATCATATTTACTCTTGTGGTAGATGTCCTTAAAGGTATGATTGATAACGGTAGAACTTCAGGGTGGATCAACCCGCTAACCGGTAGGTGTAACTGATCGGGCAGTACAATCCTTTAATATGCCGACGACACCCTACTCTTTGGTAATGGGGAATTAGGGGAAATCATTGCCTTCAAAGGAGCCCTGTACTGTTTTGAGGCATGGTCCGGCCTAAGGGTGAACTATCATAAGAGTGCTCTTAGTCATATTGTCATGTCAGACGAAGAGGCGCAAAGACATGCATCCATCCTGAATTGTTGTATTGATAGGTTCCCAAATATCTGGGGTTACCTATCCGTCTAGGTAAACTAAAAAATCGGACTGGGCACCGATTATTGATAGAGTTGAATCCAGACTATCAAATTGGAAAGGCAAATCCATATCTCTTGGCGGAGAGTCACACTCATCAACGCGGTCTTATTCAATTTACCAACCTACTACATGTCCTTCTTTGAGTTGCCAAAATGGGGCATCCAGAGGATTGACTGATTTCGAAAGAGATTTCTCTTGAAAGGTGCTGATAATGACAGAGGGGGTTACCACCTAATTAGTTGGGAGAAGGTCTGTATGAAGAATATTCATGGCGGATTGGGGGTCATCGATATGAGAGATATGAATCTAGCCCTTCTTGGTAAATTGTGGTGGAAAGCATATCATCAGAATGGTGACGGCTAATAGGATTTTGTTCAATCTTACTTACACGGAAAAGGTACACGCAATTGGGGTTTCAGAGTAGGTCCCACGGTTTCACGGTTTTGTAAAGGCATTTCAAAAGCACACAACTCTTTTAGATCTGGGATTACATCTTTCATCGGAAATGGCAGGTTGACCAAATTCTGGTGGGATAAATGGTGTGGAGCTCATACCATACGTGACCTTTTTCTGGATCTCTATAAGATTGCTACTCATCCTCATGTCTCTGTGGCCAAGGCTTGGAGAAGATGTTCATGGAAACCCACTTTCAAAACCCGTCTGTCGCAGGAATCCCAGTTGCGCTTAGTTGCGATGCAAGAATACATCACCTTGTCAGGAGTGAAATGCTCGCATGGCTCGGAATGCAACACATGGAGCTTGGAAAACTCTGGAGCCTTTACGGTATGGTCCTTATATAACCGCATACACTTTAGAGGAAGCAAACAAAGTTGTTCATCGATTATTTGGAAGAAGAAATCCCCTTTGAAAGTCAGAGTTTTCTTATAGCTAGTTCTCAACGATGCATTTTAACTAGAGAAAACCTAGCGAAAAGACAACTGCAAGTTGGGTCCAACTGTGGTTTTTGCAATGCGACCCTGTAAACGAGAAATCATATGTTCCTAGATTGTCATAGGAGCATATCAGTTTTGAGCATAGTCCTTAGAGCCCTAGGCACTACGGGTTACCCCCAATCATATGAGGAGTTGTGGGTAGGTCCCAAATTTGTTACAGAGAGAAAAGATATGAAAGAAGCGTGGTACATCACTATCGCTGCAACGACTCGGGTTTTATGGCTAGACAAAAATATTTTTTACTTTCGTGAGACTTATAATAGTATTTCTGGTAATCTTACTCATATCATGCATTTTATTTTCTATTGGGCTTCAGGTGCGGCGTCAGGGCCTAAAGGTAGGATAGACACAACTTTTCAAGTGAAGGAGTATGACGATGAGGAGGTCGAGTTTGGCCCTACTATCAACTGACCGGTACACTGTTTTACCCACCCTTTAGGGTTGTGTTGGAGGGACCCCTGTTTGTTTGTATTCCTTTTGTTGCTTTCATGTTGATCCTGATGTGTCCCACCCTCCAGGGGATTGTTAGAGGTTTTATATTTTATTTTCTGTTTTTTATCTTTTATTTGCTCCCAGTACCCTGAGTTTGTTTTGGTAAACCCTCTTTAATGAA
The DNA here is from genome assembly GCA_017893485.1 of Hemerocallis citrina. NCBI lineage: Eukaryota > Viridiplantae > Streptophyta > Magnoliopsida > Asparagales > Asphodelaceae > Hemerocallis > Hemerocallis citrina. The sequence goes on from CM030362.1 coordinate 158,852,647, forward strand.
ACAGGGTGTATGTACTCCACCTTTTCCTTAAATAAAAAAGAAGAAGATAAACTGGGTTCATTTTAATTCTAAAAGTTAGCTTCTACAAAGTGTCGACCACTTATTTGATTTTTTTAAAGTATGCCTTCCTTATTTCTCACTAATCTTGATCTTTGAGTTTTGGAAATGTTTGAAAATGAGAAAGGCAAATCACAATAAACCTAATCTTGAGAGAGTTTTCATTTTTCATTTGTGCTACATAATTAATTAGCGAAAAAGAATGTGTGTTACATAATTTCATAAATCTTTGGTATTATTTTGGTTGCATGCCATTCTGATTAAACATGGGAATACTTTTTTAGGCCCCTCGTTAGACTTTCATATTTGTTAGCCTCTTTTCAAAATTTTTATACAATATGTTTCAAAATTTTATAGGAAAAAATTGGTAAGAGATTGATATGGTGTAGATGACGTGGCCCCATCAGGGCCATCAGATCTCCTCAAATTCTGCTCCTTCATGATCATCAGGTCAACTGAAGTCCAACGGGCTTCTGCCAACTTAGGCCCACAGGAAAACATGTCTGATCCGGCCCGTTAGGGTCCCAGACCCGTTTACCCCTGCCTATAAATACCAGACCCCCCTCCTTTCCCAAGGTAATAAACTTTTCCCCACATGAACCCTAGCTACTGTTGCTTTCTCGGTGACTGACTAGATTGTCAGAGGGCTTGTCGCCAGGACTTCTCCCAGTGTTTCTAAGCAGTGTGCAGGTACAAAAGACCGAGCCAAGCTACTAGATCCGAGTCGAGCACCCAGCTTCTACCTCTTTGCTGCTACTCCCGAGCGGGTCCTACAGCCTAGGATCGGATCAACGCCAGTACCACATATTCTGCTACACAAATTACAAGAACTCACACATGTTGCCCCACACCCCAAAAACAAATAGCATCAGGTTGGAGCCTTTTGTGGGAACTTTCGGTACTGAATCTATCTGATCCCAGCCAGGGACGTCATCCCATATTTGAACTCTTACATGGCTCCTAAAGCCAGAAGGGTCGTCACCTCTGGACATCGTCCAGCCCCTCCTCCCCTTCACAGCCGCACTGATGCCCAGGGCTCTAACCAACCGCGGATCGATGGTGAGGCCAGACCCAAGCCGAGCGCTTCTTATTTGGTCGCGACTGATTTACGGTGCGTCATCCTGAATCGGCAGGCCAGTAGAACATGGGGAGGGGCCGCTTCCAACTCTGTCCCGAACCATCGCAGGCAGCTGTCCCTAGAACGGGAACTAGGACATAGCCACGTGCCATGGTGACTTCCACCCTCGCGTGACCCGGTGGAGCAAGCCCCACTCACAAAGGCCGAGTTCCAAAACATTCGGAACGAGTTTCTCCATGCAATTTGAGGCAGCCCTGGAACCGAGGTGCACGAAAACTCCTACCCTCGGTCATAAGCCAGAGGCGGCGAATCTCATGGATTGACCCGCCCCATAAAATGGGAGGATGCCGTCCTTCGATGCCTCTAGGAGATGGAGAACTGCCTCGCCTATCTCGGCGAGGGCGGGCCGATGCCAGGCCATGGTTATAGGCCGACCTGATCCCCATTCTCTACTTAAATCTTGGAAGCCGAGATCCCCAGAAATTTCAGGCCTCTCCAATTCGAGACGTACAACGGCGAAGGTGATCCCGCTAATCACATGGAAGGATTTAAAATCCTCATGATGATTCACAGCGCTTCGGATCCCCTCCTATGCTGCTCTTTCCCTGCCACCCTGCAAGGTCCGGCACGGGAATGGTTCTCGAAGCTCACCCTCGGCCCGATCTTCTTGCTCAACCAGTTAGAAGCAGACTTCCTGGCACACTTCGTGACCAGCAGGAAGGTCGAGAAGATAAGCGCGTCCCTTCTAGACCTCAGACAGAAGGAAGGGGAGTTACTCCGCAAGTTCGTTCGGAGGTTCACCGCTGAGGTAAGGTCTATTTCCTCTCTCGACGTGAGCATAACTTCCGTAGCTTTTTGACACAATGTTCGCCATAGCCAGATTAAAGCTTCCTTGGCCAAAAAACCACCCGTCGACTTCCCCGACCTACTCAAAAGGGTCGAGAAGTACATTCGGGCGGAAGAGGCCCTACACCCTGAGGGCACCAAAGAAGCCACAGCTATGGGGAAGTGCAAGGCAGACGATGCTGGGCCCATCAAGAAAGTCATGAAGGAGGCAGCTAGTCTGAAAAGAATTCCTTCGGCCTCTCGTTTTGAAAGGTATACACCGCTGACCCAGAACATGTCGACAATCCTGATGGAGATCAAGGATAAAGGGATCATCCGATTCCCTCCCCGATCGAGTAATAACAAGAAGCGGGACCAGAGATTCTACTGCCGCTTTTACCGAGATAATAGGCACGGGACGGACAACTGCCGGGCCTTCAAATACGAGATCGAGGCCCTCATCCAATGAGGGTACTTGAGGGAGTTCCCCCAGTATACCCCATGAGATCGGAGGGATCCGAGGAATCCGAGGTCTTTGCCTCCCCCTAGAACGATCAATCGACGACCCAAGCGGGACCCCGAGCCCGAGGAGACCGAAGGGCAAGCCATCCTACACTGCGTCCATAGTGGACCCATGGGAGGGGAATCTAATACCTCCCATAAGGCCTTCATCCGAAAGGTTAACTCTGTTCGAGACCATCCCTCCCCCCAGATTCAGCATCGGCCAATCTCCTTTTCCAGAGAGGACCTGGAGGGAGTCCGGCTCCCACACTGCGATGCCCTCGTCATGGCAAACTTTGAAGTCTGTAGAATTCTTGTGGACAATGGAAGCTCAGTTAACATCCTCTTCTTGGAAGCATTTGAGAACCTCAAGATCCCCCGAGATAAGCTAAAGCCGGCCAGGTACACCCTTCACGGGTTCTCGGGCATCCCCGTACAAATTGAAGGGATTGTGAAACTGGATGTAACAGCTGGCACGACCTCCATCATACGAACCAAATCAATGGACTTCATGGTGGTCAATGTCAAGGCGGCGTACAATGCCATTCTCGGCCGACCTGGGCTCTGCTCATTTCAGGCCGTCCCCTCGGCCTACCACTTGAAGTTGAAGTTCCCCACTAACCTCGAGGTTGGTGTTGTCCGAGGCAATCAGGAGTCTGCACGTTCGTGCTACATGACCATGGTAGGAGGTGGGGTGTTTCCCCTTGACGCAGTCGAGCTCCCACCTGAAAGAACCCAACCCCAGTTGGAATCTGCAGATGAATTGGAGGAGGTCTCATTCGAGGTAGAAGACAAGTTTAAGTGGTTCCGTGTGAGCTGCTTCCTTTCCCCCGATCTAAGGCCAGATCTAATTGATTGTGTTCACCGCAATATCGACCTCTTCACTTGGACCCCGTCCGACATGCTCGAGATTTCCATAAGAAGCAATGCAAGTTCGCCCCGGAGAGGCAACAAGTAGTAAAAGTAAAGGTGGACAAACTGTTGTCCTCCCCGTTCATTTAAGAGGTCAGCTATCCCGAGTGGCTGACTAACATCGTAATGGTGAAGAAGGCCAGTGGGAGCTGGAGGATCTGAATAGACTTCATGGACCTGAACAAGGCGTGCCCCAAAGATCCTTTTCCCCTCCCAAGCATCGATGCTCTGATCGACGCAATGTCGAGCCAAGAGCTGCTAACCTTCATGGATTCCTTTTCAGGCTATAACTAAATCCGGATGTTCCCTCCGGACATTGCCAAGACGTCCTTCGTTACCAACCAAGGTCTTTACTTCTATCGGGTTATGCCCTTCGGGTTAAGAACACCGGTGCCACCTACCAGAGACTCGTCAATCGAGTTTTCAAAGAACAGATCGGTCGTAATATGGAGGTATATGTTGACGACATGCTCGTCAAGAGTCAATGAGGGCAGGACCATGTGGCCGACCTCGAGGAAGCCTTTGTCTGGTTGAGGTTCAATCCCGCCAAGTGTACCTTCGGCGTCTCCTCAAGGAAATTTCTCGGGTTCATCATTAGCTAGCGTGGCATCGAGGCAAATCCCGAGAAGATCCAGGCCATAATCGACATGGCCCGTCCTAGAAACATTAAGGAGATTCAACGATTCACGGGAAGACTGGAGGCCATCGGCCGCTTCCTCTCCAAGTCTGGAGAGAAGTCCCTCCCCTTCTTCAAGGCTCTGCGGGGAGCGAAATGCTTCGAATGGGGCGACCCTCAGCAACAGGCATTCGACCAAGTAAAGTCCTACCTCGCCAACCCCCCGCTTCTGAGCAAACCCAAACCGGGTAAACCCCTCTTGCTATACCTTTCAGCCTCGAAAAATGCACTTAGTGCCGTGCTTGTCCGAGAAAATGACGGAATTCAGAAGCCTTTCTACTATGTGAGCAAAGTCCTGCTCTCGGCTGAGACCCAATCCGCAAAGATGGAGAAGGTTGCCTACGCCCTGATCATGGCCGCACAAAAGCTCGTCCTTATTTCCAGGCCCACTCGATCCAGGTCCTTACGAACCAGCCTCTCAAGGCTATCCTCCACAAGCTTGAGAGTTCCGACCGCTTAGTCAAGTGGTTGATCAAGCTGAGCCAGTACAACATTAGCTACCAGCCCGGGACATCCATTAAGGGACAGGCCCTTGCCGAATTCATCACGGAGTGCACTATCTCTGAGCCGTCTGACATTCAAGAGGTAGATCTGGTTTGGGAAGTTTATGTCGACAGCTCGTCTTGCGAGGTGGGAAGCGGCACGGGTGTCATCCTCAAAGGTCCCGACAACTTCATTCTCCAGTATTCTCTTCGCTGAACTTCCCAGTCTCTAACAACTAAGCAGAATATGAGGCTATGATCGCAGGGCTCACCCTAGCGCACAAGGCTGAGGCCAAGCAAATCAGGGCCTTTAGCGACTCCCAGCTCGTGGTTAACCAGATCACCAGGGAGTATGAGGCTCGTGATGCTCGGATGGTCTGATACTTGGCGGTAGTCCAGCAGATCTTGACGCCCTTCGATTTCTCCTCGGTGGAACGGATCCCTAGGGAGCAAAATGCCCAGGCTGATTCCTTGTCAGAACTCGCCTTATCATCCTTCGAAGGCCTCGACCACACCGTCCTAACCGAAGTCCTCCTCAAGCCCAACATCAACCACCCTGAAGCCTTCTGCCTCACCACTGAACCTCAACCAGACAGCTGGACGACTCCCATCCAGATGTTCCTGGCGAGGGGCGAGCTTCCTCAAGATCGGACCGAGGCGACAAGGACCAGGGTCCGTTCAGAACGGTTCATCATAATCAATGAGACACTCTTCAAGCGCTCGTACATAACAACGGACGACATATCCCACCTTCGCTGCCTGGCCCCGATGAGGCCAAGTACGCTCTGAAGGAACTGCATGAAAGAATCGGGGGATGTCATATGGGGAGCAGGTCGCTCACCAAAAAAAGCCCTAAACCACGGGTACCACTGGCCGACCATGTTACAAGACGCCCAAGACCTCGTCAAAAGGTGCGGCCCTTGCCAAAGATTCTCAAACCGGTTCTGCGAAGACATCGGTGTCCAGCAGCGCTTTTCATCAATATGTCATCCTTAGTGAAATGGCCAGGCTGAAAATGCGAACCGTTAAATCCTTGACGGCCTCAAGAAGCGGTTGGATAATTCATCCAAGGGGCTGTGGGTTGACGAGTTGCCCAGCATACTCTGGGCGCACCGGACGACGAAGAGAACCCCCACGGGCGAGTCACCGTTCAAACTAACCTACGGCACAGAGGCGGTTATCCCCTTGGATATCGGGCTCCCTTCACCCAGGATCCTGGCCTTCGACGAGGAGAACAACTCAACAGACCTCAAAGCCAACTTGGATCTAATCGACGAGGTTAGGGAAAAATCGCCGTCAGAAAAAGCATATACCAACAACGGATCGAGAGGTTTTATAACAAGAAGGTCCGCCCCACCGAAATCAAGCTGGTGACCTCGTGCTCAGAAAACTAGTGGTATCCGACCCTAGCAGAAAGAGAAAATGGGCCCATAATTGGGAGGGCCCGTATAGGGTCTCCGAAGTGGTATGCCCCGGCATGTACTGACTCACAGACCAAGGGGGCAGGATAGTGAAGAGGCCCTGGAATGCGGAACACCTCATCAAGTTCCTTGAAGGGGAGGACTAGACTCCTCTTGTAACCGAGCTTATGTAACGACCCCCTGTAATCGGCACTACATGCCCCTTTTTTCTGTTTTGTTGTAAATAATAAAGTGTAAACCTTGGCATTTCCTTTATTATTTTTATTACATTCGCCACACCCTAGCTTTCTCATAAGCATGGGGGCTCGACATTCGGCATTGACCTCGAGCAATGCCCTATCTCTCTCAAGCTGTATGGGCTAGGCGTTCGACAATGATCTCGAGCCACACCCTAGCTTTCTCACAAGCATGGGGGCTCGACATTCGGCATTGACCTCGAGAAATGCCCTAACTTTGTCACAATCTGTGTGGGCTAGGCGTTCGGCAATAACCTCGAGCCACACCCTAACTTTCTCACAAGCATGGGGACTCGAAACTCGGCATTGACCTCGAGCAACGCCCTAACTTTCTCAAGCTATATGGGCTAGGCGCTCGGCAATGACCTCGAGCCGACCGTAGCTTTCTCACAAGTATGGGGGCTCGACATTCGGCATTGACCTCAAGCAATGCCCTAACTTTCTCAAGCTGTATGGGCCAGGCACTCGGTAATGACCTCGACATTCGGATTACGGTGCAGGCAGCAACCTAAGCTTTCTTATGAGTTGAAGGGACGGAAAAATCAAATTTCATTCATCATAAAGCCTTGAATGGCCACAGTACAATATAGATTATTACAAAGGTTCTTTTTACCCCAACCTATGTGTTTCTCACGGGATTTTTTTGGCTAACACGGACCATCTCGAGTTCCACCAAGCAGGTCCGTCCTCCAGTGAGCTTGTCCGGCATCACCAGCATCGCCAGTGTAGACGTCCCAACAACAGAGCTTTGCGCATCAGCTGGCCTTGCCATTTTCAGATACAGGGTCAGTGAGGATCCCAAGACAGAGGGGTCGCCTCCCCCAAAAGGGATGAACCGGGATCCGCCTGAACTGAGCATGACCTTCAACCTCTGAATCTCCAGCTCCTTCTCCACCAAGACCGCACGGAGAATGGATTCAGAGGTCGGTCGCCTAGTGGAGGCATCAGACATCGAACAGTTCGTCTCGATACTCCCCCAGTCCTGATCGGCTATAGACTTCTTCAGGCGCGCCGCCTCTAAACTGATCTCCTTGAACTTATTCATGAAATAGCTTACCGTGGCCTCCCGATCGTGGGCCTGTTTGCGATAGCGAATCAAGACACTTTCCTTGGACTCTAGCTTGTTTCGAAGTCGCCGAACCTCGGCAGAACAGAAGTCGGCTCCCAGGGTCTCGTCCATCTGACAAAAAGGAAAGTAAACAAGATTTCACTCTAAGCTTTTCAAAAATGACAAGTCTAAACAGGTCAGCCAAAAACACACGATTAAATTGATAAAAGAAAAGGATAGTTACAAAAAAGAGGTGGCTAGTCCGCGCTCGGCAAATACAAAGAAAAAGAAGAAAATATAAAAAGCTACATCTTAGGGGGGATCTGCACCTCTTCGTCGACCGTCGCCCCCCTGCCTCTCTCTCTACAGTTGGGTCTCTCGGTGCCTCGTCACCCTCTGTAGCGCCCCGAATTTACAATATGATATCTTAGAAATACGTGGCACAATTTTCCAGCATCAACTTCAAATGTAATATTAAACACAACCTAAAATACCAGTAAAAATTTTTTCTCAAAATTTCATTACAATAATATTTACATAGCACAGCGGAATACATACACCTTGAATTACAAACTTTCTTTCTTTACAACACGTTCTTTTACAAAAATCACACAATTCATTACATCACTTTAACTCAAGCATCCAAATCCCAAGCGATAGGTAATCACCTATAAAATATGAGGCTAGAGATAAGTCTAACCCCCAAAACTAAAGGGGTCAGCTATAACTGTGCGAGTGACATAAGAACAAGCAACATAAATAAAGTATAGATTCATCAACAACAGGAAATAAACAGGAGTAAGTGAATTAGGGAAAATCACGAAACACGAAACACATCAAGTGAAGCTAGGCTAAGTATCAAGTGTAGAAAACCGGAAACACATGCATAATACCAAGTCACGAAAACATCAATGCTATATGCTGACTCACACAACCCATATAGCACTTTAACTCAAGCATCCAAATCCCAAGCTATAAGTAATCACTTGTAAAATATGAGGCTAGAGATAATTCTAACCCCCAAAACTAAAGAGGTCAGCTATAACGGTATGAGTGACACAAAAACAAGCAACATAAATAAAGCATAGATTCATCAACAACAGGAAATAAACAGGAGCAAGTGAATTAGGGAAAATCACAAAACACGAAACACATCTAGTGAAGCTAGGCTAAGTATCAAGTGTAGAAAACCGAAAACACATGCATAATACCAAGTCACGATAACATCAATGCTATATGCTGACTCTCTAATGCGTACTTGTCGGAGTCTATGCATCCCACTCTACATAGGTCCGGTGCAAGCCCTTATCGTCTCCACTTTATAGGGTTTAATCCCCCGCTATACAACAAATCCTACTTCTATGATTACTACGAGATATAGATACACTATGAGTATTAGCCCATGCCCCGATAATTTTGGAGGTCAATCTCTATCCACAGATAATTTCGGAGACTATTTCACTCACACCTGGGAATCTTCGAGAATACCCCTACACCGCAAGCTATGGCACCTCATCACACGTATACCACATGAGTGTCGCCTCGACCCCGATAATTCCGGAGATCAATCCCACACCACAGATAATTCAGGAGACTATTTCACTCACACCTGGATAATTCTGGGGATTATCTCACACCGCGAGCCATACTGAGATCCATAACCCATGTTCTCATTCATCATATCACCACTAGTGCCCGCCCTTATCATTTAGGTTATTTAATTACTTTACAGATCTTTTAGAGTTAGTGTACCCCACCGGACTTAACTCAACAACTGATCAACTAAAATGCCTTAACAGGCCCAAAACACAAATATCTCAACTACCGGTATACTAGGGTTACACACACCCTCTAGAGACTCACACCCAAACATCCAAACCAATCTTCCATCATAAACTCCTCAGTTAAAACAACTTGAAAATATATGTTCAGTAGAAGATAAGGTATAGAATAGTAAGTTATAGATTAAAAACATTTAGAGAATAAGTCATTTAAAAGAACATTCAAATATATCAAGATATATCAGTATCGGTCGACTATAGACAAGCGTCGGTCGACTCTCCAGAGAGAAAAATTCAATAACTTTGAGAAAATATTTCTAAGCATTAGAAGTCGACAATAAAAAGCCATCGGTATACTGTCCAGAGCGAAAAATCCAAAACTTCAATTAAAAATAAATCTAAGTAATATCAGTCGATTGTAAAAGTCATCAGTCCACTGTCCAGAATGAAATTTCAAGAAAACTAGAGAACACAACAGCTAGGTCACGACGGTCGACTGTAAAATCACACCGGTCGACTGCCGATCTGTAGACTGCAAATTTTTGGTTGTGCACATTTCAACCGATACGTAGTTTTACTTTATGAAAACGATTTCTACAAAAAACATATTTCTTATTTGATCAAATACAACTTGTAGGATATATAATAGTCCATAAAAACTAATTCAAAACTACTTAAATTTATAAAAATAGCGATCTGTTGATTTCTTTCAATTAAAACATGAATTGTGCATAAAATCAAAATTAGAGTTTCTAAAAAAATTAATTATTCATTGAAATAGCTTCATATTCAGATCCAAACCATATCAATACCGGAATCTAAAAAAAATTCCCAATTTGGATATATTTCCTCAAACTCAACTCGATTCCAAATTTCAATTCTCAAGACATGATCTTTTGATTCATAAATTCTTTCTCCAAATTCCTCAAACTGATTCACCATTATAACTCATAAACATAATCATTTTATAACATTACCATATCAAGTTTCATTCAACCAATACTCAAAAGTGATAAAAAATACTCATCTTTATTAAATTTATGCACGAAATTTACCATATTCAATCGATTTAACATTAATCCAAATGAAATAGCCTACCCATGATCTCTAATAGGTCATTCATCAATCTCAAATTTCCCACCTACAATTTTACTCATAAATAACTAGGGTTTCACAAGATCCAATTTTTATCATCAATCCAACATACATACTCATACCCAAATCCTAGCATGCTTTCTAGGAGATGAAACACCACATACAACATTCAAAGAAGAAACAATCAATTTATATTACTCGTATACAACATACCCAAAACAAAATGAAACAAAACAAGTCACTCACCTTGTTGAAGAGATCGAACGAAAAGGAATAGAAATTAAGAAAGCCCCTCCTTCGCAAGAAATCCAAAGTCTTCTCCTTAGAACTTCAAAATAATAAGAAATAAGAGATCCCTATGTTGTACAGACAAAAGAAGGCTGCACAGAGTCCCTATATAGTCCGGGATTTAAGTTTCTAGGGTTTTAGAAAACATTTGCGAAATACTCCTTTTACAATATACCTTTACATAAATAGATCCCTTTATTAGAAAACTAGTAAAAACCAATCTAATCAGTTCAAAAATAAAAAAGATCCCCTCTAGCATCAGCTGGCAATGTAGGAAAAATCCAGAAAAACAGTTTTGCACTTTCACCCTCTTTAAATAGCAATTTTGCGAAAAGATCCTCTTTTATCAAAACTTGTAAAATAAATCGAATATGTTGAAACAAAAGATAAACTCGTCATACCTGAATTGACTAGGCATTATATCCAGCCTAAAAATCTGAAATTCTGGAGTTTTCACCCAATTGGTAATTTTGCACAAAAGTCGTTCTTTTTTGAAATATTTGCAAATAGGTCCAATAATTATTAGAAAAATCTAGAAAAATCACGAATAATCTCAAATAATAAATAATGAGTTTTCCCAAAATAATTTTTGGTTTTAAGCTTTCAAAGACAACATTCGCACGCATTTTGCACGTGTAAAAGATAAATTTCTAAATGAACATTTATTAAATCACCAAAAACCATTTTAATTCATTTTCTAATCTCAAAAATAGTATTTAAAAAAATACGGGATACTACATCACTCCCTCCTTAGAAGAGTTCTGTCCTCGAACTACTACTAATAGGGTCCAAACAAACATACCAACAAAGGAAATGCAATATCTCATAAATGGAAACATAATTCAAACAATTTCATATGAGAACATAATCAAAATAGAAGAAATACAACTCAAATCAAAGGTACAGTCATTCAAAAGAATTGCAATCACATATAAGAAAAATACAATCATACAAAGAGCTCAGGGAAATTTTTCTGCATGCGATCTTCTGGCTCCCAAGTAGCCTCCTCGAACAGCTGATTCCTCCACAGCACCTTGACCATAGGTATCACTTTGCTCCTTAGAACCTTCTCCCTATGGTCAACAATCTCTACCGGTTGTTCCTTGTAACACAAGTTCACCTGTAGACCTTCAGGAACCTCTACCAACTGATGACTCTGATCTGGCACATACTTCCTCAACAACGACACATGGAACACATCATGCACCTGTGCCAACTCCTCTGGGAGCTCCAATCTGTAAGCTGTCTTGCCAATCCTCTCCACTATCCTGTATGGCCCAATATACCTTGGCGCCAACTTGCCTCCCTTACTAAACCTGATCACTCCTTTGGTCGGAGACAAGTTGAGGAAAACTGCATCCCCAACCTCAAACTCCAAGTCTCTTCTTCGAGAATCTGCATAACTCTTCTGCCGACTTTGAGCCTCAACCAACCTCTTGCGAATCAGCTCAATCTGCTCTGACGTCTGTTGCACTATCTCAGGCCCAAACATCTGTCTCTCGCCATCCTCATACCAACAAACAGGTGTCCTACACCTCCGCTTGTATAAAGTCTCATACGAAGCCATCCCGATACTCGCATGGTAACTGTTGTTATAAGCAAACTCAACCAATGCCAAGTATCTCTCCCAACTACCACCGAAATTCATAACACAAGCCCTCAGCGTATCTTCCAGCACTCGATTCACCCTCTCAGTCTGACCATCAGTCTGTGGATGAAAAGCTGTACTGAAATCAGTTCTGGTGCCCAAAGCTGCTTGTAGGCTCTTCCAAAACCTTGAAGTGAACCTTGCATCCCTGTCGGAAACAATCGACACAGGAACTCCATGAAGCCTCACAATCTCACCAATGTATAGCTCTGCCAATTTCTGCAACGACCAAGTAATCTTCATGGCCAGAAAGTGAGCCGACTTAGTCAAACGGTCCACAATAACCCAAATCGAGTCATTGCCCTTCAAACTCCTTGGCAAACCTGTGATGAAATCCATACTGATATTCTCCTATTTCCACTCCGGAATGAGTAACGGCTACAACAAACCTCCAGGTCTCTGATTTCTGCTTTGATCTGCTGACAAGTCAGACACCTTGCCACGAAATCTACCACATCACTCTTCATACCAGACCACCAAAAGTGCTGTTTGATGTCCTTGTACATCTTTGTGCCTCTAGGATGTACTGAAAACAAGGTACTGTGTGCTTCCTGCAAGATACTCTCTCTCAAATCTGCATTATCCGGAACATACAACCTCTCACCCATCCAAAGAGCTCCATCTTGGACACGAAACTCTGATAACTTGCCTTCTGAAACCCGCTGCAACATCTTCTGAATCTCTGAATCTGATCTTTGACCTTCCACAATCCTCTCTCTCAAGGAAGGCTGTAGCCTCAACTGAGCCAAAGACTCTCCCAAACCCTGTAGTACCACCTCGATACATGCCTGATCAATCTCTGCTGCCAACTCACTTTAGGTAGTGATCAAACTCGATAAACTACTCTTCCTGTTAAGCCCATCAGCTACCACATTCGCCTTGCCCAGATGATACTTGATCTTAGGACGAATGTCTTCCAACACTTCCAACCACCTTCTCTGCTGAAGATTTAGATCCTTCTATTGATAAATTTACTTCAGGCTCTTGTGGTCAGTGTACATGTTGGCCTTCTCACCATAAACATAATGCCTCCACAGCTTCAAGGCAAAGATAATAGCTGCTAGCTCCAAATCATGCGTCGGATAATTCTTCTCATGCGGACGCAATTGCCTCGAACCATAAGCAATAACCTTGCCTTCTTGCATCAAGACACACCCCAAATCTCTGAGAGATGCATCACTGAAGATATCATAATCCTTCCCAGCTTGTGGCAAAGCTAAGATAGGTGTGGTAGTCAACCTCTCCTTTAACTCAAGGAACTCGCCTCACACTTATCAGTCCATGTGAATGCCACATTCTTCCGGGTCAAACCTGTCAAAGGAACTGCAATCTGAGAATAGCTCTGAATGAATCTCCTGTAGTAACCAGCCAAGCCCAAGAAACACCTGACTTCCTTCACAGACGTTGGCCTGGGCCAATCCTTTACTACTTCAACCTTCTGAGGATCAGTGGCCACTCCCTCCTTAGAAAGGATATGACCAAGGAAAGCTACCTCAAACTTCCAAAACTCACACTTCGACAACTTAGCATACAAGCTATGCTCCTGTAACTTCTGCAATACCTTTGTCAAGTGCATAGAATGCTCCTCCTCCGACTTCGAATACACCAAAATATCATTGATGAAAACCACTACTAAGAAGTCAATAAATGGCCTCAAAATCCAGTTCATCATATCCATGAACACTACTGGCGCATTCGTCAACCCGAATGGCATCACCAAAAACTCATAGAGCCCATGACGAGTCCTAAAATCTGTCTTACTCACATCTTCCTCCTTGACTTGAACCTGATAATACCCTGATCTCAAATCAATCTTCGAAAACACAGTTGCTCCCTGAAGCCTGTCAAACAAATCATCAATCTGCAGAAGTGGATACTTGTTCTGAATAGTCACCCTGTTCAACTCCCAGTAGTCAATGCACATCCTCATTGACCCATCCTTCTTCTTAACTAACAACACCGGCGCACCCCACGGTGAAGAACTCAGCCTGATAAACCCCTTGCTTAACAACTCTTCAATCTGCTTCTTGACTTCATCTTGCTCTACAGGTGCCATCCTGTACAGAGCCTTAAAAATCGGCGCACTCCACGGCTGAACATTAATGCAAAACTCCACATCCCTCTACGGCGGTAATCCTGGCAAATCTTCCATGAACACCATAGGAAAATCTCTGACAACCGAAATGCCTCTGACTTCATCTGGTATCACCATCTTGGATACCATTGCAGCCACTTTCGGAGCTTTCTTCTTCCCTTGAAAAGTCACTGCGGGACCACCTGGTGCTTTCACCAACACCTTTTTCCGCTTGCATTCAGTTGTGGCATCATATATTGTCATCCAATCAATGCCCATGATCACATCCACTCCTAAGACTTGCAGCTCAATAAGATCAATGCCGAACAATCTTCCACCAATCTCGCTATCACAACCCTTGTAATATCGATCAACAATCAATTCTTCACCTGACGGTGTTGCCACCGACAAAACTCTGCCTGGAAACAACTTAGGCTCCACACCTAAGACCTTTGCAAAATTGGGCAACACAAAAGTATGCGAAGAACCAGTATCAAATAAAACTTTACTTTTATTCAATTAACCAAAACAATTCTTGTTATATGAAGAATGATACTCAATCTCCACTTATTCTCAAATAAAAGTTTTACTTAATACATTGAATAAAAATAAATTCAAAACTCTTGCATACCCTGAATCACATCATCCGAGTTACCCGCATTCTCCTCAGTCAATGCGAACACTCGCCCTTGCCTCTGGAATTTACCTCCACCTGGACCATCCAACTTCAACTGTGGACAATGAGGCTTAGAATGTCCCGCCTGCCCACACTGGAAACTAGTCGGCTTCGCCAACTTAGGACACACTGACCTGTAATGACCTGCTTCCTTGCAGTAGTAACAGGTCACTTCCTGAGTTGCAGATGCCTTCTGAACTGGACCACTGAACTTGACTTGCTTCACTGGGAATCCCTTCCCACTCTGACCTGTTGCGTGCCTCTTGTTCCTGTTCCAGGTCTCTTGCTTCTTTTGGAACTGATCCATATCCTCCTCTGTTATAGTTGCTCTCCTGACTAGCTTATCGAACCTTCTTATGCCCAAAGGAATCATCCTCAACCTCAAATTTGGCCTCAAGCCTTGCTCAAACTTCTTGGCCTTCTTCGCCTCATCAACTATCAGCTCCGGTGCATACCTCGATAGCTGAGCAAACTTAGTCTCATACTCTCGCACGATCATGCTGCCTTGCTGTAGATTCAAAAATTCTATCGCCTTCTTCTTTTGAATATCCAGGGGAAAGAAACGATCCTTGAATTCATCCAGAAAAGCCTCCCAAGTCATTTGCTGGTCCCCCAAAGTCATCTTCACCGATTGCCACCAAACACCAGCGTCCTTTTCCAAATGCATAGTGGCCAACTTTACCTTATTGGCTACCAGAGTTTCTGAGACCTCGAAGATTGTTTCCATCCGTCTAATCCAATCATCGACCTCATTTGGATCAGACTGCCCCTCAAACACGGGCGGCCTCATCCTCTTGAAGGACTCAATCTGCTTGATAGGATCAGCACTAACAAACCATGGTCCAACCCCATGGTTCTGATTCTGGTTCTGATTCTGCACCATATTAGCTGCCATTAGTGCATTCACAGTCTGATACACCCTGGCAAACTCGGCCTCGAGATCAACTCCTGCCCCTTGGGAACTTCCAGCTCCATCACCATTGTTACCATTCCTAGTACTGGGTCCAACCATTCTAAATACTGCAAAATGAGGGAAAATGTAGCGCACCACAACACAATTCATATTCTCATCAATACCCTCTGGCAAAACCTCAACCATACCCCAAAAGTAAAAACATCATGCTTCAGCTCTATGTGACACTCACTCTCTAATGTCCACACCTAGGTACTCACGCTCTAGTGTCCACACCAAGATTTTTTTATACCATGTTTATTATTACTATTAAAGCATGCTCTGATACCAATCTCTGTAGCGCCCCGAAGTTCCAATATGATATCTTAGAAATACGTGGCACAATTTTCAGTATCAACTTCAAATGTAATATTAAACACAACCCAAAATACCAGTAAAAATTTTTTTCTCAAAATTTCATTACAATACTATTTACATAGCACAGCGGAATACATACACCTTGAATTACAAACTTTCTTTCTTTACAACACTTTCTTTTACAAAAATTACATAATCGATTACATCACTTTAACTCAAGCATGAAAATCCCAAGCTATAGGTAATCACCTGTAAAATATAAGGCTAGAGATAACTCTAATCCCCAAAACTAAAGGGGTCAGCCATAACGGTATGGGTGACATAAAAACAAGCAACATAAATAAAGCATAGATTCATTGACAACAGGAAATAAACATGAGTAAGTGAATTAGGGAAAATCACGAAATACGAAACACATCAAGTGAAGCTAGGCTAAGTATCAAGTGTAGAAAACCGAAAACACATGCATAATACCAAGTCAGGAAAATATCAATGCTATATGCTGACTCTCTAATGCGTACTTGTCGGAGTCTATGCATCCCACTGTACATAGGTCCGGTGCAAGCCCTTAGCGTCTCCACTTTATAGGGTTTAATCCTCCGCTATGCAACTAATCCTACTTCTATGATTACTACGAGATATAGATACACTGTGAGTATTATCCCATGCCTCGATAATTCCGGAGGTCAATCTCTATCCATAGATAATTTTGAAGACTATTTCACTCACAATTGGGAATCTTCGAGAATACCCCACACCGCAAGCTATGACACCTCATCACACGTATACCACATGAGTATCGCCTCGACCCCGATAATTCCGGAGATCAATTCCACACCACAGGTAATTTCGGAGACTATTTCACTTACACTTGGATAATTCTGGGTATTATCTCACACTGTGAGCCATACTGAGGTCCATAACCCATGTTCTTATTCATCATATCACCACTAGTGTCTGTCCTTATCATTTAGGTTATTTAATTATTTTACGGATCTCCTAGAGTTGGTGTACCCCATCGGACTTAACTCAACAACTGATCAACTAAAATACCTCAACAGGCCCAAAACACAAATATCTCAACTGCCGATATACTAGGGTCACACACACCCTCTAGAGACTCACACCCAAACATCCAAACAAATCTTCCATCATAAACTGCTCAATTAAAACAACTTGAAAACATATGTTCAGTAGAAGATAAGGTATAGAATAGTAAGTTATAGATTAACAACATTTAGAAAATAAATCATTTAAAAGAACATTCAAATATTTCAAGATATATCAGTATCGGTCGACTATAGACAAGCGTCGGTCGACTGTCCAGAGAGAAAAATTCAATAACTTTGAGAAAATAATTCTAAGTATTAGAAGTCGACTATAAAAGTCTATCGGTCGACTGTCCAGAGCGAAAAATCTAAAACTTCAATCAAAAATAAATCCAAGTAATATCAGTCGATTGTAAAAGTCATCAGTCGACTGTCCAGAATGAAATTTCAAGAAAACTAGAGAACACAGCAGCCAGGTCGTGACAGTCGACTGTAAAATCACACCGGTCGATTGTCGACCTGCAGACTGCAGATTTTTGATTGTGCACATTTCAACCGATACGTAGTTTTACTTTATGAAAATAATTTCTACAAAAGGCATATTTCTTATTTGAATAAGTACAACTTATAGGATATATAATAGTCCATAAAAACTAATTCAAAACTACTTAAATTTATAAAAATAGCGATTTGTTGATTTCTTTCAATTAAAACATGAATTGTGCATAAAATCAAAATTAGAGTTTCTTAAAAAATAAATTATTCATTGAAATAGCTTCCTATTCAGATCCAAAGCATATCAATACCAAAATCTCAAAAAAATTCCCCAATTTGGATATATTTCCTCAAACTCAACTCGATTCCAAATTTCAATTCTCAAGACATGATCTCTTGATTCATAAATCCTTTCTCCAAATTTCTCAAACTGATTCACCATTATAACTCATAAACATAATCAATTTATAACAGTACCATATCAAGTTTCATTCAACCAATACTTAAAAGTGATAAAAATCTCATCTGTATTAAATTTATGCACGAAATTTACCATATTCAATCGATCCAACATTAATCCAAAAGAAATAGCCTACCCATGATCTCCAATAGGTCATTCATCAATCTCAAATTTCCCACCTACAATTTTACTCATAAATAATTAGGGTTTCACAAGATCCAATTTTTATCATCAATCCAACATACATACTCATACCCAAACCCTAGCATGTTTTCTAGGAGATGAAACACCACATACAACATTCAAAGAAAAAACAAACAATTTATATTACTCATATAAAACATACCCAAAACAAAATGAAACAAAACAAGTCACTCACTTTGTTGAAGAGATCGAACGAAAAGGAATAGAAATTAAGAAAGCCCCTCTTTCGCAAGAAATCCAAAGTCTTCTCCTTAGAACTCCAAAATAATAAGAAATAAGAGATCTCTATGTACAACAAAAGACGGCTGCACAGAACCCTATATAGTTCGGGATTTAAGTTTCTAGGGTTTTAGAAAACATTTGCGAAATACTCCTTTTACAATATATCTTTACATAAATAGATCCCTTTATTAGAAAACTAGTAAAAACCAATTTAATCAGTTCAAAAATCAAAAAGATCCCCTCTAGCATCAGCCGGCACTGTAGGAAAAATCCAGAAAAACAGTTTTGCACTTTCACCCTCTTAAAATAGCAATTTTTGCGAAAAGATCATCTTTTATCAAAACTTGTAAAATAAATCATATATGTTGAAACAAACGGTAAAATCGTCGTACCTGAATTGACTAGGCATTATATCCAGCCTAAAAATCCGAAATTCTGGAGTTTTCACCTCAATGGTAATTTTGCACAAAAGTCATTCTTTTTGAAATATTTGCAATCAGGTCCAATAATTATCAGAAAAATTTAGAAAAATCACGAATTATCTCAAATAATAAATAATGAGTTTCCCCAAAATAATTTTTTGTATTAAGCTTTCAAAGACATTATTCGCACGTGTTTTGCACGTGTAAAAGATAAATTTCTAAATGAACATTTATTAAATCACCAAAAACTATTTTAATTCATTTTCTAATCTCAAAAATAGTATTTAAAAAAATATAGGGGTACTACACCCTCACCTCCGGGAGTCAGTGGCAGCACGAGCGGCTGCCAGCTGTAGTGGAGGTGATCGATTTTCACTTGAGGGTAAAGGAGCAGAAAGTGCTCATTCGCTCGATCATACGCCTCATCTTGGGCATTTATCAGCTCCTCCCCTACCGCGGCCTACAGATCCTCGTACTCCGCAGACGCCTTGCCCTGAACCTCCACCAAAGTTGTCAGGCCCCGCTTCCCAAAAGAGAATACGGAATACAGATACGTGACTAATTCCAGTGAATGATTTTCATCATCCATAAGCTGTCAGGATTTTTACAACATTTCACAGGAATAATCAGAGTAAGAAGCAAGAGAAGTCAACCACGCATGCATAAACGAATCAATATACCAACAGAATTTACTTGAAACAAAACTTAATAATCTCAAATAAACCAGATTTGAACAAGTCAATAATTCTGGATCACATTGCCCAATACAAAATAATCCAAGTAATCGATACATTTATTCAAATAAGCAACATGAAATAATAATAGTAAAAACTCCGGCATCTAAAATCTCAGATCACCTACTCCATCGGGCAGCTGATCACCATAATCTGCAATTTAAAAAATTGCAGGGAAAAGGGAAAAGAACACAAAATGCTTGTTAATGCAAGTTACGGGCCGCTTGTAGTGCAGACACAAGTAAAGGAAAAGATAAATAAATATAGAGTAACAGTAGAAGAAAAAAAAAACATAGCATGGAATAGATATGACAGAGCAAAACAGAATGTCTAACATGAATCAGAAAACAAAATCAAGTAACATGGTATGCTAACAGGTACATGTGATATGTAACAGATGTCAAGTATCATGCAAACAGGTAAACAGATAACAGATGTCTGTAACAGATAAACAGATAGCAGATGTCAAGTAGCATGTAACAGATAAACAGATAGCAGATGTCAGATCATGTCAAGTCTTGTATTTATTTCTATCTAGGTAGCACTTCATGCGTCCCATCCATTTACGACATGGTTGCTACATTCAAACAAATTACGTTTAGATTTCGTAGTGGACTGTATAGATACGTGTGCTCAGGTATCACACAGACAGATAACAGATACAGATAACAGACATATAGAACCTACGGTTCTCTTTTGAGTACACCGTCCTATAGGGAAGTGTGCAGTCAGGTAATCAGATAACAGAATCGTGTATCATATATTCATGAACACGTAACAGATAACAGATAATCATGTGGGAAACACGGGCCTCCTTCCAAATACACATTTCTATATTATCCACTACTAGATCTTTCCCTTAACCCCGACTTGGTTATTTGTTATTATTATCAAACAGGCATGTATGTGTCACAAAACAGAGCAAGAATAACATGGGATTAACAAGTAAGAGATCCAGGTTAAAAGATAAACATATAAAGATGAAAGACAACTCATAAAATGGTAGGACAACGAAAATTCTAGTTCAAAATAGCAAGACACTACTGCACTAAATCTGAAATTCCCGTTGCTAAAAATGTGCAAATCTGGATCCGTCAGAAAATCTGGAAAATAGACTCTCGGCCGAATCGAGCAAATATATGTAAGTTATATGGTAATTCACAAAAACAAGACTCAAAACAGATTTGTATCCAGAAAACATGTTCAGCCAGAAATCAGAAGTTTGTATTCATAAACAGGAAAAGGCATAAAAACTTACTGATTAAATCTAAGAAAAATCTGGGGTATGCCTTAGTATATTTAGTATCAGAAAATAAAGTTTCATAAGTTTCCAACATAGATAGAATATTCAATTAAAACCAGCAAGCAGCAAGATACAGAAAGTTTGTAAATCTGGAATCATAAATACAGCAGTACTAAAACAGCAATATCTTACAAAATATAAATCAAAATTCAGATATGTCAAAAGGGTGATAAAATAGATACAGTAGGCTATAATTCATATTCACAAAGATTTTATAAAAAGCACATAGAATCAAGTTGAAATTAAGGTTCTTTACTGAACAACATGAAAATTCTGCAAGTATAATAGTTGTTTGCAAGCATATAATAGTGTATAAAAGTTATCAATTAAATCTACAAAAATTAGGGTTTATTCCCAATCAAGTGTAGTTGTAATCAGCAAAATATTGGATCAAAATATTACCTTTAACATTAGTATAAAAATAAAGTATCACACAGAATTCATATACAACAGAATCTGTAACTTTTCTACACATCTGTAGTAAAATAGTCGAAACTGAGATCTATCAAAAATTCTGAAAAGTAGACAGATTTCTCTATAATTCATATTCACAAATAATTTATATACTGACCTTAATAGGGTCTAAAATACTGAACAAAAATGGTGTAAAAGCAAAAACAAAAATATTCTTCGTGCATGAAATCAACTAGGTCATATGCAACTCATCCAAATCATAACGAAATGCGAATATGGTATACTAGATGTCCAAACAACATGGTATAGGGTATTTAACAGATCAACAACAGGATATACTACTAGTAACACGTCAAGCATGTAAGGTTCACACATCATATCATGGTTCACAACCAACATACATATATGCAACAGGGATTAATTAGATCTAGGTCTAGATTCATGTCATGTGTGTGTAACTAGAGACGACTACCAACAATCAACACAGAGACAGGATATAACAAGGTTTTGCATAAGAATTGTCTCTAGAAAAAAACTACACTACAGACGGTATTTAGTACTTGTATTTGCAACAAAAATTAATACAAGTTACTTGCCTTAGTCGACGACGGTAAAGATGCAAGGAGCAAGAATAACGGGAACAGATTCCTGGGCACGAACTCAACGAACGACACACGAATCACGATTACAACTTTAAGATCAACACACACACCCAAACCCGCACACAAGAGAGGTAGCCAAGGGGTGTGCACGTGTCGAGGGAAGCGGCGGCCAGCAAGCGAATGCCAATGACGGAAAAGGAAATGGCGGGGGAGTACGGCAGCGCTACTGTTGCTGCTATTGCTCTCTGCCATCGGAGAGAACAACGCACGGGGGGGTGTGCCTGGCTGCTGCTCGCTGGCTTCGGACGGGAAGATGGGGAGCACCGAGAGACAGGGCAGCACTGGGAGATCGCGACAGGAGGTAGGGGACCAGGAGGTGCTGGCTACAGTCAATGAGGTGGTAGGGAGGTGCAGGGTTAGGAGAGATCGAGAGTTGGGAGAACGGGGTATAGGAAAGAGCGGTTAGGTTAAGAAGAAGATGAACAGGTAAAAAAATATATATGGGTATATATAGGGTATAGTATTAGGGTTAGAGATGTATATTGGGTTTCAGGTAGTGGTGTAAACAGGGTATTGGGCTGAAGGGGTTATAATGGGTAATCGGGTACGGGTTGTAGGGGATTTTGTGGGTAATAGTTTTAATATGGTTGTTGGGTATTGGTGTATAGGAGTAGTGGATCCAAGAGCATATAGAGTTTGAGAAAAAAAAATATAGATCTAATAAAGAGGTGGAAACAAAATGAATAAGCAAAATAGGGCATGAACAAATTATAATGAGGATAAAAAATAATGGCTTGATCAAATAGAGATGGAATAATAGATTGACAAACGAATCAAGAAGATCAAATAAAAGACGACAAAACAAATAGATGAATATATTGAAAAAGAAGATCCAATACATGGTTCAAAAGAGATACAAGATGAAATAAAAAAAATACATCAAAAAATACATAAAATGAAAAACAGGGATTACAAAAGCACGAAGGTGCTAGTCCTGTTGGGAGGCAAGATCGGCTTGAAGGGCCTGCACTGCTGCCTAGCTGCCGTCAGCTCAAGCTTCAGGTCCTTCGCTTCACGCAGGTACCTGTCGGCGTTCTGCTTCTCGGCCGGGACTTCTTTATCGAAGCACTTCTTCAGCTGTTGTAACCCCTATTTCTCATTATTGTATTTTTGATTTTATTAAATAAAATTCTTGATTAATTTTTGCATTTTTGTTTGTATTTATTTTCATTCCTTTTGTATTGTGTGTTGTTCTTCTCTCTCTTGTGGTTCATTTTGTATTGATTCGGCCTTATTATTCTCATTTGTTCGATCTACAAATTTGTTCTTGATCTTGTTTATTGTTTAAACCTATTTCATGGCCTATGTAGCGCCCCGGATCCCCGTTACCGGACATCTGTGATACCTTCCAGAATCTTTACCTTCAAATGCATCTCAACACAGTAATAACATGGAAATTTAAAAACTTTTCTACTTGCCAAATAAGTCATTACATCATTGATTACAACCGATAACTTGTTCTTGGACAAGGAGTACAAATTACATCAATTCATTACAACTTATTGCAAGTATTTACAGACTCCACTTGTAAAGCTATCAGCTGCCTCCTGGAATGGTAATCGACCGATTACTTGCGGAACTTTGCTGAGCGGCCCATCGGCTCCACCGGGACTTGCTCCCCAGCTTCAGGCTTCTGCTGCGCGACTCTGATATCTCTGCACCTGTTCGGAAGGTAAAACCGATACCTAAAAGGTGGGAAACGTCAGTACTTCGACTGACGCAAAGCTGGTGATAACAGCGATCCTCTAAAATTCAATCACAACCAATAATTTATGCAAAATAGAAAGGTGATGTGCCAAAATAAGGGTTTAGTGGATTCAGGTTCTAGTGCAGTGTTATGACATGACCCTATGACTAGATGCAGCAAACTCACATACCTAACTTCTAATGCAAGCAAGACTTTGGAGCACGAATGCATCCCATACTACATACGCCCCCAAATCTAGCCGTCTTTCTCCACAATTAGGAATTCGAACCCTTACCATGCACCCTACTCTTGTACACACTCCAGTTCCCAATAGACTTTCCGTCGCACAAGGAGATTGCAGCCGTCGGTCTAATTCCGCCCTGCAGTGCCCAAGTGGTCACCGCCAGTTGGTACCCGCGTACGGACCTCCTTAGAAACCGCGTTGAACCTGGTCCTTACGACTCTTGGTTCCACATGTCCACCTATGGACTGACGCATGTGTGTTCACCCCTCATTGGGTAATGAACTAATATATACCAAAAAAATCACAAAACACAAAACCCGCGCTTTAGGGACGTGAGCACCACGGAAGGTCAATTCCATCGGGCCTCCCGCACCTTACTTCGGTAAAACTTTGGGAATCAACAGATCGAGATACGAGCCGGGGACGCAATCCATTAGTGGCCGAGAACGTATCCCTATGACTGGAAGATACAACACTGACTATGGCTTACTAGGACTAATGCAATTTCCCAATCCCTTAATAAACCATTCTAATCCCTACCTTACTCTAATTCTTTCGGGTAAGAATTAACTGCTTCCACACTTGCCTATCAACCTCTGGCCCCAGGCGATACCGGTCCGGTTCGCCACTTCCCCGACTTGGACTCGTCCAGCATATTGTCCCACGCCTGCTGCTACTCCAGCAGTAAATATATAATCGCCCCGTGAGCTCCACTCACTGGCATGCTGGGACGTCCTACGCTCGGCAGAAGTCTAATAATATAGGCTTGATAGGTGCAGGGTATCTTTTACCCTAGTGACTAACTCGAGTCACACATCCCACTCGGGAAAATCAACAACCTCAATAACAGAGATCAACCATCCCTAGACACGAGTCACCAACTCGGCTCACACACAAGGGAAAAATGCTTTCACAATCCTTAGTCCTAACCCAGACTAAGCGACCTACGGGTTCCTGCCCGAATCTCAAAATGGTCATCCCTCTATCGATACAACTCCGTTTGGAGTGTATGGGCCCAATCTGGAAAGGTACGATCCTAGGCTACAATTTCCTAGTTGATCACGAGCTTAAATTCAACCACCTAAGTCCTCGAAATAGCTTCTCGAGCTCCAACTTGCGTGCTTCCTGCGCACGGGCTACACCTTACCATTAACACAAAATCCTACTCGTTTATCAAAACGACACAAACTCAAATTCTGTAGAAGGGTGTGGGTGTCCTTAACAACTCTCTAGTTGGTCATGAGTCCAAATTATACCATTAAGTCACCCTGACACACTCATCTATCATCAATACACCAATTCACACAATTGGTCTCTCCAATTCAGAGCACTCAGCTCTACTCTAGTCCCCTGTCCAGTCTTACAAAATTCATAATAATTCAACCGTTTACTGGAATTGCCTCAAATTAGTTTTGTTGGAAAGGTCTAGGTGTCCACTACAACTCTCTACTGGGTCATGGTCCTCAAAATGTCCCTCTAACAGGTCTCAAATTCCCAATCTTTACAGAGTATCAAAACTGGCTGAAGACAGCACAGTGCTCAATCACAAAATCACAGTAAATTGCACACTTGTCCAATTGACACAAAATTTATGGTGGTGACACTAGACATCATACCCAACATCATGCAAAAGACCTCATGTCAAAATTTTAATTATACAGTGAGTAATAGCTTTTGCAAGTTAGCACAGAAACCATCATTTTTTTCTAATTCAACATCAGATACTGGTTATAGATAGATTTTTATCATGCCTCTATAATCATCCAAATAAATTACTGATTTTTGTACATAATAAAAATGCATTCATAAACATTGAGTACAAATTTTAGATCCATATCATGCTTCAATAAATCACGAAAATTCCTACAATATCAGACATCCTGTTTTTCTTTTCCTGAGTCTGTCTTACGACACAGATCCATCTCACGATTTAATTAGCACATCAAATTATCATAGTAAAATCTGAAATAAATCATGAATGATCCTAACACATATATGAACAAATGAATTTAATTTCATGGTCTAATTCATCATATTTTGTTCTCGGAAAAATCTACAAAATGGTACTCTGAACCAGTTTTTCCTAGTTCAAATATGACTTCTACTCCTAACCTTTAGAAGAGCAATCCTATGCATTCTAGCACACATGTATGCAATCAAAATTAATTAAAAGACAAGAATTTCAAGTTTAGAAAAACTTCCCACCTTTGGTTGTAGTAGTAGAAGGAACTTCTTCAAGCTTCTTCTCTTGGAAATCTCCTTTTGATCCTTCTTCTTTCTCTCCTCCTTCTCTTGTGGTGTTTTCTTTCTGAAATTTCCAGAGCAAAAGGGAGGAAATAAAGTGGGAAATGAAGGATATGGGATGGTAGGCCGGATTTGACAGGGGGGGGGGGGGGTAGGTTTAGGGTCTAGGTGGTTTTGTAGACCAAAACCATGGCTTAACCCATTGGTTTTGTGTTTGTTATGTTGGCTGCCCAACATAACCCTTAACGAGCTCCAACGAGTGTGAGACGCATGTTTTAACGAGCGCACGCAACCTTTATTCGCTGTAGTACCATACCGTGTTATATTTGCATGTGCGTCGTGCCGATAACTAGCGGTTATACTAGTATCAGTCCGTCTCGTTCTCGTGCATCTTTGGAATGCAAATCTCCCAAGAACCGTCCTGTAGCCCTAACCATCCACCATGATAGAAAAATCAAGCAAAACACTGCAATCGTGTGCACGCATACAGTCAATATACATACATATATATACAAGCATAATACAATCCGGGGTGTTACATCACTCCCTCCTTAGAGTCGTTCTGTCCCCAGAACGTTCCTAGTGGGAGAAAAGAACACAACAAACAAAAGAAGATAAACCCGAAATACTTAAAATAAATCCAGACATAAAGCCTTCATGCGGCTTTCCGGCTCCCACGTGGCTTCTTCCACGAACTGGTTCTTCCAGGGAACTTTGACCATCGGGATGACCTTGTTTCTCAGTACCTTGTCCTGATGATCAAGTATTCTGACTGGTTTCTCTCTACAGGAAAGATCTATCTGTAAATCCTTCGGAACGTCTGGCAACCGATGGCTCGAATCTGGGACATCCTTCCATAGCATAAAGACGTGGAACACGTCATGCACTTGCGATAGCTCGCCCGGCAGCTCCAACTTATAAGCCATCCTGCCAATCCTCTTCAGAATCTTGTATGGTCCAATATATCTCGGAGCTAACTTCCCGCCTTTCCCAAACCTGATAACTCCTTCGATCGGTGATACCTTGAGAACTACGGAGTCGCCTTCCTCAAATTCCAACTCTCTTCGGCGGTTGTCCGCATAGCTCTTTTGCCTGCTTCGTGCTCCTTAAAGCCTCTTCCGAATAAGCTCGATCTGCTCCTACGTCTGTTGCACAATTTCTGGTCCATACATCTGCCGCTCTCCTACCTCGAACCAACCATCTCCTCTGCCTTAAGTTGAGATCCTTCTGTTGATAGATGTACTTTAAGCTCTTGTGTTCAGTGTAGATTTCCACCTTTGCTCCGTAGATATAATGTCTCCATGATTTCAAAGCAAAAATTATTGCTGCAAGTTCCAAATCATGGGTTGGATAATTCTTCTCGTGTAGTCGTAGTTGTCTCGAACCATAAGCTATAACCTTACCTTCCTGCATCAGCACACATCCAAACCCCAAATTTGATGCATCACTGTAGATGACGTAGTCCTTGTCTTTCTGAGGTAAAACCAATATAGGTGCGGAGATCAAACGGTTCTTCAGTTCCTGAAAACCTTCTTCACACTTCTCCGTCCAGTCGAAACTTTGGTTCTTTTTGGTCAAAGCTGTAAGGGATACAGCTATCCTTGCATAATTCTGGATAAACTTCCGATAATACCCAGTCATACCCAGAAAAATTTTTACTTCCTTCACCGTCTTCGGTTGTGGCCATTCCTTGACCGCCTCTATCTTCTGAGGATCCGTTGCCACTCCCTCCTTAGAAAGGATATGGCCTAGGAATGCAACTTCCGATTTCCAGAACTCACACTTAGATAATTTGGCATACAACTAATGCTCTTGTAACTTGCTTAAGACCGCTGTTAGATGTTCAACATGATCCTCTTCCGTCCTTGAATATACCAAAATGTCGTCGATGAAGACTACGACAAAGGAGTCGATAAACGGCCGTAGAATTTTGTTCATTAAGTCAATGAAAATTGCTAGAGCGTTAGTCACTCCAAACGGCATTACCAAGAACTCATAGTGTCCATGTCGAGTTCGAAAAGCTGTCTTAGGTACATCCTCTTCCTTGACTCGTACCTGATGATATCCAGACCGTAGATCAATCTTGGAAAATACTGCTGCTCCCTGAAGCTGATCGAACAAATTGTCGATCCTGGGAATTGGGTACTTGTTCCGAATAATGACTTGTTCAATTCCCAATAATCGATACACCTCCTAGACGAACCGTCCTTCTTCTTAACAAGCAATACTGGTGCTCCCCAAGGCGATGCACTTGGTCTGATAAATCCTTTCTGCAAATACTCTTCAATCTGCTTCTTGATCTCATTATGCTCTACTGGTGCCATTCGATAGGGTGCTTTAGATACTAGAGCGCTTCCTGGTTGAATTGTGATGCTAAACTCGACATCACGGTGTGGGGGAATTCCAGGTCAATCCTCTAAGAATACAAGTGGAAAATTCCTCACCACTGGTATCTTGTTCACCTTTTCTGGTACCCGTACTTCACTAGCAGTTGCAAAAGTCATTACCTCCGATCACTGCTCCCCGTGGAATACAAGTTCCACTCCTTTAGCTGAAATAACTACCTTCTTCTCCTTGCAGTCAATGCTTGCCATGTGCCTCGACATCCAATCCATGCCAATAGTGACATCTATTCCGGCAAAACCCAACTCTAACAAATCGATACTTGGGGTTTCTCCGCTAATCTGGAGCTTACATCCCCTATAGCATAGATCTGTAGTAAGGGTTGCCCCTGACGGCGTAGCTACCATCAAAGCTAACTCTGGGACTGCCCTTTGTGTGCATCTTAATTTTCTAAAAAAGATTTTGACACAAAAGAATGAGTCCATCCACTATCAAACAAGACTGTTGCCAAAATTCCATTTATATATATATGTCTTGTTACAACAGTACATCGTCCACCAACTTCCATAAACCCAAAATACAACTTAAACTTGATTACATTACTTCTTCAGCTTCCAAAAGATCTCAAAATATAGTAGGTCCACATATTATCTTCACCTTATCATTTATCCGGTTACTTGCTCGATGAGCATCCCCTTTGTAATTCTGGGCAATTTGACTTGACATGCCCAAGTTCCTTACAGTTGAAACAACCCTTGATCGCTGCTGGGCAACGCGACCTGTAGTGTCCGACTTCCCCGCATTTGTAGCAACTCTTAGTCGCAATTGTTCTCTTGGGGTATTCTCCTTTAGAAAGGTTGGTGAGTTTCCCCGTAGTCTTTGGCTTGGGGCCTTTCTGAAGTCCCCACTAGCAGTTCTGGAGGTGTGTCATGCCGTCTTGAAGATGCCTTCGTTCTTTTTTCAGGTATGTTATCTGTGCTTGATGAAATTTGATCTGCTGCTGGGCCCAGTGGATCGCCTTGTCCTTGCGTTCCCTTGCCCTTTTCATTTCCAGATATCCAATGGCTATCCTCTGCTGCTCTGCCGTTGGGTCTAGCGATGGTGGAGGAGAGCTCTCCCCACCTTCGGTCTCCTGTAGCACTTTCTTCATTTCTTCCTCCATCGTTATCGTTTTCCTTGTAGGCATTGGCTTACCCACTGACCTA
This sequence comes from Hemerocallis citrina, assembly GCA_017893485.1. Lineage (NCBI taxonomy): Eukaryota > Viridiplantae > Streptophyta > Magnoliopsida > Asparagales > Asphodelaceae > Hemerocallis > Hemerocallis citrina. The sequence goes on from CM030362.1 coordinate 158,882,403, forward strand.
TCCTGGATGAAGATATCTTCGAACACCATCTGCAAAACATAAACATGATTTAGTTTCGGAATCACAGACACATCTTGTTCTGTTTTCCTCCACTAATGTCTGGTAACAGACTAGCCACAATTTGGACTTGACTGCTCCAAGCATGTTAGTAAAAATGAAGTAATCTGAGACTGGTTCACATATAGGAGAGATCATAATCATAAGTTGTAGCACTACCATATGATTTATAATCATCCTATTTGTCAACTAGAATCATTTTATCTGGCCTTCAAGTCTAATTTCCTACCGTGTTAGACTGCAATTTGAAGTCAGCTCTGATACCAACTCTGTAACGCCCCGGATCCCCATTACCGGACATCCGTGGCACCTTCCAGAATCTTTACCTTCAAATGCATCTTAACACAGTAATAACATGGAAATTTAAAAACTTTTCTATTCGCCAAACAAGTCATTACATCATTGATTACAATCGATAACTTGTTCTTGGACAAGGAGTACAAATTACATCAATTCATTATAACTTATTGCAAGTATTTACAGACTCCACTTGTAAAGCTATCAGCTGCCTCCTGGAATGGTAATCGACCGATTACTTGCGGAACTTTGCTGAGCGGCCCATCGGCTCCACCGGGACTTGCTCCCCAGCTTCAGGCTTCTGCTGCGCGACTCTGATATCTCTGCACCTGTTCGGAAGGTAAAACCGATACCTAAATGGTGGGAAACGTCAGTACTTCGACTGACGCAAAGCTGGTGATAACAGCGATCCTCTAAAATTCAATCACAACCAATAATTTATGCAAAATAGAAAGGTGATGTGCCAAAATAAGGGTTTAGTGGATTCGGGTTCTAGTGCAGTGTTATGACATGACCCTATGACTAGATGCAGCAAACTCACATACCTAACTTCTAATGCAAGCAAGACTTTGGAGCATGAATGCATCCCATACTACATACGCCCCTAAATCTAGCCGTCTTTCTCCACAATTAGGGATTCGAACTCTCGCCATGCACCCTACTCTTGTACACACTCCAGTTCCCAATAGACTGTCCGTCGCCCAAGGAGATTGCAGCGGTCGGTCTAATTCCGCCCTGCAGTGCCCAAGTGGTCACCGCCAGTTGGTACCCGTGTACGGACCTCCTTAGAAACCGCATTGAACCTGGTCCTTATGACCCTTGGTTCCACATGTCCACCCATGGACTGACGCATGCGTGTTCACCCCTCATCGGGTAATGAACTAATATATACCAAAAAAACCACAAACCACAAAACCCGCGCTTTAGGGACGTGAGCAACACGGAAGGTCAATTCCTTCGGGCTTCCCGCACCTTACTTCGGCAAAACTTTGGGAATCAACAGATCGAGATACGAGCCGGGGACGCAATCCATTAGCGGCCGAGAACATATCCCTACGACTGGAAGATACCACACCGACTATGGCTTACTAGGACTAATGCAATTTCTCAACCCCTTAATAAACCATTCCAACCCCTACCTTACTCTAATTCTTTCGGGTAAGAATTAACTGCTTCCACACTTGCCTATCAACCTCTGGCCCCAGGCGATACCTGTAGCGCCCCGAATTTCTAATATGAGAGCTTAGAAAATACGTGGCACATTCCCAGTGATCCACTTCAATATAACAATAAACACAACCAAACACCACTAAAATTTTCAACATTTATTACAACAAAACTTTTACATATCACAGCGGAAGACTAAACAACTCAAAATTAACTCAACAAGTCTTTACAAATTAACACTAAACACTTAATAGTCCATTTGTCCCAAAAGCTAACTCAAGCATCCAATCTCCAACTCTAAGCAATAATCTGCAACATGTGAGGCTAGAGTTGAACCCTAACCCCCAAACTAAAGGGGTCAGCCATAAATGGTGTGAGTGGCATAAAAATCAAACAGACAACATAAAAGAACTTAAAGCATAATATCCAACAAGTAATAACCAAAATACCAAATAGAACAACAGGTGATACCAAAACCAAATATCAAATGTGAAAACAGGAAATCCGAATGCATAAAGATGAGTCAATAAAACACGAATGCTATATGCTGATAACGATGACTACTAAGAGATGAAGATAAACTATAAGAATTTGCCCATGCTTGATAATTTCGGGAATAGATCCCACATCTCAGGTACTTTCCCTGGATAATTCAGGAGATCAACCCACATCTAAACATAGACTCATCATCACAATAATATTCCAAGAGTGTCGCCTTGACTCTGATCATTCTGTAGGTCAATCCCGCATCTCAAGATGATTACTTGGATAATTCAGGAGATATACCTCACATCTCAGGTTGTCTACCTGGATAATTCAGGAGATAAATCCCACATCTCAAGTTAACCACTTGGATAATTCAGGAGATTAAGTCCCACATCTAAAGCCTTACTGAGGTGCATAACCCATGTCCCCTTCGTCATGACACTACTAGTGCAAGTCCTTATTATTTTTGGTTACTGAACAAATCTCCTAGAGTAGTGTACCCCACCGGACTAAAAATCTGAATAACTAAAAATTTGCCTCAATGGGCCTCAACAAATAACTTAACACCGGTATACTAGGGTCACGTACCTCTAGAGACTCAAAATCAAATATCTAAACAAATTCCCACTAAACAAGTGGCTCAACTGAATATCTCAAAATTATGTTCTTAACTGAACATCTCAAAATCAAATACTGAACAAATATGTCAAGATCAAATACTGAACAAATATCTCAAAATCAAATACACAGATCCCTCAGTATCAGTCGACTTATGCTGAGGTAAGTCGACTGTCCAGAGGACAATTCTCCAGAATTTCACAAAAATATTCTAAGGCATATCAGTCGACTAGGAAAGTCATCAGTCGACTGCCCCGAGACCAATTCCAATAATTTTCAAGAAAATATTCTAAGTATTTAAGTCGACTGAAAGGTTCATAGGTCGACTGTCCCGAAAGGACTGAACAAATTTTACAATCATCAGACCAGTCGACTGACAATAGCCTAAGTCGACTGTCCCGAACAATTCTCAAAAGACTGAAGATAATCAGTAGCGTCGTACCAGTCGACTGTACAGTAGGCCAGTCGACTGTCGGTCTACAGTTTTCAAAATAGATCTGGATACGAGAATCAAACTGAGGATTTCTAAAGAATCATGGTTCACTGTTTATCAAACAATAGTTCGTACACAAGCCAATGATAACTCTCAAATAATCTCCAATACGGATACATTACTCATCAATCAATTCCTCAAATCTCAACTTCTCAAGATCTAAATCACTAATCTTCCATTAGGGTTTCTCAACCAAATTTCTTCCTCAACTCATAAACAAATCCTGATATAAAATTATAAGATCTAGATGTCTATCATCCGATCACAATATAATCAATTCTTAACATGCTTTCCAACAATACGATTCCATAGTTCAATATTTCCTCAACAAATCTTGATAATTCTCATACATGGTCCAAATATCAACAAGTGTTCTCATCATCCATATCAAATAAAAGATCCATATCATGCATACAATGAGACAAACAAACAATATCATACCGATCCAAACAATTGTAACAAAAGACTTTACGTCATTCATCAATCAAAACAAACGAAACAAATCAAGCAAAACAAAACAAACCACTCACCTTGATTGAAGAAAATCCACGAAAAGCTCTCTTTCTTGCTAGATCCAAAAAGCCTCTTCTTGCTCCTCAAACAAATCTCAAAATCTGAATATTTTGTAAATGACGGCTGGAAAAGAAATCCCTTATATATGCCGGATTAATATTAGGGTTTTACTCACATTTTGCAAAACAATCCTTCCCAAAAATACAACTTGCATATATGTATACATTAGTCTTGTAAATTCAATAAAAACTCCTTTAAATTAGGATCTAATAGAAAATATACTTTTTAACCTCAGCCAATACTGCTCAAAATGTCCAGAATGCCAATTTTGCATTTCAACCCTTGAAAATGTCAATTTTGCAAATAAGTCCTTCTTTTCTCAAAAATTGCAAATAGTATCAATTAATTTCAGAAAAATCTGGAAAAATACTACATAAATTCTAAATAATAAATAATGATTTTTCATAAAGAAATCTTAATTTTTCAAACTTCCAAAAAGTCATTTGCACGTGTTTTGAACGTGTACAAAAGATAAATTTCTTAGAAAATATTAATTAAATCTCCAAAAATCATTTAAATTCATTTTTCAAATAATTAAAATAATATTTGAAAATATGGGGTTCTACAATACCGGTCTGGTTCGCCACTTCCCCGACTTGGACTCGTCCAGCATATTGGCCTACGCCTGCTGCTACTCCGGCAGTATATATATAATTGCCCCGTGAGCTCCACTCATTGGCATGCTCGGACGTCCTATGCTCGGCAGAAGTCTAATAATATAGGCTTGATAGGTGCAGGGTATCCTTTACCCTAGTGACTAACTCGAGTCACACATCCCACTCGGAGAAATCAACAACCTCAATAACAGAGATTAACCATCCCTAGACACGAGTCACCGACTCAGCTCACACACAAGGGAAAAATGCTTTCACAATCCTTAGTCCTAACCCAGACTAAGCGACCTACAGGTTTCTGCCCGAATCTCAAAATGGTCATCCCTCTATCGATACAACTCCGATTGGAGTGTATGGGCCCAACCTAAAAAGGTACGATCCTAGGCTACAATTTCCTAGTTGATCACGAGCTTAAATTCAACCACCTAAGTCCTCGAAATAGCTTCTCGAGCTCCAACCTGCGTGCTTCCTGCGCACGGGCTGCACCTTACCATTAACACAAAATCCTACTCGTTCATCAGAACGACACAAACTCAAATTCTGTAGAAGGGTGTGGGTGTTCTCAACAACTCTCTAGTTGGTCATGAGTCCAAATTATACCATTAAGTCACTCTGACACACTCATCTATCATCAATACACCAATTCACACAATTGGTCTCTCCAATTCAGAGCACTCAGCTATACTCTAGTCCCCTGTCCAGTCTTACAAAAATCATAATAATTCAACCGTTTACTGAAATTGCATCAAATTAGTTTTGTTGGAAAGGTCTAGGTGTCCATTACAACTCTCTACCGGGTCATGATCCTCAAAATGTCCCTCTAACAGGTCTCAAATTCCCAATCTTTACAGAGTATCAAAACTGGCTGAAGACAGCATAGTGCTCAATCACAAAATCACAGTAAATTGCACACTTGTCTAATTGACTCAAAATTTATGATGGTGATACTATACATCATACCCAACATCATGCAAAAGACCTCATGTCAAAATTCTAATTATACAGTGAGTAATAGCTTTTGCAAGTTAGCACAAAAACCATCATGTTTTCTAATTCAACATCAGATACTGGTTATAGATAGATTTTTCTCATGACTCTAAAATCATCCAAATAAATTACTGATTTTTTTACATAACCAAAATGCATTCAGGAAAATGGAGTACAAATTTCAGATCCATATCATGCTTCAATAAATCACGAAAATTCCTACAATATCAGACATCCTGTTTTTCTTTTCCTGAGTCTGTCTTACGACACAGATCCATTTCACGATTTAATTAGCACATCCAATGATCATAGAAAAATTTGAAATAAATTATGAATGATCCTAACACATATATGAACAAACCATTTTAATGTCATGGTCTAATTCATCATATTTTGCTCTCGAAAAATCCACAAAATGGTACTTCGAACCTGTTTTTCCTAGTTCAAATCTGACCTCTACTCCTAACCTTTAGAAGAGCAATCCTATGCATTCTAGCACACATGCATGCAATCAAAACTAATTAAAAGACAAGAATTTTAAGTTTAGAGAAACTTCCCACCTTTGGTTGTAGTAGAGAAACTTCTTCAAGCTTCTTCTCTTGGAAATCTCCTTTCGATCCTTCTTCTTCACTTCTTCTTTCTCTCCTCCTTCTCTTGTGGTATTTTCTTTCTGAAATTTCCAGAGCAAAAGGGAGGAAATGAAGTGGGAAATGAAGGATATGGGATGGTAGGCCGGATTTGACAAGGGGGGGGGGGGGGGGGTAGGTTTAGGGTCTAGGTGGTTTTGTAGACCAAAACCATGGCTTAACCCATTGGTTTTGTGTTTGTTATGTTGGCTGCCCAACATAACCCTTAACGAGCTCCAACGAGTGTGAGACGTATGTTTTAACGAGCGCACGTAACCTATATTTACTGTAGTACCATACCGTGTTATATTTACATGTGCGTCGTGCCGAAAACTAGCGGTTATATTAGTATCGGTCCGTCTTGTTCTCGTGCATCTTTGGAATGCAACTCTCCCAAGAACCATCCCGTAGCCCTAACCATCCATCATGATAGCAAAATCAAGCAAAACACTGCAATCGTGTGCACACATACAGTCAATATACATACATACATATACAAGCATAATACAATCTGGGGTGTTACAGCCTATTTGTATCTTATTGGATTCTTTTCTTCCTATTGGATACTATCCAGTTGACCCAAACCCATATTGACCCTATATAACCCCCCTAATTTCACCCTAAACCTAATTACCAAACCCTAATATTCTTTCTCTCCCTCCTAGCCGTCATCTACCTCTCTCCCTACTCCCGATCTCTCTCCTCCCGACCCCTTCCCTATCGTCATCTTGTTTCCGACGCCGGCAACCCCCCCCCCCCCCCCCCCCCCCCCCGATCCCCTGCTGTACACCTCCTATGTCGCCTGTCCTTTTTACTACCGTCATCTTCCTCTATGGTCGACACAGCCGAGCAGCCCAGCGCTAACCCTAGCAGCGCCGCCCTTCGCCATTGTCATCTAGGTGCTGCTGCCGCCGATCTTGCTGTTGGTTTCTGTTGTCTCTTTGTGTATGTGCACGTGTTTCGGTTGGCGTGGATTTCTCATCTCTCATTCGTTCGTGTTCGCTGTTCGGGATCCATTCCCGTTATTCTATTGCATCGTTTCCGTCGTCTTCATAACAGGCAAGTAGCTTGTATGTGTTCTTTTTGTCATACAAGTTAAATACCATTAGTAGTCTAGTATGAAAATGTTTGTACCTTCATAATGATCCTATCTTGTTAGTTTAACCGTTGACATTATCTTTTGATCATGAGTAGTTACAGTAGTTGACACCCGTTGCATGAAACCATTTAGATTAGATGACATCTTGATTGTATGCTTGTTGTGACATATCATATGTTGTGGTACTTGTATATGGATGCTTTGTATGATGTATGATCTTATTTTAGACAGTTGATTGACATGCCATGCTGATTTGAGTAACCCATATATCCCATGCTTTGTATGACATCTTAGATTGGACCGTTGGTAATTAAATTATTTGATAAAATGCTTAAAAGAACTCTTGTTTACTGCTGTCCTATTTTTGTACAGTAATTTCAACCCTGTAATCATCAGTAAAATAAATAAGTTTGTTAACATGATTTGTAGCCTTTGTTTTCTAGTTTCCAGAACTTTTGACGGATCTGAATTTTGACTTTTGATGCATGAGTTATTGCTGTTTTATTGCAGTTATATAGTATATTCCATATTCTAAACTATATATATTCTGTATGAAATATTATTTTAAAAATGATATTAAAAGTAGAATTTGAACTCTATATTTTGCTGAGTATGTTTAGAAATGACTAGGATCAATTCCTAATTTTTTTGGAATTAATTAATGACTTTTATATCTCATTTCATACTTGTGAAACACATCGATATATTTCCAAACTGTATGCTATTCAGTAAATAACTATGTTTTCAACCTGATTCTATTCATTTTTGAAGAAAACTTTGTAAATATAAACTATAGCCTGATTTGTTTATTTTATCATCATTTTGACGGATCTGTATTTTGAATTATACTTTATGAATTATCTATGTTTTCGTACTGCTGTGTCCGAACCTTCAGAATTGAGATTTTGTCGCATTACTCTGTGTTACCGCTAAATCTGGTGTGGGGGAAAACAGATAGTATTTGTGGATTCTTAGGGAAACTGAAAAACCAAACCTTAACCTTCTCCACTGGAGTTTGACCGTTGACTCCCGCCGCTCACCTGCAAAAAGTGCGAGACACCGGGGTTGATCCCTCCGACGCACCCTCCGACGCTTAAGTCAGTAATAAGAGAAGATTATGAAAGAGCGTAAGTTGGCAAAAGATTGATTACCTCTTAATGATGGTGGATGGAGGGTATTTATAGCCGCCTTCGGGATCAGATTAGGAATGTAATCCCTAGGACCAAATTAGGAATGTAATCCCTAATTCCCAGTGAAAGGATAGATACGAACTCGGACCATTGATTAGGATTAATCAGAAACCCTAATTCTATCCTGCTGGACTGGGTTTGCTACGGGTCGAAACCCGCACCCAGTTGAGGTGGATCTGTTCGTGGGTTATTGGGTCTTTGGGGAGAAGATCCAATACCCACTTCAGACCCGTTTGTGGGTGAAATTACCATATTACCCCCAAGACTTTAAGATTCGCACCCGATTTGGATGGTTCCGATTTAACCCCATTTTTAGCCATATCACGAGCCCCCCACTCTCGAAGACTAGATTTTATCAGTCTTTGAGGAGTAATTTTACTGTTTTAATGGCTTATGGAGTTGTATCGGAGTCCACACGAGGGGTGTCGAATCTTTATATGGGATATCGTGGTAATTTCCGAGTTAGTAGCAGGCTCTAGATTGTTCTTGAGCTCTCCTGAGATTCTGATGCTTTTTATTTGATTGTTATTTATCTTTGCGGAGTGATGATTTGTAGTTCGGGGGTCTTAATTAACTGTTCTAGGCAATAATTGTTTACCCAGGGGTTCAAGAGCATCCCACTGAGCTTATAATTATTCTCTAGAACCTTTAATCGATCTCCCCCAAATTTTAACCATTTTTCGCAACATTTAGGTAGGGATTCGATGTTGTTCCCTCCGTTTCATGGCCTGGATGCTTCAGCTTCGTCGCCGACCCCCTCCGAACACTTGCTAGGAAGGAGGCCGAGGTCCATGGGGGTTCAGTGCATCATTGCGAAGAGCGTAGATACTTCGGCCGGCCTGTAGGTGCAAAGAAGGAGTTCGGTGGACTTTTGCCGAAGTCGGGGCGACTTTCTTCATGTAAGAGGGTCGGTGGCAAGAACGCTTGGCAGCATGTGCCGAGGTCCAATTTTTCCCATGTAACATGGTCGGTGGAAAGAATGCTCGACAGCATGTGCCGAGGTTCAATTTTTTCCATGTAACATGGTCGGTGGCAAGAACGCTTGGCAGCATGTGCCGAGGTCCAATTTTTTCCATGTAACAATTTTTTCCATGTAAAATGGTCGGTGGAAAGAACGCTCGGCAGCATGTGCCGAGGTCCAATTTTTTCCATGTAACATGGTCGGTGAAAAGAACGCTCGGCAGCATGTGCCGAGGTCCAATTTTTTCCATGTAACATGGTCGGTGGCAAGAATGCTCGGCAGCATGTGCCGAGGTCCAATTTTTTCCATGTAACATGGTCGGTAACAAGAACACTCGGTAGCATATGCCGAGGTCCAATATTTTCCATGTAACAATTTTTTCCATGTAACATGGTCGGTGGCAAGAACGCTCGGCAGCATGTGCCGAGGTCTTGGGTTGTGATTTTTGCCAGCATAGGAAACGTCAGGCTGAATTGGCGGCTGCTGAACTTCTGACCGATGTGGCAGTCATTAATGCGATGGCTGCTGATCTTCTGACGACTCTGACAGATGAGACAGCCATTAATGCGATAGTATAGCTAGGTGCGGTAAATAATGTGACGGTTCAGGTCATTTTTGTCGCCTTGTGTAAATGGGCTGGCTCCGTGGGCCCATTAACCTCGTTTCGTGTGCCAAGCTCTATAAAACTTCACCCCCCTCTCATTTTTCACTTCTCCAAACTCTTACTCAGGCGGTGAATTTGCATTAGTGAGAGCTCACGGTGATCATCCATCGCTTTCCAGTGAAAATTCCGACAACACACACATCACTTCAAGGTAATTTATACTTAGTCGTTTTTCAAGTATAAATATGTCTATTTCTCCTATCTCTGAGCCCTCCCCTTCTGCCGCCAAAGTCCTTTCTCCGAGTCGCCAAGATAAAGGCAAGAAGGTGTCAGGTCAAGACAGTATAGTGGAGGATCCGAAGCGCATGGGGCCGTTCGGCAGGTATCCAGGGCCACTGACCGGGCTTCAGCAGGTTCGAGAGCTTCCTGAGGAGCACGCCGAGCGCATCATCCTTGGGAAGGGGAGAGCCTTCGAGGAGAATGAGGCAAGGGAGATGTAACTCCTGTTTCCCGTATTTGTATTTTATACCGTATTTTTTTCTCGATTGTACTCTTTGTCTAATTGAGATTCCGTATTTTGTTTCTATTCGAATAAAGTCATCAAATTGTTTTCGACTCAATTTCTGGCCCTTTTATCAAATTTAATTATGTGCCATTTGTATCGTTCTTCATGAACAATGGACCAATTTCTCTTTTATCACTCTAATCTCCATTTTGGTGCATTTTGATCACTTCCCCTGTTGGGCTCTTTTTGAAACGGATCCCCCAAAGCCCTTGAACCCGCAAACCCGCTAACCCTAGTATATAAACCCCTACCCTAACCCTAATCACTCTACTGTTAAACCCTAATTACCTTTCCCTACCGCCGCCATCACCCCGTCTCCTTCTCCGTATCTTTCGCCATTAACCATCTCCCCATCTCCGATCAACGCTCGCCCCTATCCGCCTCGTCTCCCTCTCGTCTTCACAGCCACCACCAGACCACCACCATCGTCCTCCGTCTTCACCATCGAACCCAACACTCCCGAACCCATCGCCTCGCCACCTCGACCCCTCATCGCCTCGTCGACCCCCTCAACACCACCACCTCCACAAACTCCATCGACGTCGCCTCCGTCGCATCCCCACAACGCCGCCGAGTCCTCGAATCCCACTTCTCCCCTGTTCGAACCCACGAACAGAGCACTCGCCGCGCCGTCGCTTCTCGACGTCGTCGCCGCCGTCGCCGCACTCCGTCACTGCCGCAGTCGCCGCCAACGAAGCAGCCACGCCGTCGCTCCTCTCTCGAGCTCTACTCAGTCGAACGATGAAGGAAGAATGAGATCGAACGAAGAAGAAGAGGAAAAGGGCGGGAGCGAATCGCCGCCGTCCGATCGCATCAAGATCTGTGCGCTTGATCGCCGTTCCGTGTTTCGCCACAGCAAATCCAGGAGCCGTGTTCGCTGTTCTGGGATCGGATCCGGTGCACGGGAGAGATCCGATTGGGCGATTTTGCTGTTCGCTGTTCTGGGCGCAGCCGATCCCACTTTGCTGTTCGCTGTTTGGGCCGATCCTGTGTGCGGGAAAAACGCGATCTCCGATCAATTTTTGCACGCGCTTTTTGAGGACATCTTCGGGGATTTTTCTTCTCAATTTGCTTCAACAAGCGGAGTTTCTAATCGTCGATTTAAGGCAAGTATTCATCTTGTACATTTTATTGCTCTAGTACAAGCTTTCTTGCAAATACCACATATAGTTAGATTGTGACTCCCTTTGAAATATCATTGCAAATCAATTTTGAACCCTCAAACCTGCAAATCTAAGAGTCACAAAACTTCCTCGTATTAAATAATAATTCAACTGGACTCTTTTATCCCCTTGAACACAGGAATCATATGGACATATGAATTAAGGACCCCTAAAATTTGTAGATGCATATAAAGTTAGTATTTTGACGAATTTGTGACTATTATGACTTGAAAAATATTTATTAGTTGCTGTTTTGATCTCCATGATGATGTATTTATGCTACTTAACAACTTAGACACCAAATTACATATTTCCATGAAACCTACATTAGTAAATAAATTCTGAATGTTGCTGTCTGAATATTCTTTTGCGGTTTCGACCCTTTTATCATTGGAATTTGGGCCCGAGACCTGAATATGAAATGTAGATCCGGATGTGTAGATATCGATAGACTCCAAGTTGATCGAATTTGGAGCTACGGTGTAGGAGTTATGGCAGTTATACTGCAGCTGTGTCAGTAGACGCAGTTTTGCAAAACTGCTGTATATATTTTCTTTACAAATTATTTTAGCGGTGTAAACAGCGAGCGTTTGACCCCAAATTTTATATGTAGTTGCTGGACACCCTATAGGACATCTCCAAATTTTCTTAGAATTAGTTTATATTATTTCAACCCTGTTTCACATGTATAAATACAAGAACACAAAATCTGCCTGAACAAATGTGACAAGCCGGGGTTATGGGAAAGACTATAGAGTGGACAACATAGGTAAGTGTACTCGGAAGGGGGCCCGTGTTTCCCAAGTTGTATGTTAAAATGGAACTAAGTGCCACGTAGAACTAAGTGCCACGTCATGGGTGACGGAGGCCACCTCTAGAGCCTACGGGGGCCACCTCTAGAGCCCATTATGTGATTACATGATGTATGTTTGAAATCACCTGGAACTAAGTGCCACGTAGAACTAAGTGCCACGTCATGGGTGACGGGGGCCACCTCTAGAGCCTACGGGGGTCACCTCTAGAGCCCATGGTTGATCACCTGCTAGTTTGATGCCTGAGTACACCGCCTATAGACTCCATTACTAGGTCTAAACGAATTTATTTGGCTGTAGCAACCATGTAGTATAATGGATCCATGTCGTGCTACCTAGATAGTAATAATTACAAGACTTGAACTTGACACCTGTCACTTGATACTTGATGATATGACACATGAAACATGATACCTGAGACTTAAAGCCTGGAACTTGATACTTGGACTTGACATTTGAAACCTGACATTCAAAACAACATATGACACTAGACTTGAGGTTGTCGCTTGATATTAATTACCCTTATAGGTGTACCTGACATGTGATTCACCACTAGCAGTTGTTATCCAATCTAGTCATTATGACGTTCCCTCTTGCCAGCTAGATTTTGAATTTGTCACTACTTCTTATAACTCGGTTTATTCTTGATTCCAATTCTTGTTTTCCCCTTTCTTGTACTTGCTTTTACTATTTGTGGCCCTAGCTTGCACTAAGGACATTTTCTCTTGTTTCCCCTCTTGTTTCCTGTTTATATTTATTAAACAGACTTTGGAGACGAGCTGCCTGCGGGAATTGCTGAGCAAAGGTTCTAATTTTCAAGTGGAGAAGGACCTGACTAGAATAATTAGTTCTTGCATTATTTGTTTATTTGGATTATTATTATTTCTTGAGTTTTGAGAATTTGTAACGGGCTGATGTTCCCGAGTTTACTTTGATTCAGACTTGAAACTACTTGGATGTTATTCATATTTCAGTTGTTTCTGTTGCCAATGAAGTATTCATGCATACTTGGTTTTATATATCTTTCTTGTTATATACTTGTTGTGATGCTGAGTCGATCCTACAGCTTATGAATGATGTTAAGATCATTCGCTGGGCTTCGTCACGTGCTCGTATTCCGTATTTTGGGAAGCGGGGCGTGACAAGGTTTTTAGTGGTATCAGAGCTCAGGTTTGGCTAATGTGTTAGTTTGACTAATACATTAGACAGGCTTGACTCAGTCAGGATTAACTCAACATTAAACAGGCCATGCAACCACATGAATAATTTAATAGTCAACTCATCTGGATACAAGTCTTATCCCATCCATTTTGATTTCTTCATATCCAATTCTTTGACTCCTTGCTTCCTTCCATCTCTTGCATTCGTTCTGATTTGTTAATTCCTCATTGGGTACAATTTATTCTTCCGTACCCATATTCTTTTGATTCCAGTGCAAGCAATCTCTTATTTCTGCTTGCCTTGTTGAACCCTCCTTATTCCGGTTCGTGCGTCGTTTATTGCTCTTCGTGCCTTGCATTCATCTTCAATTGTTGACTCACTTTGAGTACCATGCCAGTTATTTCTCCTCTGCTATATTCTCTTCAATTCCGATTTTGCCCATCATCCTTTTTTCTTTGTATTCAATGCCTTAATATTCTTTTGTCCCTTCTAGTCATCCTCCTCTTTAACTCTTTATTGGGTATAGCTTCATTTTTCTGCTACTTATTTTTCTCTTTATGATTATTATTATTATTATTTTCTCCGAATACTTCTATATTTTGATTATTAATTATTATATTTATTTTCAATCTTCTATAAAGATCTTTCTAAACAAGGATTTTGTTATTCCGAACGATGATGTATTTTAACTCACTTTTCATTTGCAATCGACTATATATTTCTACTGAATTATTATTAGATAAGACAAATTCTTATTTTGTTGTATAATGATATTATTACTACCATTATTATTATTGTTATTATTTTCATTATCATTACTAGTATTATTATTATTGTTACCACTATTGATATTCTTATTGCTGTTTTCATTATTTTATTATTATTGCCAATATTAAATTACTTCCACAAAGTGTTGGGCACAAACTATACCTTGTCTTGCATTATTATTTTTACTAGTGTTGTTGATATTTTAATATTATTGCTATCATTATTATTACTATTATTATCATTCTTTTTGCGATTACTGTTATTATTACTGTTATGATTATTGTTATTATCATTGTTATTCTCATTGTTATTAGTATCGATATTTTATTATTATTAATGTTATTGATACTATTACTTCTATCGTTACTATTATTATTATTATTAATTTGTTTTTAGCCTGAGCATGCTCGATTTTACATACATTTCACTACTTCAGTGCGACCTAATGTCGAGATGGCAAATATGCAACTCGATGTCAATGGAGGCAAATTGCAACTCGATATCGGCGAGGCAAAATGTGCAGCCGAATATTTGGATGGTAATTTGAAACCTGATGTCGTGAAGGCAAATATGCAACTTGATGTTAAGGAGGCAAGATTTTCTACCTATTACTAATTGATATTTCAAGACCCGTTACTTATATAAATAAACTGATGGTAGAAGAATATTTTCGTTATTATTGGTATTATTATTATTATCATTGTCGTTTCAATTGATGTTATTATTATGGATTTCAACACCTTCATTACTGTTATTATTTTTATTATTATTACTGTTACTTTATTTGATATTATTGTTATTATTGCTATTATCATATTATTTATTATTTATGTTATTTTTAATGCTATCATTATTATTGCATTATTTCATGAATGCGTTGAATTCTATTTTGTCATGTATGTGTTATCGTTATTATTAGTGTTGTTGATATTTTTATGTTATTATTAACTACCTGTATGGTTATGATGATTTTGATTTCTGTTATTATTATTGTTATTATTATTATTTTGTTACTATTATTACTAATTTTATTATTTTCGTTGGTATATTTATTTTTATTTATTGTTATTATTATTCTGTTACTATTGATATTATTATTATTGATATTTGTTGTGTTATTATTTCTGTTAAAAGCCATTAGTTTTGATATGTATTCTATCTTTTAATTATGAAGATTGAAGCTCAAGCTCTATATCCATGTTGCATCATTACTTATCTTTATTTGGAACCCATACTCTTTTTGATCTTGGCGTCCCATTCCTTTCTTCCTGCTCGGATCGTCGCTTGGTGTCACGTTGTCTACAACGACATGTCTGGAGCTTGGAGTGTCACCATCAGAGTAGCGCAGCGGAAGCGTGGTGGGCCCATGACCCACAGGTCCCAGGATCATGTTGTTGCTTCTCCTTCCTTGTATTGTGTTTTGTTCCATTCCTTGCACCATTTGCTGTCCCCTATCTCTTGCTTTTGTTCTCATCTATTGACTCATTGCGTAGTGCATCTTTCCCTTGTCGCTCCCTCCTTCGATTCCAGCTCTTTCTATTCGTTCACCTTCTTGCCTTGTTATCTTGCAAGTCTTGTGGTGTTCAGTGTTCTTCTTCGTTTTTGATATCGGTTATTTCCTTCTTGCATTCCATCCTGCCATCATGTACTCATTCATTATTGGATTCAATTCTTTCCTGTCTTCCATCTCCTTGGTTTCAGTTCTGCCTACTCCTTCATCGTATTTATTATCTTGTGTTATTTGGATCCTTTAGATACTGTTATTCTCTTTCATGCCTTCCATTTGAACTCGTTGTTATCCACTCCCTTCTTATTTTGGTGTTACCACCAGGTTGACTTTTCTTTGGATCCCTTGTTTTGTTACCCTCCCCTAAATTGCTTCTACCCTGTCCTATGTACCGCCTAAACAAATTTCGAGGACGAAATTTTTGTGTAAGGTGGGTAGGATTTGTAACTCCTGTTTCCCGTATTTGTATTTTATACCGTATTTTTTTCTCGATTGTACTCTTTGTCTAATTGAGATTCCGTATTTTGTTTCTATTCGAATAAAGTCATCAAATTGTTTTCGACTCAATTTCTGGCCCTTTTATCAAATTTAATTATGTGCCATTTGTATCGTTCTTCATGAACAATGGACCAATTTCTCTTTTATCTCTCTAATCTCCATTTTGGTGCATTTTGATCACTTCTCCTGTTGGGCTCTTTTTGAAACGGATCCCCCAAAGCCCTTGAACCCGCAAACCCGCTAACCCTAGTATATAAACCCCTACCCTAACCCTAATCACTCTACTGTTAAACCCTAATTACCTTTCCCTACCGCCGCCATCACCCCGTCTCCTTCTCCGTATCTTTCGCCATTAACCATCTCCCCATCTCCGATCAACGCTCGCCCCTATCCGCCTCGTCTCCCTCTCGTCTTCACAGCCACCACCAGACCACCACCATCGTCCTCCGTCTTCACCATCGAACCCAACACTCCCGAACCCATCGCCTCGCCACCTCGACCCCTCATCGCCTCGTCGACCCCCTCAACACCACCACCTCCACAAACTCCATCGACGTCGCCTCCGTCGCATCCCCACAGCGCCGCCGAGTCCTCGAATCCCACTTCTCCCCTGTTCGAACCCACGAACAGAGCACTCGCCGCGCCGTCGCTTCTCGACGTCGTCGCCGCCGTCGCCGCACTCCGTCACTGCCGCAGTCGCCGCCAACGAAGCAGCCACGCCGTCGCTCCTCTCTCGAGCTCTACTCAGTCGAACGATGAAGGAAGAATGAGATCGAACGAAGAAGAAGAGGAAAAGGGCGGGAGCGAATCGCCGCCGTCCGATCGCATCAAGATCTGTGCGCTTGATCGCCGTTCCGTGTTTCGCCACAGCAAATCCAGGAGCCGTGTTCGCTGTTCTGGGATCGGATCCGGTGCACGGGAGAGATCCGATTGGGCGATTTTGCTGTTCGCTGTTCTGGGCGCAGCCGATCCCACTTTGCTGTTCGCTGTTTGGGCCGATCCTGTGTGCGGGAAAAACGCGATCTCCGATCAATTTTTGCACGCGCTTTTTGAGGACATCTTCGGGGATTTTTCTTCTCAATTTGCTTCAACAAGCGGAGTTTCTAATCGTCGATTTAAGGCAAGTATTCATCTTGTACATTTTATTGCTCTAGTACAAGCTTTCTTGCAAATACCACATATAGTTAGATTGTGACTCCCTTTGAAATATCATTGCAAATCAATTTTGAACCCTCAAACCTGCAAATCTAAGAGTCACAAAACTTCCTCGTATTAAATAATAATTCAATTGGACTCTTTTATCCCCTTGAACACAGGAATCACATGGACATATGAATTAAGGACCCCTAAAATTTGTAGATGCATATAAAGTTAGTATTTTGACGAATTTGTGACTATTATGACTTGAAAAATATTTATTAGTTGCTGTTTTGATCTCCATGATGATGTATTTATGCTACTTAACAACTTAGACACCAAATTACATATTTCCATGAAACCTACATTAGTAAATAAATTCTGAATGTTGCTGTCTGAATATTCTTTTGCGGTTTCGACCCTTTTATCATTGGAATTTGGGCCTGATCCCTGAATATGAAATGTAGATCCGGATGTGTAGATATCGATAGACTCCAAGTTGATCGAATTTGGAGCTACGGTGTAGGAGTTATGGCAGTTATACTGCAGCTGTGTCAGTAGACGCAGTTTTGCAAAACTGCTGTATATATTTTCTTTACAAATTATTTTAGCGGTGTAAACAGCGAGCGTTTGACCCCAAATTTTATATGTAGTTGCTGGACACCCTATAGGACATCTCCAAATTTTCTTAGAATTAATTTATATTATTTCAACCCTGTTTCACATGTATAAATACAAGAACACAAAATCTGCCTGAACAAATGTGACAAGCCGGGGTTATGGGAAAGACTATAGAGTGGACAACATAGGTAAGTGTACTCGGAAGGGGGCCCGTGTTTCCCAAGTTGTATGTTAAAATGGAACTAAGTGCCACGTAGAACTAAGTGCCACGTCATGGGTGACGGAGGCCACCTCTAGAGCCTACGGGGGCCACCTCTAGAGCCCATTATGTGATTACATGATGTATGTTTGAAATCACCTGGAACTAAGTGCCACGTAGAACTAAGTGCCACGTCATGGGTGACGGGGGCCACCTCTAGAGCCTACGGGAGCCACCTCTAGAGCCCATGGTTGATCACCTGCTAGTTTGATGCCTGAGTACACCGCCTATAGACTCCATTACTAGGTCTAAACGAATTTATTTGGCTGTAGCAACCATGTAGTATAATGGATGCATGTCGTGCTACCTAGATAGTAATAATTACAAGACTTGAACTTGACACCTGTCACTTGATACTTGATGATATGACACATGAAACATGATACCTGAGACTTAAAGCCTGGAACTTGATACTTGGACTTGACATTTGAAACCTGACATTCAAAACAACATATGACACTAGACTTGAGGTTGTCGCTTGATATTAATTACCCTTATAGGTGTACCTGACATGTGATTCACCACTAGCAGTTGTTATCCAATCTAGTCATTATGACGTTCCCTCTTGCCAGCTAGATTTTGAATTTGTCACTACTTCTTATAACTCGGTTTATTCTTGATTCCAATTCTTGTTTTCCCCTTTCTTGTACTTGCTTTTACTATTTGTGGCCCTAGCTTGCACTAAGGACATTTTCTCTTGTTTCCCCTCTTGTTTCCTGTTTATATTTATTAAACAGACTTTGGAGACGAGCTGCCTGCGGGTATTGCTGAGCAAAGGTTCTAATTTTCAAGTGGAGAAGGACCTGACTAGAATAATTAGTTCTTGCATTATTTGTTTATTTGGATTATTATTATTTCTTGAGTTTTGAGAATTTGTAACGGGCTGATGTTCCCGAGTTTACTTTGATTCAGACTTGAAACTACTTGGATGTTATTCATATTTCAGTTGTTTCTGTTGCCAATGAAGTATTCATGCATGCTTGGTTTTATATATCTTTCTTGTTATATACTTGTTGTGATGCTGAGTCGATCCTACAGCTTATGAATGATGTTAAGATCATTCGCTGGGCTTCGTCACGTGCTCGTATTCCGTATTTTGGGAAGCGGGGCATGACAGGAGACCTCCGAGGCCGATGAGACGGTCTCTATCCTCAGTGTGGAGGATTTGGCAGCGATCCGGAGTTGCTTCCAAATTTTGGAGGAGTACGACCTAATGTTGTCGGGTCCCGGGGTTAGGGCTAATTCGCCGATGCCAGTAAACATGTGTTTCTGGCTGGTCGATGCCTTCATCGCCGGTGTTCGGGTGCCTCTCCACCCGTTCGCGACCCAAGTGCTTAGGTGGTTTGGGGTCAGCCCCATTCAGCTAATGCCGAATGCATGGAGAGTAATCAATGGGTTCGTACTCCACTGCCAAACAGTTGGGATTGAGCCGGAGCTGAGGGTACTCCGGACTATCTACCGGCTTCATCAACAGAACCGGTTGGAGTTCCGGTACTACCTAGCTCCGAGGCACGGAGGTCGGCTCGTCGTCTACCCCGACTCCATCAAGCACTGGCGAGATAAGTACCTTATAGTGCGGAGCGCAGAGGCGTGGCCCATACCGACCAATTTCGTGGAGGAGGTGTCGAAGCGAGTGAAGGAGTCACCGGTGCTTCACCCTCAAGAAGAGGAGGCGGTGCAGACTCTTCTAGACAGGCCGAAGTACGATTGGAGAGAGCTGACCGAAGACATTCTCTTCAAGGGAGGGCTCAGCCGCATAGATCCCAGTACACGGCTCTTTCTACGTTCTCATTCATTTTTATTTTTTTTAACTTTGCTTATTCCAACTTGTCTTTTTAACCTTCTCCTTATTTGATGCAGAGGCAATGGATTTTGACGTGGTGATGGCGCAGAGGGCCGCCCTCGGAAGTAAGGGGTCGAAGAAGTGCAAGAGGGTCTCCACCATGCTGCCGCCCGCGAAGTCTCTGAGGGGCACGAGCGTGGTCGAAGGGGTAGAGTCTCCGACAGTAGGTGCCCCGACTCCAGAAGTGGCCTCGGCATCGACCGAGGTGGGCAACTTCCCGATCTCCTCAGCCCTCGGGATGGAGACGCCCCTGCTGACGGTAACGGCCGAGGAGCTCCTCATGGAGGAGCACAAGAAGATCCACATTCCGGACTGGCAGGTTCGGAAGCATGATGGGTTCCTCGGGGACTCCCTGGCAAGTATGCAGGTGGTGAAGCACCTGGCGATGCCGAAGGACCGGGCCACCATGGACGCCGGCCAGGCAGGCGACGATACCATCGAGATTGCTCGCTCGGCCGTATCGGTGAGTGTCGGATTTTTACTCTTGTTGGTTGCTTTCGTATTTGATTTTCTAACTCTTTGAGTTTTTTGTTCTATCAGAGATCCTTGTCCACTTTGGTCATCTTTCGGCAAGGATGACGGAGTTGGAGAAGGAGTTGAAGCAGGAGAACAACCCGACTCGGGCCGAAAAGGCTCGAATGGGCAACGAGCTCGACAAGCTAAGCTTCGAGTTTGAAGGGAGGACAATGAAGGTCGAGTACCTCGAGGGGTTGGTCGCGAAGCTTGAGGGCGACCTTCTTCAGCACAGGGAGGAGACGGCCAAGCAGCTGGCCGAGGCGGAGGAGGCTAAGGCTGCTGCCGTGAAGGAAGCCGAGGCAGCCACCATGGCGAAGGCACAAGGCTTCCTCACCCAATACATGGCCAAGGCCTACACCAAAGCCCTCATTCAGGTGTCGGAGCGATACCCTGAGGTGGACTGCTCGGGGATGAGGCTCTTCCCTGGCCACATCGAAGGCTTCGACCCCGAGTCAGAGGAGGACGGCGATGATGAAGAAGACCGTGAGGTCGAGGTCGTCGGCGAGGCGCCGGTTACTGAGGTGACCCCGCTGGCGATTGTGGCCCCTTCGGGAGGATCCATCCCCGCCCACTGTCGATGCCCCGGGAAAGAGGTCATCCCCTGATTTCTTCTCCTTTTTCTTTTGTCTTTTGAGTTGTATTGCCTAATTGCGGACTGGCCACCGCACTTTTGTCATGAATGAAAGAAACTTTTGAGCTCGACCCCGTGTCTCTTTTCTTTTTTCTTTTTTTAATGTTTGATTGAAATTTGATTGAAATTCAACTAAGTGTTTAGACAAGGAATTTTTGCCTTAGGTGCATGTAGCTTTTGTTCAGGGGTCGGATGAGGGGTAAACTTGTGACTATTTATTGAGCCTCGTTATTTGCTTTGATTTTTTCAGCTTGCCGAGGTGACCCACTTAGTCGAACCCGCTCGCTCTAGGGAGGAGTTTTGTTCCGAGGCCAACTTGGGGTCGACGAGGCTGTGTTTGTTCAGGTGCCAAGAGCGCCTTTATGAATTCGAGTTAGGGTTGCACAGGGCTGAGAGCAAGCGGAACCACTTGCAGGTGATCTTGAGCCGACAGGACATCGAGATTCGGTGACTAGAGGGTCGGCTCGCCGAGATTCCTCTCGTAGATGAGGAGGATGGCTCGTCGGCAGCCTTCACAAATGGGCTAAGGTTGAAGTGTCTCTAACTCTCTCTATCGAAGATGACAGCGGAGAGGGATGATATGCTCACCGAAGTTCACCACTTGCAGATTGTGGAGGCTGAACTTCTGGCGGAGGAAGAGGAGCTGACCAAGGCAGTGGGTAGGCTGATGACCGAACGTGACGAGTTTACGGCGAAGGTCGATGCGTTGAAAAGAGCCATAGTGGATCGGGGCATCGAAGTCACCCACCTCCGCCGGATTATCGCCAGCCGCCCTAGCATTCTGAGCTCTGCCGTACCTCCTCGCTTCGAGGTAGACGTAGGAGACAACTCTCTGAAACAAAGGATTGCTGAGCTAGAGGTTGAAGTGGCTCGCCTAAAGCTGTGCTTGGGTCCAATTAATGTCAGGAGCACTTCCCGCAATCGCGAGGAAGGCGAGCGAGGCATTTCATTTTACGAGCTCACAACACGTTCGTCCATAGGCCGACCAAGTCCGGGTGATGCCCAGAGCGGCGTGGCAATTTCATCGAGCGGGGCGTCTGTCAGCGCATCTGTTAGGAGCAGCGCCGAAGATACGTCTCAATTCGCTGGCTTAGGGACAAGCACCGGGGTCAAGCGTCGCCGCCCTAGAGTGTCTCAGAAGCAAAACATCCCTGTGTCAAGGAAACGTTGAAGATTTTTTGTTTTCCAAGTTTTGCATTTCGTTTAAGTGTAACGAGTCGGCATTGTAGTTTTTGCATTTGGAAGTCTTGTAGCTTAGTCAGCTTTGTAATTGTCTCCCCACACTTAATCGAAATGACGATCTTTTTTTTTTGGAATTGCATTGTGGTAGCCTTGTGTTATTGTATGACTCGTAATCATCTTTTGCGTGCGGAGATCCAGAGCTAGATTTTTGCTCGTTTGGTCGTCGGTGCCAAGAGTGTTCGGCAAAGCGTGCCGAGGTCCTAGAGCAAGATTTTTGCTTGTTTGGTCGTCGGTGCCAAGAGCGTTCGGCAAAGCGTGTCAAGTGTTGGACTCCGAACTCGTCGTTTGAGTATGTTTCAATGGTTGTGGGAGCAATTCCGAATGGTGAACCACTTCTAGCCCGCTTAAGAGCTAGCTTGCGAAGCGGAGTCGAGCCAAGTGTTGGACTCCGAACTCGTCGTTTGAGTATGTTTCAACGGTTGTGGGAGCAATTCCGAATGGTGAACCACTTCTAGCTCGCTTAAGAGTGAGCTTGCGAAGCGGAGTCGAGCCATGTGTTGGACTCCGAACTCGTCGTTTGAGTATGTTTCAACGGTTGTGGGAGCAATTTCGAATGGCGAACCACTTCTACCTCGCTTAAGAGCGAGCTTGCGAAGCGGAGTCGAGCCAAGTGTTGGACTCCGAACTCGTCGTTTGAGTATGTTTCAACAGTTGTGGGAGCAATTACGAATGGCGAACCACTTCTAGCTCGCTTAAGAGCGAGCTTGCGAAGCGGAGTCGAGCCAAGTGTTGGACTCCGAACTCGTCGTTTGAGTAGGTTTCAACGGTTGTGGGAGCAATTCCGAATGGCGAACCACTTCTAGCTCGCTTAAGAGCGAGCTTGTGGAGTCGAGCCAAGTGTTGGACTCCGAACTCGTCGTTTGAGTATGTTTCAAAGGTTGTGAGAGCAATTCCGAATGGCGAACTACTTCTAGCTCGCTTAAGAGCGAGCTTGCGAAGCGGAGTCGAGCCAAGTGTTGGACTCCGAACTCGTCGTTTGAGTATATTTCAACTCGTTGTTAGAGTATGAAGGTAAAAACAGAGAGATACAAGCAATTCACAAGTAAGATATGAAGAAAAATGTTCATTATTGAAAACTAATAGTCGGCTGCTTCTAAGTTGCGAGCCGTTATTACATTGGAGAAATAAAGGAGCAAAAGTAAAATACAAGTGAAGGGAAAGGAACGGTTCGGCATCTGAAGGTACTCAGAGAGGCATTCATGCGCTCTCTTGGTACTTCAAGAGATGGTCGGTATTCCAAGTTCTGGGAATCTCTCTTCCTTCAGGTCTTCTAGACGGTATATCCCTGGCCGAACCACTTTGGTGATCTTGTAGGGTCCTTCCCAATTTGGGTCTAGCTTGTTCTTCTGACTGGAGAATGATATAACTAACTTTCTGAGGACCAAGTCCCCTTCTTTGAGGTTGGTGGGACGGACCCTCTTGTTGTAGGCCAGCTCGATCCTCCTTCGGTAGCTTTGTTGGCAAATCGAGGCTCTTTCACGGAGCTCATCAATCAAATCCAAATTCGCCCGAAGCTCTCGGGCATTCTGCTCTTCTTCATAGGCAATGAGGCGAGGAGAGGGTACACCGTCTTCCAAGGGGATCACAGCTTCAGACCCATAGGTGAGATTAAATGGCGACTCTCCTGTAGGGGTCTGTTTCGTTGTGCGTTAACTCTACAGTACGTTAGGGAGCTGATCAACCCATAAGCCTTTAGCAGACTTATCCAGCCTCTTCTTAATACCGGAGAGGATTTGTCGGTTGGCATTTTCTACTTGTCCATTTGACTGTGGGTGGGAGACGGAGGAGAAGCGTTGTTGAATGGCGAGGTCTTCACATAGGGCTCAGAATGCGGCCCCTGTAAATTGTGTTCCATTGTCTGTTATAAGGACTCGAGGGACGCCGAACCTGGAGATGATGCTCTTCCAGAAGAATTGAGGTACTTTGTTCTCGGTGATTGTAGCCAAAGGCTCGGCCTCTATCCACTTTGAAAAGTAGTTGATTGCCACAACTAAGAATTTGAGCTGGCCGGGAGCCGGGGGAAACGGCCCTAGTAAATCCATTCTCCACATTGCAAAAGGGATCAAACTTGATAGGGAGGTGAGCTGAGCTTTGGGTAGGCGACGAATGTTGGAATGCTTTTGACAAGATCTGCATTATCGAACGTGTCGTTCGGCGTCTTGGAGGAGGGTAGGCTAGAAGTATCCATAATTCAACACCTTCCGGGCGAGTGATCTGGACCTTGAATGTGCTCCGCCTATGCCTTCGTGAAGCTCTTGTAAGGCATATGTGGCTTGTTCAGGGGAAAGGCACCTCAAGTAGGGTCGGCCATCTATTTGAGTGAAGGAGCGTTTGTACAGGACCCCCTCAACAAGGGTGTACCGCTCTGCTCTGGTTCAGACTCGACGATCTTCTTTTGGGTCTTCGAGGAGGAGCCCGTCCCTTAGGAATTCTATCAGGGGTTTCATCTAATTATCCTGAAGTTGAACAGGCAGTGACTCCATCGAGTCGGGAGTTTCTTCTTCTATGCTTGGCCTCAGGAGTACTTCAATCAGGACAGTCTGCTCGAGCCCTTGGAGGGAAGAAGAGGCTAACTTGGAGAGGGCATCTGCTTGGAAATTTTCTTCTCTGGGAATTCACTGAATAAGTGCCTCTTCGAATAGAGCCATGAAATTTTGTACCTTGGCTAGATACTTAGCCATTTGGTCATCTCGTGCTTCGTACTCGCCCAAGACTTGATTTACGACCAGTTGAGAGTCACTGAATATCCGAAGACGTTGTGCCCCTGCTTTGCGGGCCATTCCGAGATCGACTATAAGGGCTTCATACTCTGCTTCATTGTTGGAGGCCTTGAAGTTGATGCGGAGGGAGTATTGGAGAACGAAGTCATCTGGGCCTGCCAGAATGACCCCGGCTCTGCTCCCTTCGGTGCAAGAGGATCCATCTATATGAACCGTCCAAATAGGAGGTCCGTTTGCCGCTTGACTGACCTCGGAAATGGTGCTCTCAACTATGAATTCAGCTAAGGCCTGAGCTTTGATTACGGTCCGAGGCTGGTATGATATATCATGCTGGCTCAGCTCGATCGACCACTTCATGTGACGGCCAGAGGTCTCCGGTTTGTGAAGAACTTGCTTCAGCAGTTGGTCGGTAAGAACGACCACCGAGTAGGACTAGAAATATGGGCGAAGCTTCCTAGCTGCCATAACCAAGGCGTATGTCATCTTCTCTAGCCTTGGATAACGAAGCTCGGCATCCCGAAGTACATTGCTTACGAAATAGATGGGCTTCTGAGCCTTGTCTTCTTCCTTCACCAAGACGGCAC
The DNA here is from genome assembly GCA_017893485.1 of Hemerocallis citrina. Lineage (NCBI taxonomy): Eukaryota > Viridiplantae > Streptophyta > Magnoliopsida > Asparagales > Asphodelaceae > Hemerocallis > Hemerocallis citrina. The sequence continues at coordinate 158,908,202 of CM030362.1, forward strand.
TGAGGGTTTGTTCGGAGGCAGCTAAGTAGAGGTAGAGTGTTTCCCCGGGGATAGGCTTGCTAAGGAGAGGGGGGTTGACTAGATAGGCTTTAAGCTGATCGAATGACTCCTGCTGTTGTTGATCCCATTCGAAGTCCTTAGCCCCCCTGAGGGCCTTGAAGAAGGGAAGAAACTTCTTCCCTGACTTGGAAAGGAAGCGCCCTATAGCTGCGAGGCGCCCGGTTAGCTTCTGAACCTCTTTCACATTTTTGGGAGGAGCCATGTCTAGTGTGGCTTTGATCTTCTCGGGGTTGGCTTCGATTCCTCTTTGGCTGACCATGAAGCCTAGGAATTTCCCCGACGAGACTCCGAATGCATACTTGTTCGGATTGAGCCTCATATCATACTTCCTTAAAACATAGAACACCTCTTGCAGATCGGCCACATGATCGGCGCCGTGGATGCTCTTGACTAGCATGTCATCAACATATACTTCCATATTGTGGTCGATCTAATTTTGGAAGACTTTGTTAACGAGGCGTTGATAGGTGGTGCCTGCATTCTTCAACCCGAAAGGCATCACCCTGTAGCAATAGAGGCTCTGATCGGTAACAAAGGAGGTCTTCGGGATATCCGGGGGAAACATGCGGATTTGATTGTACCCAGAAAAAGCGTCCATGAAGCTGAGAAGCTCATGGCCCGAAGTGGCATCAATCAGGGTATCGATGCTTGGAAGAGGGAATGGATCTTTGGGGCATGCTTTATTCAGGTCGGTAAAATCGATACAGATTCTCCAGCTCCCGTTGGCTTTCTTTACCATCACAACATTTGAGAGCCATTCGGAATAATTGACCTCCTGTATGAACCGAGCCTTAAAAAGCTTGTCCACCTCTTCTTTTATAGCTTGTTGGGGCTCGGGAGCAAATTTGCGCCTCTTCATTTGAACCGATTTGGACCCCGGTGCAACACTCAGGTGGTGGACGAGGAGCTCTTCGGAGATTCCTGGCATGTCAGCAGTCGACCATGCGAAGAGGTTACGGTTCTTTCTAATGCATTGGACTATGTCTGAGCTTAGGGCAGATGGGAGGGTCTTGCTGATAAAGAACTTGCGGTTCGGATCTTGCTCAGAGAAGAGCACTTCCTCCAATTCATCCACCGGCTCGGACGTTGGTCGGACACCGTCTTGGGGGATTTCAAGAGTTTCGAGGGAAAGGACTGGACCCCCAGTAGAGGTCATGTAGCATTTGCGGGCCATTTCCTGACTGCCTCTTACTTCCCCTACTCTTGTCCGGGTGGGAAACTTCATCTTGAGATGATAAGCGGAAGGGACGGCTTCGAGAGAAGCTAGGCCGGGTTGGCCTAGGATCACATTATAAGCAGCGGGGACATCGACGACCATGAAGTCCATCGGCTCCGTTCGGATAGTAGGAGTTTTGCCAGCGGTTATGTCGAGGGTGATCACCCCTTCAATAGACACTGGCACTCCCGTGAACCCATGGAGTGTGTAGCCGGCGGGCTTAAGTCTGTCCCGGGATAGTTTGAGTCCTTTGAAAGCAGCGAGGAAGAGGATGTTAACGGAGCTGCCATTGTCCATCAGGATCCTCTCCACTTTAAAATTCGCCATATGGAGGTAGATGACTAGTGCATCACAATGGGGGGTTCGGACACCCTCAAGGTCTTCATCTGAAAAAGTGACCGGTACTCCGAGGCCTTTGGGAGGGGGCATGCCATGTACTGAGTTGACTTTCCTTATGAAAGCCTTTTGAGAGAAGTTGGAGGTGCCTCCCATGGGGCCTCCATGGATGAGATGTAGGATGCGTTCCTCTTCGAACTTTGGAGTTTCATCGCATCGTTCAGGATGCTTGTTAGCCCCCCGAGGGGGAGGAGGGAGATCGGTCCGGTCCTTTCTCACAAATTTGGCCAGCTGCCCCCTCTGGATGAGGGCCTCAATCTCGTTCTTCAAAGCCCGACAATTATTGGTGTCGTGGCCATGGTCCCGGTGATAGCGACACCACTTCTCTTTGTCCCTCTTCTTGCCAGGGGTGTTCACCTTCGGGGTAGGAGGTATCACCCCTTCCTTCTCAACTTCCATGAGAATAGTGGAAATGTTGGCATTAAGAGGAGTGAATTTTTCGAATCTGGGGGGAGGGCGGCGCTGACCGCCATTGTCCTTCTGGAGCTTCTTGGCTCCCCCTTCCTCACCTGCCTTTCTTTTGGTTCCAGAGGAAGGCCCCTCAAAAGTGAGGCGATGCTCAGCTTCCTCAGCCCGGATATACTTCTCGCTTCGGAGAAGGAGGTCGGAGAAGTTCTCCAGGGGCTTCTTGGCGAGGGAGGACCGAAGGCTGGTATTAAGGACATTCAATTGGAATGCTGCTGCAGCGATCGACTGGTCGAGGGAAGCGATGGACCTGGTTTCCGCGGTGAACCTTTTCACATAGTCTCTCAGCTTCTCACCCTTCTTCTGGTTGAGGTAGAGTAGCGAAATGCTGGTCTTCTCAGTTCGGCGACTACTCACGAAGTGGGTGACGAAGTGGGTCTCGAATTGCTCAAAGGAGAATATTGAGGATGGGGCGAGGCGAGAGTACCATTCCCGGGCCGGACCCTTGAGAGTAGCGGGGAAGGTTTTGCATAGCAGAACATCGAAAGCTTAGTGGATTAGCATGAGGGTTTTAAAGCTTTCGATGTGATCGATGGGATCAGACTCCCCGGAATAAGTCTCGAAATGTGGAGGCTTGAAGCCTATTGGAACGGGCTCCTCCATGATGGTCCGAGAGAAAGGAGGTCGGCTTGGACGGAGGGTCCTTCCTCTAAGTTCTTCTTCTCTGTCTAGCTGACCCAAGAGCCTCTCTATTTCGTGGAGACGAAGGTAGACAGTGTCATCCCTTCGACGGTAATCAAACGAGCCTCTGGACTCGTCTTCGTACGAGGGAGAGCGGGGGCTACGACGATGGTAGCTCCGGGAGTGACGAGGACTAGGAATGTGCTGGGGGTTGCTAGGAGCTGGGGGAGGAGTTAGGGACCGTCGGCGAGGACTTTGGACCGGAGGAGTGGAGACCCTCCGAGCATTGTTGTTGTTGGGTCGGAGATTGAAGGCTTGTAAGATGGTTGCTTGGAATTGCTGGAACTCAGCACGAGTGATAGGTGCATCATCGTTCCTCGGAGGTCGCCGATCGTCAGGAGAGTGAGGTCTTCTCCTATGGTGGCCGGGGGACTCTCTCCGCCCTCGACGAGGAGGGGACCTTCTGTAGTCTCGGAGATGAGGAGATCGCTCATTTGGACGTTGTTGGCGGGAGGCTTCCTCTCGGGCCCGCCTTTCATCTAAACGGCAGCGAAGATGCTCTTCCTTCTGCCGATTGAGGATGGTATTGCGAAGGTCATCGGAAGCTCGGGGGTTGTGGGATGCCATGGAACCGGTAGAGGGATTGTGCACGAAGACGCGATCATGTTTGAGAGGTTGTTTCTGAGGATTGGGCCGGGAGCCCCCCGCATCGAGATTCTGAGGCCTGGTTTGGCCGCGAGGGGGTTGAAGATTTTGAGGAGGAGGTTGGTCCTGCTGCGGGGCCTGATCAGGTTGAGGAGGAAGTCCTGCCGGCTGGACGGTTTGGAGGGGGATCTCCTGTTGTGGTTGAGGAGGAGTGGGTCCACGGTTGGACCCTCTGGATCTTAGCTTTCGGGGAGGCATGGCTGGGTAAGATCTGACCAACGGGAGAGGAAGGATCGCTATTCGTGGGTTCCTGTAATGCCCTGATTTTTCATTTAATGAAAAATTATTTATTTTGCACGTAGTGTGCACGTGCAATATTTTTGGTAAATATTTTCATCAAGATGAGTAAAGATATTTTAATATGTGCTTTTAATTATTTTATACAAAAGCCTTCTTTTAATTAGACAAAAAGCCTTTTCTTTTTAAAAGCCCAAAGTTAATTTAATTTATTAATTGTATAATAATTATTTTGGCCCATAAACTAAAGCCCATGAACTATTTTTATACAACTTGTCATGTAGAATACAATTTAAAGATTATTTTATTTTTATACAAAAATTTAATATACAAAATTTTTGGAGGCAAATGCTTGCACGTGCATTGCACGTACACGTGCAAATGCACTTCCCTAAGTAGGCCGGATTGCTTCTTTTGGAGGGAAAATCAAAATTTTAATGGAAATCATGGTGTGGTGGTTACTTGGTTGTGGGTAGTTAATGCAACTCCTACTTTCATCCTAGCCCTCCATCTTATAACCAACTACTTGATCCTAGCCCTCCATTCTCTTTGATTTTTAGTGTAAATACCCCCCCCCCTCCCCTGACTAGTTATTCTTGTGCTTAATAATCCCTCCAAACCTATAGTCTAAATTATATTATCTAGTAGTGATTTTGTGAGTTAAAAGATTGAGAGTGTGTGGGATTGTGCTTGCAACATCAAGGAGGAAAGGAGAGGCCGGCTACCATCAAGGAGCTCTCGGTGAGGTGTGCTTGGAGGCTTGTGTGCACGCCGTCTAGGAGGAGGTGCACTCATGTTGCAAGGACATTCGTCTAGGAGGTTGTTAATTGTATCTTTCTTCAATAAGGTGGGTAAATTTTCCCTATTTCTAACATAGGAATGCATGCTAGATTTAATTAGCAAAATGATGTATGAAAATGATTAATAAGAATGCACATTTAATTGAAAAGATGATCTCTAATTGATTGAATTGTTGATATGCAAATTATGTGTGTTGCTATTAGTAAAATTCAAGATTGTCTGCAATACGAATATTGTTATAAATTGTGTGAAGAAACCTTTGTTAGTAGCATGAAAAATTATGTGCGAAAAAAAATTAGTATATCGACTATGTCACTTTTATGTGCTAAATTGGAAATTTTGTATGGCGTTGTAACGAATAAATTGAGATGTAATTTTTATGTTTGGAAAATGAATAAGAGTAGAGAATTGGTGTAGAGATTAATGAAATTATAATGTCGAAAAAGAATGTATTAGTTGTAGTATATCACATTAACCAAATTGTATGGTAGAAATGTGTTAATTATTGAGAAAAATATGTTTAATTATTTAAGAAAATTATTTTTCATATACTGGAATAAAATTCAGGATGAAAACGATTAATCTGGAATTTTTACAGTGTGTTAGTAAGAACAATGTGAAATGAAATTTTGATGAACGTCGAAATGTTCTAAATAACAGAGAGTATGGGTTAAATGAAATTTGAATTAAGCTAGTGACAACTTGAGCGCGTAGCTCAAGCGGTCGGGATGGCTCTGATCGCTACAGTGCCCTTCGGCCTAGGGTTTCTGGTTCGAATCTCTGTGGCACCATACTTTTGTTTCTTTCTTTTAAACGTATAAGATCAGCGGCCGAGAGTATTTAATACTCTCAGCGCCTATCTATACTGCTGGCGCAAGCGGCCTAGTGGCCTGTGCCTTCGGCTGTCTTCTCTGTGGTGCTGGGTTCGAATCTGGGGCTCGGCAGTTATAAAAAAAATGTTTTTTTTGGATGTTTTGATGATCAAAAAATTAGGAAAAAAATATGACTATTCTTCTAAAAATATGTAGGACTTAAGAAAAATAATTTGGGGATTATTTGCATGAAATAAAACATGATTTGAGAATAAAATGTGTAAATAGAACTATGGTTCTATATTTTTATTGTTGTGAAATTATATCTTGCAAAAATGACTTGAAATGAAGGATTAAAGAATTAATGTGGCAAAAAGAAATTATATTGTGTGATGTGATGCAAATTATTCTCATTTGAGAATAGTGTGAAAAATATGAAATGTGAATATTCGCTAGTGATGTGAATTTCAATGTAAAAGTAACATTTCATGAGTTACATGATGAATAATTAAAATTCATGTATAGTTATGGACTATTTGAACGAATTAGAAATCATGATTTGAAAAGAGAAATACTTTTGAGTATGATGACTCAACATGGGAATTTATGAGTTGGAAATGCTCGATTTGAAAATTGTGAATTGAAAATTGAAACAAAAAGAGTAGCTAAGTCTCCCCCGGCATTTGGAAATAAATGAAATGAAAATTGAAAAGAAAGACCAAGGTTGGTCGTATTTGAATGAATGAATAAGTCCGGTTTAGTGGAGAGGCTAACTCTAGAGCTTTGATTTTTGTTCATGATTTTGATAAAAACTAAGGATTAGTGCATAGTGGAGACGTGATGAAAGTAGGAGAAAAACACGAGTATGAGGGCCATCGGATTGGCGGTGTGAGAGTGATCCACAGGTTGCCTGCTTGATGCGTCAAGACATGGCGTGGGCACTACTCTAGAATTATCGTCCCGGTGGAGACGCTTGTGGGATGTTTGGTGACTGCAAGAGGATCATGTGCTATGAAGTGAGGCTGAATTGCCACAGGCTGTCTTCACGATGCGTCGTGACATGACGTGGGATTCCCCTCCAGGATTTTCTGTACACGTGCTTGTACTCATAGATCATCTAAGATACCTACCGTAATTACAGTAGTAGATTAAGTCATGGCGAGGGATTGAACCCTACAAAGATGCAGAACGATTAAGGGCTTGCCCTCGGACCTATGTAGTATGGGATGCATAGAATCCGAACAAGTGCGCATTAGTGTCATGTAATATAAATAAATGCATTAAGGACTAAGTGCACAATCACAACACGACATCAATAGGGTAGTCCCTTTAGTTTGATTTGTGATAAGTTTGTGTTTGCTAAATATGAAAAATAAGTTATACTATTTCTGGTATAGAGAGGATGGCCGTGTATAATGATCGTCGGTTGAATAAACTGACGTACCCACAGTCTTATATGCAGTTAAATGGCTTGATACAGATTAAAGAGGAACAAATGCTTAAAGATTATTCAATGTTGTTGTACATTTGTTTCATTGTTGTAAAGTTTACTTCCGCTGTGCAATGTAAAGTGTAATGTAATCATGTAAACTCTGATGTAAAGTGAAAAGTTCAAATTTCCTTGTAAAATTGTACTAAAGGAAGCGAAAAGATCATGTAGAACATCTCGAATTCAGCGTATTTGGGATTTGGGGCGTTACAGTTCCCACATACGGCGCCAATATGTTACCGCTAAATCTGGTGTGGGGGCAAACAGATAGTATTTGTGGATTCTTAGGGAAACTGAATTACCAAACCTTAACCTTCTCCGCTGGAGTTTGACCGTTGACTCCCGCCGCTCACCTGCAAAAAGTGCGAGACACCGGGGTTGATCCCGGCGACGCACCCTCCGACGCTCAAGTCAGTAATCAGAGAAGATTATGAGAGAGCATAAGTTGGCAAAAGATTGATTACCTCTTAATGGTGTTGGATGGGGGGTATTTATAGCCGCCTTCGGGATCAGATTAGGAATGTAATCCCTAGGATCAAATTAGGAATGTAATCCCTAATTCCCAGTGAAAGGATAGATACGAACCAGGGCCGTTGATTAGGATTAATCAGAAACCCTAATTTTATCCTGCTGGACTGGGTTTGCATGAAGTGCTATCTAGATAGTAATGAACATTAGACATAAGAACAACTGTTTTCACTATCACATTCTGTTATTGTTACTGTTGATCCATCCTGTTACCGTTACTATTGATCCATCCTGTTACTGTTACTGTTATACTCTTACTGTTATTCCGCTGTTTACTGCCATCTGTAGACTGTTATCTTTGCTTCCATCTCCATGTTAGTATTACTTGTTTAGTTTAGTTTTTCCCTTCTATTTTCCTATTTTTACTGCTTGCGTCCTGGAACTTGCATCTAACGAGCATTATGTTTTCCTGTTTTCCTATTTTCCTTGTAATTGCTATATGAGCAGGTTTTGCTGATCAATTGCCTACTAGAGTTGGTGAGCAAAAGTTTTGAGCTGCGCATTGGAAAATTTGCTAAATGTTTTGATGAACTATTTTATATTCATGAACTGTATTGAGACTTGTATTTGGGCTTGTAGTCCCAGGATTATTGTTTTGTTTCAGATCTCATATTTGTTGGGATATTTATTATTGTTGCAATAAATAATGTTGAGTTATAATTGTTTTTTCATGCCTAGTTAAGTATGTTGATATATTTATCGTTATGATAAGTCAAGCAGGTCCGTACAGCTTATGGATGGTGAAAACTATCCGCTGGGCTTAGTCACATACCGTATTTCAAATTCTTCTAGGAAGTGGGGCGTGACAGCTGCGCCCCGGCCATTGAAGCCTAATTGGAGAGACAAAAATCAGTGAACAATGCCAAGTACAAAAAATCTAAAAACAGGCGAACCAACACTTACCACCACGTGGGCTTGAGCCCACTTCATGTAGCACATCTCGACCATCTCGGTCGCCAAGATGGATTGGTCGCGCGACGTCGACCGAGATCGGGCCCTCCGCCAGTGAGTCACCCTCATTCACTGACCAGTCCGGGGTAAAAGGCCTTAGCCCCTTCTTGCCCAACATCTCCTGGGCGTTGGGTCGCAAGGAAGGGGTCCCTGCCTTCAAGACCTCCGCAACCTTGTGGCTGCTGGAGCTCAGCGCCGACTCTGGTGCTTCCCTGACATAGAGGGTCTTCACCCTCTAATGGGACCGCTCCGAAGGACCTTCCGAGCCCCCATGGGCAGACCCCGCCTTCGGTGCCACCATCTCGGCTTCCTCTTTTGGGCCAGATCCTTCAGGGCCTTACGTGCATCGAGCTTTACCTGGTCCATCGCTGCAAGAAAGAAGAGAGAATGTTAACGCGAAGGCAGAAAGTTAAACAAAAATAAAATGAAAACATACAAGGGTCGGCTGGGCTCAGTCCGGTCCGGGCTAAGTGCGGTTCTGTCACATTCGGCCAACCTATACTGTGTCCCTCGACAATCCTTTCAACATCAGCCCAGTCCGCCTCAGTCAAGTCCCTCTGCCTTGGGAGTTTTTGGTTCGGCTTGTAGAAATTCCAAGCTGTATAAATTTACCAAGGTACCTCGTTTCGGACCACGAAGTACTTGGCCTTCCACCCCTTGATGGAATCCGGATGCCCATGCACCACTTTCTTGTAGGGGTGAGGCAATATTTAATATATGCCCTCCTGATCTCTGAGCAAGCTCACCCCTAAGACGGCCCGAAAATACTTTAGCTTTAGAGGCACCTTCTTCTCTTCACACTTCAGAATGAAGCAGACTAACTGCTTCCACGAGTTGGGGCCGTACTGCATCAGACAGAGCTCCTCCCACCTCAGCACCCTCTTGATGAACGGGTGCAATGACAGCCTTAGCCCCGAGACGAAGGCGTCCTCGGGAAACATATAGACCGGGGGCTAACTCGGTGGTGGGGCGAAGACTAGGGCTCGGGATCATCAGCTCGTACTCCTGCCCAATGAAGTAGTGGGCCTTTATCACTGGCAGATAGCCGGCCTTGAGGACACACTGAACCCTGTCCATCTGTATTTGGGTCCGGCTCGGCGAAGATACTCCATGCCAAATTGAACCAAGTTCTCGATGTCTTCAGGATACATCCTGATCGACCGGGGGTTCTTATAGTATGGGACGTCGAGCCCGTGCATGGGATCGAACTTGTCTGGTGTCTTCGGACTGTCTGGTAGGCTCCATTTTCTCTTCTTCTTCCGAATTCGAGGAGCTTTCTAAGGAGATGGTGTCGCCAAAGGCAGGAGAGGGGGGAGAGCCTCTCCTTCCTCACTACCTTCCTCATCTGCCTCTCCCTCGACCCCTTCCTCACTACCTTCCTGATCCACCACTTTTTCCTCCACCTCCTCAACTAATACGTCGACCTCGGTGGTAGAAGTGCTGGACTCTACCACGCATGTCTTGCAGCTTCGGAGCGACACCACGTCCAAAACCTAGTCGTCTAGATCCCAGGACTGGAGTCCGACTGAAGATCCACCTCATCTCAGTTAGATTCGCTCGCTTCATAACCAGACTGAGAGCGTGACATAACAAAAAAGTACTAACCTGAATTTCTTGAATGGAGAGTTCAACAGAAAAGTCGTCGCCGGTGGGTAGAGAGAGAAGCTCATGTTTTTAGAAAGAGAAAGCAAAGTGAAGAAATGGATAGGGGGTGGAGGATTTATAGAGTGACTAACGACGCTTCGAATTCCACGTTGGAATCCTGACCGTTCAATCTTGATCATCAAGATCTAACGGCTGATGAGATTTCAACGCCTCGAATTCTACGTTGGAATCCTGATCGATTCGATCTTGATCATTAAGATCTAACGACTGATAAGATTTCGACGCCTCGAATTCCACCCCCATGACGTCAGAATCACATGCCATGCCCTAGCTCACACAAGCTATATGGGCTCAACGCTTGGCAGTGACCTCAAGCCATGCCCTAGCTTTCTCACAAGTTATATGGACTTGATGCTCGGTAGTGACCTCGAGCCTTCCCCTAGCTCTCACAATAAGCAGGGGGCTCGACATTCGGCATTGAACTCCAGCCACCCCTAGCTTTCTTACAGGATAGGGGCTCGACGCTCCGCAGTGACCTCGAGCCTCCCTCTAGCTTTCACAACAAGTAGAGGGCTCGACGCTCGGTAGTGACCTCGAGCCTCCCCCTAGCTTTCACACAAGCAGGGGGCTCGACGCTAGGCAGTATTCTCGATCATCCCCCTAGCTTTCACAACAAGCAGGGGGGCTCGACGCTCGGCATTGACCTCGAGCCACCCCTAGCTTTCTCACAAGATAGGGGCTCGATGCTCGGTAGTGACCTCGAGCCACGCCTTAGCTTTCTCACAAGCTATATGGGCTCGATGCTCGGCATTAATCTTAAGCTATGCCCTCGCTTTCTAACAAGCTATATGGGCTCGAAGCTTGGCAGTGACCTCGAGCCTCCCCCTAGCTTTCACAAAAACCAAGGGGCTCAACGCTCAGTATTGAGCTCGAGCCACCCCTAGCTTTCTCACAAGATGGGGGCTCGACGCTTGGCAGTGATCTCGAGCCTTCCCTAGCTTTCACACAAGCAGGGGGGCTCGATGCTTGGCAGTGACCTCGAGCCTCCCCCTAGCTTTCACAACAAGTAGGGGAGCTCGACGCTTGGCATTGAACTCGAGCCACCCCTAGCTTTCTCACAAGATAAGGGCTAGACGCTCGGCAGTGACCTCGAGCCTCCCCCTAGCTTTCACAACAAGCAGGGGGCTCGACGCTCGGCATTGATCTCAAGCCTCCCCTAGCTTTCATAACAAGCAGGGGGAATCAACTCTCGGCATTGAGCTCGAGCCACCCCTAGCTTTCTCACAAGATAGGGGATCGATGCTCGGCAGTGACCTCGAGCCTCCTCCTAGCTTTCACAATAAGTAAGGGGCTTGACGCTCGGCATTGACCACGAACCTCCCTTTAGATTTCACAACAAGAACGGAGCTCGACGCTCGGTAGTGACCTCGTGCCTCCCTCTAGCTTTCACAACAAGCAGGGGGGCTCGACGCTCGGCATTGACCTCGAGCCACCCCTCGTGTTGTCACAAGATAGGGGCTCGAAGCTCGACAGTGACCCCGAGCCACACCTTAGCTTTCACAACAAGCAAGGGGGCTCGACGCTCGGCAGTGACCTCAAGCCTCTCCTAGCTTCCTCACAAGTAGGGGGCTCGATGCTCGGCACACAAGTATGGAGGCTCGACCGTCGATGATCGACCCTCGAACGACCATCATGAGCACCAAGCTAATCCCTGGCTCTACCACCGGCCAGGGCTCGACACTCGACACTCGGCTCTTGACCCTTGGTTCTCGCCCCTCGGTGCCCCCTTTTCTTTAGGGGATCTCCTCTGTCCTACCCCACTTACCGCTCCAAGAGACTGCAAACCGTGTTCGCCAAACACACCGCTCCACTCTTCCTGCCGGGACAAACTACTCCTCCACGGCTGCCTTACACAGCCCCCTAGGAGTGTGGGGCTCCTGATATGGTGTAGATGACGTGGCCCCATCAGGGCCATTAGATCTCCTAAAATTCCACTCCTCCATGATCATCAGGTCAACTGAAGTCCAACGGGATTCTGCCAACTCAGGCTCACAGGCAAACGGGTCCAACCTGGCCCGTTAGGGTCCCAGACCCCCCCCCCCCCCCCCTTCCTCCTTGCCTTGCCCAAGGTAATAAACTTTTTTCTACCTGAACCCTAGCTACTGTTGCTTTCTCGGTGACTGACTAGATCATCGGAGGGCCTGTCGTGGAAACTTCTCCCGGTGTTTCTAAGTAGTGTGCAGGTACAAAAGACTGAGCCGAGCCTCAAAGATCCGAGCCGAGCACCTAGCATTTACCTCTTTGCTCCTACCTCCGAGCCGGTCATACAGCATAGGAACAGATCAACACCAGTACCACATCTTCCGCTACACAAATTACAAGAACTCACACCTGTTTTCCCCACATTCCAAAAACAAACAGCATCAGAGATGTTACAATATTAAAGACCATAGGATAGAGAAATATTTTATATAGAAGACGTTTTATTTGTAAAAGTTATGTATATACATACTAGGAGATATATAATATTAGGAAAAAGGGGTTTTAGAAAATAATAGAAGAAACAAAACCTTAAATAGACATATCTGTTGGAACAAATAGGAAAAGGGTTTTTTTACAAAATTATATATAGGTGAAGAGGAGAATTATTGTAGAAAAAATGACCTCCGAAACATACATCAGGTAAAAGATATAATTTAGAAGGAAGTTGAAATTTTTTTTTCTATTTTTTATAAGTCAATGGTAATCTTACAACTAATTTTAGATGGTTAATTCACCAAGTTCCCCTTTGGATTTTATCAAAGGGTGGAACATATTACTTTTAGTCACTTGAGTTCGCCTTAATCTATGAGAAGAAAATGGAGAAGGAAGGGGGAGGCGAGTGGAAGGTGGAGTGGTCCAAGGGAGAATAGGTGGGCGATGTCATTAAAGGAAGAGTTGGTGGACCTGGTGGTGGGTGGGGCCGAGCCGCCAAGGAGGTGGTCAATGGGTGGAGGATGAGAAAGTAACCACGTGCAGCTAACCAAACTCCCATCTTATTCCATCCATTTTGAGTTCCTAGCTCCAAAATTAAAAAATTATTGTATTAAATTAAAAGTTATCTAATTATTGGTAAACACAATCACAATGTGGAATGTGAGACTCGGAGAAAAATTCTCTCTTATGTAGTATTTGTACGTACACAAGACCACTCTCTACGCACGTTCCACTATGTTCATCGTATTTCTTAATATAATAATATGCATATGTTTACAAAAATTAAATTGACTAGAGGCTTCGAACCTATACATCGTAACTTTTTGTTATATTCTTAAAAAGTCACTTATTTTCCAACCATTTGAAACATATCTAAATAACTTAATTTTCATACACAGATAATATGATATCCGAATCAGCATAAATAATGTGCATCGTTCATAGTGGGGTTCCACAAAGTGCTCATAATAAACTCTATATGTTGCGAGAATATTCTCATAGATCCTCTGTTTATGGAAGAGACATATCTAGTTACCTTTTGTGCTTCTAATTTACTAATTTGCAAATTACTTAATTATAAGTTACAGTTAGCTGATTGCTTGATTGTAGGATCTTGGCTTGTAGACCAAGTCAGTGCTTTATATATATACACTATTCAGAATCAGTGGAAATCACTTTACCCAATTCTATTCACATTTCTTCTTTTCATGGTATCAGAGCAGGATGAAGATCCTGACTCATCGCTGCACTCTACCTTCTTGTGTAGCATCTCTCCTACTCAGCCGGCATGGCCAATGAAGATGTGTATTCTCTGCCACCACCTCCTCCCAAGGGAGAAGCTAGCTCTGGTACACCAAAATCAGAGAAATCTACAGATTCTTCAAAGGCGGATCTATCAAATCCCTACTACACTCATCATTCAGATCATCCAGGAATGGCTTTAGTCTCCAAAGTTTTGAATGGAGACAATTATTCTCACTGGAAAAGTAGCCTTAAATTCCAAGAACAAGTTCGGATTTGTCGATGGTTCTATCAAGGCCCCTTCAGAAGATGTTTATCCTGAAGGGTATGCGACTTGGTTGCAGTGCAAAGACTTGGTTCACTCCTGGATCATCAATGCTCTCGATCCAGAGATCGCAGATAGTGTGATATATTATTCCACTAATCATGAAGTTTGGGAGGACCTTTGTGAATGATTCTCTCAAAAGAATGCACCCCACATCTTTGAGATTCAGCAAGACATTGCTACTCTTCGACAAGAACAAATCTCTGTCTCAGCCTACTATACGAAATTAAAGGCTTTATGGGATGAATTGGCAACACTTGATTCACCACAAGGAGCAAAAATAGATCAACAAAGATTGATGCAGTTTTTAATGGGTTTGAATGAGACATACCAAGCCACACGCGGACAAATTCTCCTCATGAATCCTCTTCCCACTGTCCGTCAAGCCTTCTCTTCTGTTGCCTAGGAAGAAAAACAATGTCTCATCAGTTCAGCACAAACAACAGTAGCACACACAACGGAGGATTCAAGTAGTGCCGCCATGGCCGTGTGGTCCTACAGCAGCAGACCTACCTCATCGGCAGAAGCAGGCAGAGTTAAGTGAACTGCTAGATCAAATGCATCCCAAGATTTCCATAGAGATCGTAGCTTTGGAGGACGCCATTTTGATCAGACCCAGCATCGATATGGTTCAGAGAGAAGGAGGCCTCAATGCACACATTTTGATCAATTGGGCCATTGGGTCCAGACCTGCTATGAGTTACATGGTACCCACTGGGCCATCCAAAGGCAAGGAACAATTCAGGCCTAAAATGGTACAACAACAATCATAGAGCTGCTTTCAACAATGTGTCGGAAGGAAGACCTTTGGTTTCAATATCAGAGGAACAACTCAAGCAGCTGCTGTCGCTTATTAATAAAGATGAGAGCTCTAATTCCAAAGCAAATGCGGTAACAAAGCCAGGTTTGTTTAAAGTCGCTTCCTGCAATTGTATTATTGACAACGGGGCGACGGATCACATTACTTCATCATCTAAATTACTGCATGAAGTTAAAAATTATTCGTTACCACCCGTATCATTACCTAGTGGAGAAAAAGTGAATATTGCTGCAAAAGGATCTTTGCTTATAAATTCTGTCTATTATTTGCATGATGTGTTATATGTGCCTACATTCAAAGTTAATTTAATGTCTGTTAGTCGTTTGACAAAAAAATATGAGCTGTTCAGTGACATTTCATCCTTATTGGTGTATCTTGCAGGATCTAGCTACGAGGAGGATGGTTGGTTTGGGTAAACAACGCGATGGATTATACTATTTGGTGGCACTAGCAACGGAAAAATCGTTGACCAACCGCTCCTCACCCACAAACAAACTAGCTTGCAGCCTCACCATCTCCTCCACCGATCTCTGGCACAGTCGTCTAGGCCATGTATCACCTTCTCATTTGAGTTTCATTGCTAAGAATTTCTTGAATTTTTTTTCATTCAGTCCAATAATGCTTGCCCTATATGTCCTTTGGCTAAGCAAAGCCGTTTACCTTTCAGTACTAGTGTTATTTCTTCAATAAAACCTTTCGAGCTTATTCATTGTGACATTTGGGGTCATTATCGACACCCTTCTCTTTCTGGTTCCCTTTATTTTTTCAATATTGTCGATGATTATACACATTTTACATGGATATTTTTAATGCGACAAAAAGATGAAGTACAAACACTTCTAAAACACTTTTTTAGCTATGTTTTCACACAATTTGAGTCTCACATTAAAATTTTTCGAAGTGACAATGGTAGAGAATTTTTCTCACTTCATTCCTTTTTCCAAGACAATGGTGTCATCTTTCAGCACTCTTGTGTTTACACGCCTCAACAAAATGGGGTGGTGGAGCGTAAACATCGTCATATTCTGCAAGTAGCTCAAGCATTGAAATTCCATGCTCAACTCCCCACTCAATTTTGGAGGGAGTGTGCTGTCACAGCTGTCCACATCATCATTCGGTTACCCTCACCAGTAATTTCTTTCAAAACCCCATATGAATTACTTTACTCGAAACCACCATCTTACTCCCATCTCCGCATTTTCGGATGTTTAGCCTATGCCACCAATGTTCAGACATCACACAAATTTGACTATCGTGCCCTGCCATCAATCTTCATCAGTTATCCCATTAGACACAAGGCTACAAATTATTTGACCTTTCGACAAAGAAGATTTTCACTAGTCGAGACGTCAAATTCCATAAAAATATCCTTCCTTACGCCTCTCTTCAGCCTACTTCTATTCTACCCTCACAGGCTATAAATCTAGGCCCCATTCCTCTTACTTCATCCCTTGACTTCTCTTTTGAGTCTCCTTCTGACCACACACGAGATACACAGCTAGCCAACAACGACCTTCCTCCCTCATCCACCGAATCCAATCAATTTTCTGATCCTGCTCCCTCTTCTCCGGTGTCGACACCGACGCCGCCGTCTGTCCTCCGCACAGATGCCCGGCGCCCCAAGCCTCCATCCTTATCCGTCAACCCATCAATCCAATCCCCACCTCCGATCGGTCAACTCTTACAGCCGATTCCAGCCGACTCTGGCATCGCCCTTACCGACATCGTCGTCCTTTCTGCTTCTCCCTCACCATTCTACCACATCATCAGCTGAACCAGCCACCCCCCACCGTCGCTCCAGCCGCCACATCAACCCACCAGTCAAGTTGAATGATTATGTCTGCTCGCACGTTTGCTCTGACCAATCGTCTTCCTTAACTCCAGTTCAGACAAAAGTTACATGATATCCATTAGCCAACTATGTCTCTTACCACAGATATAAGCCTGCATATAAGAATTTTGTTGCTCAAATCAGTACTTTCATAGAACCTAGATCTTATTAGGAGGCCACCGCTCATCCTGAGTGGCAAGCAACGATGCAATCCGAATTACAGGCACTCCAGGCTAATGGTACTTGGTCTCTTACTCCACTTCCGGTCGGCAATACATTGACTGGGTGCCGATGGGTATATAAAGTTAAGTACCATTCCGATCGTTCTATCGAGCGTTACAAAGCCCGCTTGGTATCTAAGGGTTTCACTCAGCTCGAAGGTGTTGACTATGAGGATACCTTTTCACCCACTGCAAAAATAATCACAGTACGCTGCTTACTTACTTTGGTTGCTGCTCGGGGTTGGTCACTTCATCAAATGGATGTCAACAACGCCTTCCTTCATGCCGAATTGCATGAGGAGATATACATGTCTCCGCCACTAGGGCTTCGGCGAATAGGGGGAGGAAAACTTGGTGTGCCGCCTCCACAAATCACTGTATGGCCTGAAACAAGCCTTTCGTCAATGGTTTGCCAAGTTCTCGGAGGCTATTCGCTCTGTTGGTTATGTACAATCTCGGGCGGATTATTCTCTATTCACCAGAAAACGAGGCAAGGCATTCACTGTTCTATTGATATATGTTGATGATATTTTAATCACTTGAAATGATCCTCAAAGCATTGCTGCAACAAAAAACTATCTACATAGTCAATTTCATATTAAAGACCTTGGTGATTTAAAATACTTTCTTGGCATTGAGGTTCCTGCTTCCAAAAATGGGATTTTCCTAACGTAAGTATGCATTAGAGATTATTGAGGATGCAGGGCTGTTGGGTGCAGCCCCGATCGATACATCTATGGAAAGAGGATTGAAATTGTCTAATAAGAGCGATTTGGTCAAGGATCAAGGTTGTTATAGGAGATTGGTTGGAAGGCTAATATATTTGACTGTGTCGAGGTCGGATAATACTTATGCAGTTCATGTATTAAGTCGATTCATGATTAGCCGAGAAAGGCTTACATGGAGGCAACACTTAGAGTGTTGCATTACCTCAACAATGCTCCTGGTCAGGGTCTCTTCTTTTCTTCCAATAATGATTTCAGATTGAAAGCATATTGTGATTCGGATTGGGTTGGTTGTCCGCTTACTAGAAGGTCTACTACAGGCTACTGTGTATTTCTTGGAGATCAAAGCGTCAAAAGACTGTGTTGCTTTCATCAGTTGAGGCAGAATATCGTGCTATGATTGGAACATGTTGTGAGTTGACTTGGCTACGATATTTACTTAGAGATTTGGGCATAATGCATCGTGAACCTGCCTTGCTGTATTGTGACAATAAAGAAGCATTACACATTGCTACGAACCCTGTCTTTCATGAGCAAACAAGACATATAAAGATGGATTGTCATTATATAAGGGACAAAATTCAAGACGGCTTTCTTCCTACGAGATTTGTGAGCTCGACGCATCAACTAGCAGATGTCTTGACCAAAGCTTTGGGAAAAGAAATTTTTTCTCCTATGACACGCAAGTTGGGAGTTCAAGATATCCACTCTCCAACTTGAGGGGGAGTGTTGAGAAAATATTCTCACAGATCCTCTGTATATGGAAGAGACATATCTAGTTACCTTTTGTGCTCCTAATTTACTGATTTGCTAATTGCTTAATTATAGGTTACAGTTAGCTGATTGCTTGATTGTAGGATCTTGGCTTGTAGACCAAGTCAGTGCTTTGTATATATATACTGTTTAGAATCAGTAGAAATCACTTCACCCAATTCTATTCATATTTCTTCTTTTCACTATATCAGAAAAATCACCTCTTATATGTATTTACACAACTAGCATAGCTCAGTAGCTCCCATCAATGAACTTAGGGGGCATTTGGTACGTGGGAATGTGCAAGGGAATCTCAGATTCCCCTTTAGATTACCTTGTTTGGTATGCGGTAAGCATAGTTTTGGAAAGAATGGTGGATTCCTGTGGGAATCAAAATCCTTAGTTGGGAAGGCTTTCAATTCCCCTAAAAAACCATGGGATTTGAGGATTCCCATGGGGATTTTCATAACAAACAATAAAATAACCAAAAAATAGAAAAAATCTCTCCCTAAAATCATGGGATTTGAGGATTCTCGTTAGATTTTCATAACAAACAATAAAATAATCCAAAAAATTAGAATAAAAAAATACAATTATAAAAGATTATCGGAATTGCAATGTACTATACCAAACGTGATAATGCAACATTCCCGAGAATCTTAGTTCCTACCCTCACATTCCCGGAATCCTCTTATTCCTAGGAATCTTCCAATCTATGTACCAAACACCCCCCTTAGATTCAAATCCTTTCTAGTGATGTCTTGTGCCCCATCCGACTGTAGATTCGAAGGGATCAAAATAGGGGGATTTTTAAAAAATTAAAATAAATGTGTGGTTAGTTAGAGTCATTGGACCTCATGAGGATTTTTTTAATTTTTATTTTTTGCTGCTAGATAAAACAATTAAAAATGAAATAAAAAACAACTACAAAACAGGAGCATTCCTCAATCGGGAGACCCCTCTAGCATTTTTCTTAGTCAAAACAAAAAACTCATGATCAGAAATGTTAACTAACAAAAAGCTTTGACTACCACGTCCCCTTTTTAAAACACAATCAACATACATATTTCCCTCTCGATAAATATGTTGTATCCCATCAATATTCATACATTAAAGCATGAGTAATATATTATGAGAAATGTGGTCGTGACCTTTTTTTCACAAATATGATTGATAATGAGCTTGGAATCTGCCTGAATAAGAAAAGAATAGGACCTCATGAGTAGCACTGGTATTATAACCCGAAACCTGGACCCGACGTTGGACCGGAACCGACCCGATCTAATTTGGGTAGAGTACGGGTCCAAAAAACATACCCATTGAAATTTCGGGTCGGTCTGGGTCCACTAAAATTAGATCCGACCCGGACCCGCATTAAAGAATTAATACAAAATATTAGCGGACCCGACCCGGACCCGACCCGTTACCCGTAATACAAATACACCCTGTACCCCACTTCACTCAAAGTCTAGAGTCTTTCCCTATTTCCTAATCCCTCTTCCCTAAGCTTCAGCTGCCCCTTCCTAACCCTAAAAATTGCAAGTTCGCAACTCTCAACTCTGGGTGCCTCTCTCTTTCTCCATCTTTCATCCCTGAGCTCTCTCTTTCTCAAATCCCCTTTCCCAAAACCCCACCTCCACCTTCACCTCCTCCGCAATCACCTCCGTCGATCATTAGCCCCTTTTTCGACTTCGCCAACACTCCCACTTCACCATTGCGATCTCGCTGCCGCCGCAGCCAACTCCTCTATTCTTCCACTCCAGCATCGTTCTTCCGTCGATCAAAGGTATGATTTTTATCCCTTTTTCTCAATTCTAGGGTTTTCCCCCTTTTCTCAATGGATCCAGATTCCTAATATGTTATGGATAATGTAAAGAGTAATCAAAATTTTTAACATGATTGTAATTACAATGGATCCAGATTAAGTAGATTCAGTTTAACTTGAAAGTACTTATTAGTAGATTCAGTTTAAGTAGATTCAGATTAAGTAAATACTTATTAGTAGATTCAGTTTAAGTAGAATCAGTTTAAGTAGATTCAGTTTAAATACCTATTAGTAGATTCAGATTAAGTAGATTCAGTTTAAGTAGATTCAGTTTAAGTTGAAGATACTTTAAATAATTAGTCAAAGTTCGTATTTAATGAAAAAGTAGATTCAGTTTAAGTTGAAAATGGTAGTTTGCTACTGATGCAATGCGCATGTGTTGTAAAAATAGATTCAACATATTAGTTGTTGAGGTTCATGTGAACTGTAACGACATATAAGCTTTACAGATGTAAAAATTTACTACGGCTTTTCTCAAAGGATTTAAATTGGTCTTAACTTTGTTTCATATTAAGATAATAACATATGGTAGTAATACCACGAAAGAAGCAGAAGCTTACTGAAACTTCTTTAAATTCTCATGGCTGAGGAAATGTTAATGAAGCTTACTGAAACTTTTTTAAATTCGCATGTGCTTACTGAAGCTTCAGATTCAAATTTTTCTATATATGAGTTAATGTTGTTTATTGTTGTTTTAACTTAATTTCTTTCTTTTTAATTTTTTCAGTTTGATTCTCATGGCTGAGGAAAGCATTAATCAAATGAATATTGGTGAAGCTGTTGTTACATTTGAAATGGAGGCGACTCAAACGAGTATGGATATTGAAGATGAAAGTAACAAGAGAGCATCTGCAGTTTTTGAGTTCTTTACTAAAGATGAAAAAAAAGAGAAGGCCTATTGTAAGTATTATTCTCAGGTTCTTGTTTATCGTTCAAAAACGAGAACTTCATCATTATGGAAGCATTATAGAGCATGTAGAATTAGAAAAAACCGTGAAAGAAGTAAAATGCAATTACAAATTGGTTCATCTACCTGTGCGTCTAATAATATCGGTCTATATAAATTTGATCAAGAACGTAGTAGGGAGGATGTTGCACATTATATTATCATGTGTGAAGTGCTTTTTAGTACCGTCGATCATTGGGCCTTTAGGACGATTGTATCAAACTTACGTCCTGAATCTAAACAGTTAAAAAGGGCCAAAGTGACAAAAGTTGCATTAATTTGTATAGGAAAGAAAAGGAGTTTTTGAAACACTCAATTGTTAGTGCACACGGTCGAATTAGTTTGACAACCGATACATGGACGAGTTGCCAAACTAATGGATATATGAGTCTCACGGCTCATTATATTGATGATGAATGGAAACTACATAAGAAAATCCTAAATTTTGTCGAGCTTGATGAGAGACATACGGGGGCGGCACTTAGTAAGGCATTGAGCAAATGTTTATTAGATTGGAAAGTTGAAGACAAACTATTTACTCTTGCATGGATAATTGTTCAGCAAATAACGTGGTTGCTAATAATATTAAAACACAATAAAAATCATCACTCCCCCTTGGTGGTGATTTTTTTCATGTAAGGTGTTCGGCTCATATTTCAAATTTAGTAGTCAAAGAAGGATTGAAGGATTTAGATTATTCTATTGTTCGAATCCGTGATGCTGTTAACTTTATAACTTCTTCTCCACAAAGGTTGCAAACATTTGATGAGTGCAAAAAGAAACTAAAGTTGAGTCAAGATAGAAAACAAAGAATAGATTGCTCAACACGGTGGAATTCTACTTTTTTGATGTTGGATAGGGCCTTGGAGTGCAAAGAAGCATTTCAAAAATTTCATTTTGTTGAGCACTTTAAAAATCCACCATTAGAAACGGATTGGTCGATGGCTAGAGAGGTTTGCAACTTTCTTAAAGTATTTAATGATTCAACAAATGTATTTTCAAGCTCAAATATCCCAATATCAAATTTGTATTTCTATCAAGTTTGCAAGATTGATTTTCACTTGAGAAGTGAGTGACATAGCCCAATCGTGAAGAAAATTCAAGACTGAGTGAAGGAAAAGTTTAAGCAATATTGGGAGGACTATTGCATGATTTTATCCATAGAGGTTGTCTTCGATCCAAGGAGGAAGTTTGACTTTGTGGAATTTATGCTAAATCAAGTGCATGGTTTAAGGGTGGCCCAACAAGTGGATGATGTTTGAGCAAAATTAGATGATTTGTTTGAATTCTATTCAAAGAAAGTGGTACATATCAATCCCGTAGAAGAAAATGAAATTGGAGTGTCTTCTACTATGGACCATTTAGAGGGTGAACATTTCATGCAATATCTTTACCATCAAAGAGTGAACTCGATCTTTATTTGAAAGAAGAGGTAATATGTATTAGTGTTTACATTCAATAACTTTCTTTTATTTTAGTTGTTTCTTTTCTTAGTTTAAATGGTTGGTTGTATTCATTAGGTATTACCCGATGCCAAATCTTTCAATGTTTTGGAGTACTGGTCTGTGAATGAAAAAAAATACCCTATTTTAGCATCCATGGCCCGTGATATTTTAGCCATTATGGTGTCAACAGTAGCATCTGAGTCGGCTTTTAGTAACGGCTCTAGAGTTGTGAGTGATAAGCGATCTTGTTTGAAGGGCTCCACCATTGAAGCTTTGATATGTGCTTAAGATTGGATGCGAGGAAATGTGCCAAACGATCAAGGTAAATTGGAGGAAATTATAATCTCTCTTTACGTAAATTGAAGTAAATGATTTATATGCTTCGTCTTATATATTGACTTATGTGTATTAGATATAGATTTACGAGGCTTTGTTGATGAAGGATGTGATGATGAAGAAGATAGTTGATGACAATGAGGTGGTTTGGAGGATTTGGTCAGGTTTGTTATATTTTAAATCATTTTGGTAACTGTCAGGTCATACTACTTTGTTGTTTTCTAACTTTCTATCAACTAAGTAGCTTGATTTTACTATTTTGCTACTTTGCTACTTTTTTTGCTATTAGGTTACACTACTGACTACTTTGCTACTTTTTTTTAAACTAGTTATGATGAGATGGGTTATGATTCTGAAGTTGCACACTACGAGTCATTGATTTAATGATTCATTGAATAAATGATTCATAGGAGTAACTAATGATTTGTTTGAATCCTATCTGAGCTTTTTAATGATTAAATCTTTTACTGCTGAGTGAAAGCATTTGAGATTTGATTTTGTCCATAGCTGCAGTTTTATCCATAGCAGTCCTCTTCGATCTATGGGTGATCATTGTTTTATGATATGGATATATATAAAAAATAATGTAGAGATACTTTCCTTGTGCATGAGAATCTATATTGATATGGATCTATATTGATTTGGATCTATATTTATCATGCTTGAGTAATTTATGCCATAGAATTTTGTGAGAACAACTAAATATGCTTGTGTAAAGACAATGAACAAATGGAGTTTTTTCTTATTATTTTCGAGTGAATGCGTGATGATGAGTATGTTTCATGATTCATTGAATGAATGTATTATAGGAGTAACTAGTGATGATTAAATCCTATCTGAGCATTTAATGATTAATCTTTTCCTGCCTATGCACATTATCTGAAATTGATCTCTCTTTGTATAAAAAAGTCATTGCCTGGCTGTCTTTGGGTTGTGATTTGCTTTTGTAGGGCAGAACATTTGTTGAAATATCCATTATCAATGAGTGTGTTTTCAAAAGCATATATTGAGTTATCATACAATGCAGGGAACTTTTGTATTTGGTCATATTGTGTAGCGATTAACCCCTTGCTTGTGCACATTTATTCAATATCTACACAAACAAGTGTCAATATAGACTTCTTTTTCAGATACTGATGGAGTGGTTATTCAGTAGCCATCGCAAGTTTCATTACTTTTCTTCCATTCTATCCTCTCATAACTCAAAGGATAGCGAATGATCGATTCACCATTAAGAGCATTAACCCCAAAAGGACGAATATTGTGGTGTTATAACAGCGGCAGATCAAAGAAGCACTTTTTGAGAAAAAAAAAGAAAGAGAAAATGTTTCCAAATCCGAAGCTCACCGTAATCCATTAGTTTGTTTAGTGTCTTTCTTGCACTTATTCCATCCCTCTATTTACATAGGCTCGTGCTCGAATGCGTGACTGCGGGGTGGGGGAAGGCACTGTTTCAGCCATGGGGCAGGGGAGGGGGGAGTGGCGGTCGGGCCCCCCTCACTTTTGATTTTTCAGTACGGCAGAAAGGCCATTTCGAATGTACTATTGACTACCCCATTGATCCAGAATGAGCCGAACAGATAGCTCCAAGTCAAAGGACAGAAACCGGGGGAACGCTTAGCCTACAGGTCGAGGACGACAGAAGATTGACGCTTGTCCACTTCAATAAATCTAAACCCGGTAAAAGCAAACACAAAGAGAAGGTACAAGTCGAGCCTTATACCGCCCCTCTCTTCACTCATGGAAGAGGCACCTTTCTTTCACATCTCCAAGAAAGAGAGCGTATCCAAAAACAAGATCGAAGTTAAGTGACCCTTTCTTTCTGATTCTATCCAACTTGGAAGGCATAGAAGATACTTCTGAAGTTCGTTCGTCAACCAGCATAGGCTACGTTTCATATCATAAGACAAGATCAGTAGGCATGAAGCGGAAGTGTACGATAAGAAGCATGAAGGATTCGTCGTAGGTCTTGCCATAAAGGATGGCCTTGTCACGCTAGATATCCATATGCTCAAGGGAAGATCCGAACTTTAGTTCGTTGAGGGAGCTAAACTAGTAGGGGTGGTCTCTGGCCAAAGACTGGCGCTCGAGGAGTAGAGCAGGTGCCTCACCGTAGCCATTCTTTATCGCCTACCAAAGTGAATGCATGAGTGCCCCTTACCAAGGTGAAGGATCAACCAAGAATGCATGCATGCCAGCCTTACGTCTTTCGATCTGTAGCTTCCTGTCCCACTCGCTTCTTTCTTATAGTAGCACCTAAGCATCCCCGGGTACAAGCAAGATCATAACTTCAAGCGAAAAGGCTACCTTTTAGTAGTAGTCTCGGTAAGGAAACCTTCTTACTACTGGGCAAGCTTCAAAGTAGCCCGATCTTTCATCAGCTTTCTAAAGATATAGATAAGATTCCCATCCCGCATCTGAAATGTAGCCAAAAGAAGAAGGAGCTTCTCGAGGTTCAGCCAAAAGGCATTCAACCAATGCGGACCCTAAGGCCAATATCTCTGGTTCTGGGATTTCTGTCCATGCTGAATCTGTCTCTGATCTAGGCTATCATACAAGTAGTTCTCCCGCAATGTTTCTCTTGGCCAAATGCTCTGAGATTGGAAGCTTTGGGCTTTATTGAGCGAAATTCTTTGATGCTTTTGTTCCTAATGTGAAGAGAGATTCAACAACCCCAGGTTCGTAATCGTACTTCGGTAGTGTGAATGAATAGGGCGCTGACGATCTCTTTCCTCTTTCACTTTAAAAGGATGGTCTCTACTAAGTTAAGTATGGCTACAACGAGGTAAGGTAGGGCTATTCCACCCCATCTCTGGCGAGTTCTCTTGCAAGCTTTGTTCGATTGCAGGACCTAAAAGGCCTCACTGCTGTCGTCCTATTCGGCCCCTACTGCTCCGACAGGTGCTATGGAAGATTCGATGACTTCTAATGGATCCCACGAGGAAAGTGAGCCATCACCACTTTCTTGTGGATACGGCCACCCACGCTCTGCTTTCGGTGCAAAAGAATCTCTTGCGGTTACTGACCTCTCTTACTACATCATCGGAAGATGTTGAGTTGACACCAAGCCCTACCGGATTGGAAATGTCACCAGATCCCGCCCTCTCCGCATGAGTAGGAAAGACGGATTCTACTCTTGTGTGTGCGAAAACCTTATCCTATTTCGCATCATGCAGGTGATCGAATCGAACCCATTGCTCTTGATTCCTAACCTAGACAAGTCCAGTTCAATTTCTATTATGTAAGGCTTATCTTTTCCATGACCATAGGCAACGAAAGCGAGGAAAAGTGGTGGCTCTAGTACAGACCGTGGACAAGGGAGAGGAAGACCCCTCCGATTCGTATGATTCAAGTCATTAGCTAGCGTTTGTTAGCGAGTAAGGTCAGCGGGTAAGGCAAGAATGGATTCGGTTTCGCTAGTGATTTCGATGCTTAGCCGAACTTATGATATGGATAGTTAGTTTCTGTCTGTAAGCAATGAATTCTGATTCCAGAAAGGTTCAGTTGTTAATTGTAATTACTCAATTTCAGTACTGAATTGACAGAGAGAGAATTGGAATGTGAGTTAAGTCGGAAAGCGAAAGAAGGCATTGCAATCGAAGAAGAAAGGATGTGGAGAACTACACGATTCTTTCTGGCAAGAGAGCTACTCGCCGATGGATATAGAAGATCGGCAATGTTCTCGGTTGTTCGATCGGTAGCTTCTCCGGTCGTCTGTGATCAAGAAAAAAAAGGTTCGCTAGCCTTCCGTTGCTTCTTTCGATTCAAGTCAAGGGTTGACAACCTAACCTGGAACTTCCAGTAAAGAGGATCAGTGCTGCCCGATGAAAGATGCTAAGAGGTCTGGTGAAGCTAAATAAATCCTATTCAGATAGGAGAAGCAGAAGAGGAGAAGTGGAATGGTTGAGCTGTTAATCCGAAATTAAGCTTTAAGTAAAAGAAATGTCATTAGACAAAACAAACGATTGAACCCTCTATACTATCTGAGAGCAAGTCAGGGTAAGAAAAGCGATTATAGCGCGAGGCCATAAGATTGGCATCATCCAGTTTTGCTATCATCTCCACTCGGAGTCCTTTCGTAAGCTCTGCGATAGCTACTCAAAAGAGCTACTAATGGCCAAGACAAGACGGATAAGCTAGTTAAGACCTCCCTGTCTGTCCCTAACGATGACCTATTTATTTAATATATTGTTAATCCACGAACCACAATATTTATCCTTTTGGGCGAGGGCACCAAAGCTTAGCTTAGTTAGGGAGCACCAATGTTTTTGTTTCATCTCGTCATTGTCCCCTACGGGCTTCACTTTCTATTCCCACCCAAGCCATTCCTCAGGTTGGAAAAAGGGTTGGGTTTCCGTACTAAGTCTCGACGCCTTTGAAAAGGGATTTCCCAAAAAGAAAGAAGAGAAAACATCTCGATAGACCGATTCTCCCTATCTCTTTAGCCCTACTACCAAATGCTATGGCCATTTCTAGGCCAGTTAACGACAGCATTTCGGGGGCTACCGGTTCATTTTATTTTAAGCTTAAGAGAATGCCCAGGAAAATGCCTTGGCGTAGCAGTGTAAGAGCCTTTTATTAATGATGTACGAAATATGGCTCTTAATCCCAACCTCTGAGAGGAGGATCCACTAGACGGAACCAACATCTAAATAAATGAATCTAAAATCCTGGTATTCCACATTCCTAGTTGTATCATTGAGGAGAGTTGATTCATCTTACTATTGATGGCAATTACTGACTAATTGGCTGACTGATCAAGGAACAAGGGAACATGCCATGCTATGAAGGAGATCGCTTCTATGATCGATGGGTTTAGTAGTATTTGATCGTGCCACACCATGCCCTGGCTTTCCCTTCGAAACCTATTCACGAGCTGGACTCGAAGCATCTACAGCCGTAGTCCCAATTCCTATGTCAACCGCACGTCCTATTCGCTATGGAATCCCAATCTCCAATGGCATGGAAACTTGCAAACCCATACGATATGTCTATTCCCTATTCCATGGCTTTCCCTTCGTCGAGCCAAGCCAAGCTTTATCTGCAGCCTGTGACTTCTTAGCTTTGACGACCTTGCTTCAATGCTACCTGAGCGAACTAGTTCCGCCAATGTACACCCTTCCTTTTCAAGCAAGAAGAAAAGATATTTTTTTTTTAAAATACCTTTAAAAGATAATTTTTTTTACAACTCGATTGGACGCCGAGAAAAGATCTTTATCTGGTAAATAAGAAAAGAGGTAGATGAATAATGAATGACTTGACTCTTTCTCAGTCAGAAGTTGGAGTTTCCTTTGATGAGACAGATTCAATGGCCCTGAAATGAATAATCCATAGCTTTTACAGTTGGGTAAGCCGCTACTTTCATCACTAACAGACGTACTAAACTAGCATTAATTCGCATACGTCCTTCACTCGCCTATCCAAATCCAAATCCATCCTTTTTTAATGTGACGTAGGGACTAGGCCTCGCCGATTGATAGCGACAAGTCCGAGTTTTTGATCAATAAACTAGTTGTTCTTGTCAGTGACAAGTTCAGTGAAGTAGCTAATCAATAAAGTAGGCAAGGAGCGGATTCAAGTGATAGAGCGAGTCCGGATAGATAAGAGATTGTAGCTAGGCGATGGAAATCCCTCTTGCTAGTCGGCCAGGGAAGGAGCCGATGGTAGAAGCTGGTCCGAAGAGCGAAGGACGGATAAGAGCTTGAGTTTCAGTGTCGGGCAAAGTCATCTATGATTAAAACAACATGCAAGCCTAACCAGAGAACATTAAGAGACGAGAGAATGAGGAAAGTGACACGGTCGCATTTACCGGGGCATTATACGCTCTTTCATTCATCGCATCAGCCATTTCACCCGGACTGGAAGTAGCAGAATCTGGTTCTTTTTCTCTCGTTTCGTACGAGAGTTCTCCAGCAAGCTTTGTTTGCCTGTCTGTTCTATTTCTGGACCCTAAGGCTCTATTATTCACTTCTTTCCTATGCGGATAATGATGCTCCACGTCGGCAAGCCGCCTTAGATGAGATGAGTCTGATTCAATCTTGTAGCTGCTGTTGATTTAGATTATCTTGTAGCTGATGAAGCTTGAAGAAAGCCCAAAGCTGTGGAGTGGTGTGTGGGACTCGTGTAGTAGTAGCTAGACTCCACGTGCCTCGCCCCTCCCCCTAGTGTAAACCAATATCCCGTGGTAGACTGACGCTCATCTAGGTCTCCTGCCCAGCCCTATCAATGTAAAGACCGGTGTATCCGCATAAGGAGAATGCCTGTCCTGTGACCTCTCATGTGTTGGGCTTTCGCAACGAAACTCATGTTACAAGATACAAATGTCAATAACAAATGAAAGAACTTATTATATAGAACAACCAAGGGTCTTATGGGTCCAATCCAGTACGAGAGCAAGAAGAAGTCTCCTCTCCGCAGACAGATTGAGAAAGAAGAGTAGATCCTGGGGTATACTGGTATAGAGAGATTGGGATTGCAAGTGGCAACCCTGCAGGCTAGGTATCAACAAGTAGACTAAGTAGTCTAGTCTTCCGATAAGATCTAGCTAGGTGATTGGGCATCCCATTTGGGCCAAGTCCCTATTTTCGGAACTGGGAGCAGTCAGATAGTATGCATGTGCAGTCACTTAATGTGGAGATGTTTGACATTCCTTCTCGACTACGACGGGTGGTATTGACTACCATGGTAGGATTTACCAAACCAACACATCTCTGGGATGGGGAGCTTCCAGCCAGCAAACGGAGGCAAGCAAACTTAAACTATAGTTCTAGAAAGAAAGAAATATTAGTATTGGTGAAAGCTATTAAAGAAAGCCTATCAAATAAAGCTATTCCATTTTCTCGTTGGATGCAGAAAATAGCTTTCTTTCGGTTAGCTAGGTCATGTGTTTCAATCGCTGCATTCTCGAGAATCACTGGATCACTGAAGCTCTCCCGACATGGGAGATTCTGCCTTCGCTTGTAGTTTTCTTTCTACCTACGCGACTCGATCATCAACTCGCTAAGTTTGATCCAATCGCTTGGGCAAGCCACAGAGCGGTTGACGATCGCACTAAGTCAGACTTCTATGGATCTCATTCTGCTCCTCTGACTTGGATTTATCCCGGGACTCAGCCTCGGTTAACTCTATAACCTTCAGATAGAAAGTTAGGCCATCAACCTTTCGCCTCTGATCCAATGCCATTCTTATATATATATATAGCTTAGCTAGCCATAGCAATAAATATACTTTCACGACATCTCTATTTGAGTCTTACAGTAATGGGGGGTTAATGGGATTGGTTTTGAAAATTTCGTTCACTTGCTCTTCATACATATCGACTGGCAGAGGAGAGTACACATCGACATCCTCAACTGCTTGACCTTACCGGCTTTACGCAAAGACACCTGCTTTTCTACCCGCCAATTATGAGAAGGCCACTTGCTTTTGAAAAGCCCCAAAAAGCCATATCGCGTGCTTGATACATTTTTTGTTTACCAGAAGTAGTGGTATCACCAAGGCTTGTACCCATGGCTCGTACTATCCCACGACTTGATTGAACTCACGGAATTACTATAAGGCCCAAGAGGTTTTGGTTTACCTGAATCGCCCAATGAGGATAGAAAAGCTGTAGCTCGTTTTTTTTTAAAAGATTTCCCTTATTCTATTCGGCTATCGTTCACTTCATTCTCTATGCCTGATCGTTCGGTTTGTCCTTTTGGGACTTCCTTTGCTTGCCTCACTCTAACTCCTAACCAAAAAGCGTAAAAGCTTCCTTCGGTCCTCCTTACTGTCCGTTCGGTTCGGTCTTAACAACTAGTCAATCCCTCCCCTCTCTCTCCTAATTAAAGGCTTAACGCATGAAGACAAGGAGACAGATATTCTTGAAGGAAAGAAGAGGTATCAGAGGGGCACATCCCTTCCGAACTCCCCTGTTTTACCACGGCTCCCAAAACTGCTTTCTTTTCTGCCTGTTGATTCTCTTATTTCGAATTTCGTATGTTGACCAAAGAACCTGGATCGATCTAAATTGTAAAAGTGTCATCAACCCCGTGTTTTTTCATGAAACTTTTCTTATTTCAATCAAAACGAAATGAATAGAAAGGAGAGACTTCTGACTACTATATAGTATAGTGTTCTTATCCGCTTCGCTGATCGGCAAGACCGTCAAAGCCTAACTCGAGTTCGATCTTATCCGGCATAAGCGCTTGTCCCTTCGCTTCCTATCCGTACTCTTAGGATACTCGGATGCTTCGCACCTGCAGTTTACGTAGGCCGCTTGCCTAAGCTATCTTCCTAAGTCGAATCTGCTCGGTACACTCGAATAAGCTTAGCTCTTAGTACCTATTTCTTTGCTTTTCCGCCACTAGTACTATCTGTTAGAGATTGAAACCTAGTAATCATGTCCGCTCCGCTCTCCTTGCTCCTTCCCTTCCCTTTCATTCAAGCAAAGCGGCGTAGGAGCGCGCGTGGCGTGGCTGCCTTCAATCAAGTAGTATTTCCTTACATCTGCAGGTCGTTTCAGCGGACTGATTACTAAACAGAAGTACCAGATAAAACCCTACTAAATAGAATATATAATTTACGGCCACTTTTTTATAATGTAATATAGGCAGGTTTCTGGACCTACACTAAGATCCTTTCGGAGGAAAATCCTATGCCCCCGGCAAAGGCCCAGGAGAAGTTGGTTCGGGGCTAAGGGGAGCTTACACCTAGGGAAAGATCTATCGTAATTTTTTCACGCACTCATAGTGTATGATGCTGCCATCCTTACTTAATAGATAGGGGTATGTCGATCATCTAATTTTTCATGAGTTTTCCTGGTCAGACATTGATTGCATAGAAGGGGCCCACTTTAGGGGACCCGCCATAAATTAAGGGACTGGCTGGGGCGAAGCGCTCCCCAAAAGGAAGTGGGGGCTTTTCCGGGTGAACACACAGCTAAGGGAAACGCAAACTGTTCACTTACCTGGAAACACTAATTTGACTCTGGGATAGGATATAAACAGAATAGGAGCCCCTGCCCTCCGGAAAGTGGGCTTTTTCATCTCTTCTCAACAGTAAACCTGTAAATAGTAGTAGGTCTGTCAACAGTAGGTATCAAGTCTTTGCCGACTGAAAAGACCAAGTTAGTAGCAGAGGAATAGTAGTCCCATGGATTTGCCATTCAATAGTCTTCTTGCTTAGGCTTAGCAGCCCCTTTGACGAATAGCTCCTGAGAAGAACTCTTTGGGTCTACTTTTTTTGTCCTCGATTGAAGAAGGGCTGATGCTTAAGGAAAGAGAGGCCTAAGGAAGCTGAATGATAGCGTGATAGAGAGAGGGAGCGCTCGTAGAGCTTGAAGAGGGGAAATTCGCGCTTCTACCAATTACAGCAATTAGCCACTAGACCGAAGAGGTGGCGCTTAACGACACAGAGAGACTGCGAAAGGTGCTTTTAAGCCCTCTTATCAAGACTTGTAACTGGACCCTAGTACCTCTTAATGAGAGAACTGGCATATTCTTAGTAAATAAACAAAGGAAGGCATATAGCCTGAAGGCTCCCTCACTCCGTAAAGGAAGGAGAGAGCCCTGCTTTAGTATTAGTGTGGGCAAGGGAAGTAGTATTTCAAGTCAAGAAGCACTTCGTCTTACTGATTGAGCACTTGGCAGGGCAGGAGTGGATTGACCAAGGATGGGATTTGCGCATACCAATGAATGGAGTCGAGAACTTAAGGAGAAGATACGTCAAAGATGTGGAAGTGCAAGTTATGCAACACGAGCAAGCCTAGGTGAACGCTTTGGTCTCACTCACTAAGCGGAAGAAGCCTACTCTATCTACTCCTCCGGAAGAAAATCCAGATGCCAAGATCTCGATTATGGAACTTTTGTTCTGGACCTGATATTGGATCTTATTTGCGTCCGTTTATAGTAGCCCGGAAAGCCTCTCTCCCCGTGGGTCCTTAGGAAGTCAGTCATCTCTCTTTCTCAACCACCTATCTCTTCAGATAAAGAATGACCAAAGCGACTAGGGCGTAGCGAGTGCCTTACTTTCTTCTTTCTGAGTTAGAGATTGAGAGTGTAGAGAATTAACGAACCTTTCGAGAATGCGCATTCATTAGCAAACCTAGTACCTTCATTGAAGTATCGGTTGGAGATGATACCGTGAAAGTTGCTAGTGCCGCTACTGGCCTTAGTCATCCAGGGATGAAGGACAATCTATCGAAAGATGAACGACGGACGAGTGTACGGAGCCAACAACAAATCGTAGTGCCGGTTTAGTGAAGTAAAGTTCCGTCTCCCATCCCGAACCTTAAAAAAGTGAAGGGTATGTGTTTGTTGTTTCTTGGCACTTTCTTTGTTATGCCAACCTAAAAACAGATACATAAAAGGGATTCCATCGGCCTCCTATTTTATAGGAATAGAATGCATCTTTTATCGAAGGATAAGAAAGAAAAACTATCTGATCAAAGCCTACGAGAATGATTTTGAAGATCAGGACAGGTAGTCAGGAACCCTAGATCTACCTATGAAACACCAGAAAAAGCTGTAGGGGAAGGACATCCTTCGCCAAACGCCACTCACAATGTGACCGCAGCAGGATATCGCTAGATCCCTCCCTATGACTTAGAAGCACACATTTGGTCTATTAACGCCCAGATTTCAATCTTAGAGCTTCTTGAGACCCCCCAAAACACGCCGAACTATTCTATACCCTTCTTAGAGAAGCACGAATCCTGGAATCCTGCGGGAGACACCCGCAACTGCAGTCTATCTTTTCCCAGATCATTGCATCTCCACCAAGAAGATTATCGGGTTAGGATATAGATGCTAGTAGACACCCGCACCTGGATGCTGTCTACATTACCGCCTACGTAGGAGACTGCAGGATTAGACGAAGAATGGTTGACAATGGGGCAGGAATCCCCTCAAAATTAATCTTTTAGCTTGCGGGATATTAGAAGAAGACTTTACTTATTATTTCATTTTCTTGAAAAGTCTGTATTCCAAATGGTTGGTAAGGGAGCAGTTGATGTTGAGCTTAAAGAGCAAGCAAATCTTCTTTGCCAAAATAAAAGAAAAAAGACAAGAAAGAAAGCCGCAAGAGTAGGCCAAACAAAAAGCCGTATCGCGCGAGGTCATAACTTTAAGGGTTTGGCTGGTTGCGATCAGATGTAGGAGATAAGTTCGTTTAGGAACCACCACATACATTGACTCTATAATTTCTTCGTTAGATTTGCGATGGCTCTCGCTGGTCCTCCAAATCCCCTATTGTATTCAAATAAAAATGGTTTGATCATTCAATGGATCAAGCAAGGTCTTTCTTTCTCTTTTCAATCAAAGAAAGGTTTTCTTCGAAAGCACCAGAGTTAGCCGAGTAGCTCGAGCAGGAGTTTTGGAAAAGCTGAGAAAGGGAAACCAAACAAATATTCCCTTAAGCCGCACGGCGGAAACAAGAAACGGAATACCTAGGTCGCAAGGCAAGGGAGGACGGAACCCCACTTCGACTCACCAAGGATAAGATAAGTACTGTGGCATCCTTTATTCAAAAGTGATATAGATCAATGCCTGGACTGGGGGGGGGGGGGGGGGGGGGGGGCTTCGGCCCCCAAGGAAAATGTTTGCAGATGCGACCATGAATCAAACCAGGTCGAAACATTCAGCTGTCGACGGACAAACTTAGCTAGAACGTCGACCAGGATGGCCGAGCCCCAGTTCCCAGGGTTAGGGTATTCCTTTTGTTGAGCCTACTAAGATCAGAACTAAACTTGTTGATTCTCTTTCGTGGCCGTCTTTAAGCAAATCTATTTCATCATTTCCTGCTGAGATCCCAAGTCTCCAAGTGGGCCCTCTTGGCCACCCACGACCTTGGCTTTTTAGAGAATCCCGCTCCTGTGTCGTAAGACTTGTAGCTCGGCAGTCCATCGGGTAGGTTTCTTTATCCTTCAAGTTTCTAGTGTCTTCTTGGATAGTTATAGCGGCCCATAAGCGCGAGATGTACCTTGTGGGGGGCGGCGGTCCCCTGGACATAGTCCTTTCAGGCAGTGGCCATTTAGTCCATGGTCCGTTGGATGGTCGGTGCAAGGCCAGAAATTGGAACACATTGATTCTACTCGTTCTTGTCCTTCACTTCTGGGCCTGTCCCTTAGTGTGGTCAGTACTCCATACTGTCGGGTAGCGAAGCTTACACTTGTTCACTTATTATGACGGTTCACTAGGGCCTCTTTCCTCCTCCCTTTTCTGCTCACTCGTAGGGGTCCGGGCCCCCACTAAAGGGGGGAGTCGACTGAACATCTCAGCCATTGGTGGGAATTTCACCTGCATCCGATCCCCGATTCTTGTACACCCCGGATGATCGTGTTGGGTGGATTGTTATCTCGTATGATCGTGTCGGGTGAGCAACAGCCGCTTCGTCACAGTACTGACTTATGGGCTAACAGATCACACTTTGGCCAAGTATCCTACAAAGAGACTCCCGAGAGCCAGAAGTATTGAAGGAATGGCCATAGGAATGGGCGCATCATGACATCGTAATCTGTCTCACCCGAATGAATTAGTTGGTACTAGAAATGTTAGAAATAGTAAACGGAAAGAGTAATAAGAAGTGAAAAGGACAGAGACACTTCCCAACCAGAAAGCAAAGTTCCCACTGATGGTATACTTAGTGTAAGCGAGCTCTAAGATCACATCTTTGGAATAAAATCCAGTTGGAAAAGGAAATCCAATAAGAGATAAGCTGCCCATGAGCATCATGGCATAGGTCAAAGGGAACGAGGAGGCAAGCCCCCCCATCTTCTGCATATCTTGCTCATCCGACATGGCATGAATCACCGAACCTGCACTCAGGAAGAGTAATGCTTTGAAAAACGCGTGATTCGTTAAGTGAAAGACGCTAACCGAATAGTTAGAAATGTCGCAAGAAAAGATGATATAGCCTAACTGACTGCAAGTTGAATAAGCTATGACCCTTTTGAGATCGTTCTGTAATATTCCAGTGGTTACCGCAAGGAATGACGTCATAGCTCCTGCAGAAGTAATAACAATCAAAGCCATAGGTGGGTATTCAAATAAAGGGGAGCACCTTGCTATCATGAAAACACCAACTGTGACCATAGTAGCTGCATGAATCGAAGCAGATACTGGAGTGGGACCCTCCACTGCATCGGGTGACTGAGTATGCGATCCTATCTGTGCAGATTTCCCAGCAGCACCAATAAGAAGTAAAATACAAATCAGAGTTATGGCATTCAATCTCATATTGCGAGAAATCCATGAATTTCTGGGGGCAAACGTACGAGCAAAAATGGTGGAAAAGTCTACTATTTGAAAGAGGGTAAAACGACCCGAAATCCCGGGAGGTAATCCAAAATCACCTACTCGATTGACAGGCATAGCTTTTGTAGCTGCTTTATCTGCCCAAAGTCGTGTGAACCAGAAATGAATTAACAAATATGAAGCAAGACCTACTCCCTCCCATCCAAAGAATAATTGAAGAGAGTCATCTCCAGTCACCAACATTGGCATAAAAAAAGTAGGAATGGATAAATAACACATAAATCGAGGGCTATGCGGATCCTCGGACATATATGAAATTGAATAAAGATGGACCAAGCTACTTATGGATGTAACCACAATTAACATCACTACGGTCGGTCTATCGAACACAGAGTCAGAAGTGAATTACGAGTCGGACCAATCCGCGAATCGAGTGAGCTCCCCTTGCAATGATGTGGTGGTGAACCTCTCATTCGTCTTCAGTGCTCTCCGAAACGTGCGGGAAGGTTTCCCATCACACGGCTCACCAACTTGATCTTCCGCGGGAACCGTATGTCCGAACAGGCTTGTAAAAACGGGTACAGTCTCATTTTCTTGCCACTCAAGTGTACGGCATCTGCCGTGCTTAGGCCCCTTACTTCCCTCCGTAATCAAACAAAGAGTCCACCGCCTACCTGCCATACACTGTATGGGTATAGGTATGGCAAACTGATATTTCGTTTTCACCCTTGGATTTAAGGTGATTAACTACCGAAGCGAAGAAAAGGCTGGATCAAGAAAAGAAAGGGGGGAGGGGTACTACTGTAGCGCCCCGATTTCCAATACTGGGAAAATCGAGACACGAGCCAAGACCTTTTCTTCAATTAGTCACAATACACAGAAAAACAGGAGAATTTAAAACTTTTTATTCAACACCCAATGTATTACAAGTCTGAATATTATACAACTGCAATACATTATAATAGAGTTACAATATTACCTCTACATTCCCAAGTATTACAACCTTCAACATCTTACATCAGTGTACAAGGAATGAAGAACAACACTTGGTAACTCTCACTTGAGATAACAACACACTTATTACAGCGGAACTAAATAAGACATTGACTCCTTGCTTTCCTCGCCTTGAGTCCTCCTGAATCTCGCCCTTGTACTTCGGAGATCCAGTACCTATGG
Source organism: Hemerocallis citrina (assembly GCA_017893485.1). Taxonomy (NCBI): domain Eukaryota; kingdom Viridiplantae; phylum Streptophyta; class Magnoliopsida; order Asparagales; family Asphodelaceae; genus Hemerocallis; species Hemerocallis citrina. The sequence continues at coordinate 158,945,440 of CM030362.1, forward strand.
AAGTGGGGACGTCAGTATTCACTGACGCTTAAAGGCTGATATCAAAGCAGCGAATCTTCTAAACAACATACAAAACATGGCAATGGTGTTGGTGTTGTTTAAGTGTTCGTGAGTGCTATGACTAGAATCTAATGCGATATTTAAATAGAACTAGGATGCTTCCTATTCTAATGTCAGCGAGTCTCCGAAGCAACATGCAGCCCATACTACATGCGACCCCATCTCAAGCCGTTTCTCCATATATAGGGATTTGAATCCGCGTTATGAATTCTAATTGTACACAACCTGTTCCTGACACCTACACGTGACTAATTGAGGTTGCAGACGTGGTCAAGTCCCACTAATGCAGTCCGCCAGTGGTGTCCATGTTCGCCACTGCTACCCGGCTAACCGGACCTCACTCAAAAACAGACGAACCCAATGTATCGGGCGTCGTTCCAAAAACCAAAATCATAGGGTTTCGCAAGCAAAGGGTAGCGCGAAGCCTACCCTGTGGCACCCTCTGGGGTCTCACAAGCGCAGGACTGCACAATGCATCCTGTGGCACCCCCAGCCACGGCACTTCAGGAATTAACAGCGCGAGATACGCAACCCGTGTCCTCAACTTGTGAGACGACACCGTACGTATCCCTTTGACGGGAAGGTACAACCCACTATCACCACCTAAGGCCTGTCTCAAGGGACAAGTTGGTCGTAAGGCGCCCCTACAACCAACTCCTCTCTTTTCGACAAGGGTCTGTGTAAAATGATCTTTATAAGTCACTACCTTAATGATGTCCCTGACTCGACAATCCTAGGGACGATAATATTATGAACATAACATGCTAGGCCTTAAATTAGACTTCGCAAGACAACTCTACTAGGCTGCTCAACCTAGACTTACCAGAACCCTTCAGGATCCGGTTTGTGGCTTATCGATCCAAGACCTCGGCAATGCGAATATATATTCATGCCACTATCCTGAACTTGGATTCCGTCTATACTCCGGTCCTCGATCAACCTACACTGGTTAAGATTCGACGGTACACAAGGAGTGACTCCTCCACAGTTCCTTAGGGTAGAAAACATATGTCTTGATGGTCGATAGCCCCTAGGGTGGTAATATCACCCTAGACGAGCACAACGAATAGTGTACTAGCTAACAAGCTATACACGAGTAACAACCACATACGAGCTAATAAGCTACGTATGAACTAACAATGTACATACCAGCCAAATAAGCCGCGTATGAGACCAACAGCTACGCACGGGCCGGTCGAGCCGCGTACGAGACAACAACCTACATACGAGCCAAATAAACTACGTATGAGAACCACCACTACATACGGGCCAGTCGAGCCACGTACGAGCACAACCATATGCAAAAAACCATACAGGTAATCAACCTAGAAGCAACCAATCGTGCTTACTAGCAAACTTGATCTTCTATTATTAGAAGCAACAGAAGAATCTACTAATAGTCTATGATCGGTATTCTACCAATGAAAAACCGAAGGCGACATAACAATCTTTATCAAACTAACTATTACTAGTGGTCTCCCAAATCCTTATTACTTCAACCTATAGCACTTTAAGCATGGCATACAATTGCAAGCGTCTATCCACGAAAATCTAATTATGGTACATAACATAACCACTCACCACAATACTCCTAAGTACGAATATGATTTAAGCATGTGCTTATATCAAGCTTAAGCATAAATTATCACTATGATCTAAACATGAAGTTTACTATAGTCAAGCATAAGCTACAACTGGGCGTGAATACTTACTACTTAGAGTATATATCTCTACTACCACCTTAAACATGCATCTTCATTACTTAACGTGATTAATCATCACAACCTAAGCATGGATATCATCTAAGCATGATCATCTACTAACTTAGCATGAACAACAATTAAGTATGACATCTACTAACTTAGCATGAATAATGATTAAGCGTGATCATCTACTAACTTAGCATGAACAATCATTAGCATGGTCATCTACTAACTTAACATAAACAATCATTAGCATGGTCATCTACTAACTTAACATAAACAATCATTAGCATGGTCATCTACTAACATAACATAACAATCATTAGCATGGTCATCTACTAACTTAACATAGACAATAATTAGCATGACATCTACTAACTTAGCATGAATAATGATTAAGCATGATCATCTACTAACTTAACATAGACTATAATTACATGACATCTACTAACTTAGCATGAATAATGATTAAGCATGATCATCTACTAACATAGCATGAACATATACTTATCTAAGCATGGATATCATGTAAGCATGAATATTTATTTGATCTAGCATGGTATATAACTTTCCTATAAGCATGTAAGCATGGATAAATAAATCTAGCATGATATACCACTTTCCTACAACTATCTAAACATAGATAAATTAATCTAGCATGGTATACAACTTTCCTATAAGCATGTAAGCATGGATAAATTAATCTAGCATGATATACCACTTTCCTACAACTATCTAAGCATAGATAAATTAATCTAGCATGGTATACAACTTTCCTATAAGCATGTAAGCATGGATAAATTAATCTAGCATGATATACCACTTTCCTACAATTATCTAAGCATAGATAAATTAATCTAGCATGGTATACAACCTTCCTACTAGCATGTAAGCATGGATAAATTATTCTAGCATGATATCCACTTTCCTACAACTAATCTAGCATGGTATACAACTTTCCTACAATTAAACTAACATGGTATACAACTTTCCTACCATTAATCTAGCATGATATACCACTTTCCTACAACTATCTAAGCATAGATAAATTAATCTAGCATGGTATACAACCTCCCTACTAGCATGTAAGCATGGATAAATTATCTAGCATGATATACCACTTTCCTACAACTATCTAAGCATAGATAAATTAATCTAGCATGGTATACAACTTTCCTATAAGCATTTAAGCATGGATAAATTAATCTAGCATGATATACTACTTTCCTACAATTATCTAAGCATAGATAAATTAATCTAGCATGGTATACAACCTTCCTACTAGCATGTAAGCATGGATAAATTATTCTAGCATGATATCCACTTTCCTACAACTAATCTAGCATGGTATACAACTTTCCTACAAATAAACTAACATGGTATAATAATTCCTACAACATGATACCTACTTCAAGAATGTATTTCCTATAATAAGATACACATCATGGGCATGGTTTATAATTTTAACATTAATCCTACACATTCCTAAGCATGAATGCCTACTAACCAAGCATGAACAACAATCTATCATGGTGCATGATTTTTCCTACAACTATCTAGGCATGATACTTACTTCAATATAAGCATAAACATCCATTTAATGCTCATATGCATCTACTACAATTTAATAAAACACAACATCTACTACTACATAACATCTACTACCAAAACTTCCACCAAAATCTTTATCTAGACATAAACATCTACTACTAAACTACTTCATTTTAACACATAAGCATCTACTACCACTTCCATAAAAACATAAACCTTTTATATAATTTTGTGTAGACATCTACTACAACCATTTTATTTGGAACATACACATCTACTACTATTACTTCATTTTAACCATAAGTGTCTACCAAAATGTACATAACATCTATAACTACTTCATTTTAACATCTACTATTACTACTTCATTTAACCATACTACTACTACTTTATTTAAACATACTACTACTACTTTATTTTAACATACTACTACTACTTTATTTACTTTATTTTAACATACTACTACTACTTTATTTTAACATACTACTACTTAAATGTCTACTAATCTTTATTAGCATCAATTTCTTATTATTACTAGTGATCATAGAAAAGAGATCTTTTTAACCATTCTACAACTAGTGATTTTAGATTAGTTTCTTTTTCATATCTACAATGAGTCTTTCTTACTTAAGATTATAAAGAAAATATCAATAATAAGGTAAAGTAAGAACCCTTTATTTGGTCCATCCAACATATGCTTTTCTTTTTAGTCTAAGTCCAATGTGTGTCCTACAACCAAAGATGGTTGTATATACAAGTCTATATGCATATGTTTAATCTAGTCCCATTTCATAACACAAAACAATAACTACAACTATAAAGATTTAATCTTTATGTCTATTTAGCACTCCCATTTGTTTCCATTTCATTTTATGTGATTATTACCTTTAACATTTACAAACATACAAAACAAGAACCACATACAACAATACTATCACAACAACCATCCCAAAAAGAACCAAAGAAAACAAAACAAGGAAGACAAGAAGAAGAACAAGCCAAAAAAATCAACAACTCAACAAAGAAAGTGGAGAACCCCCACCTAGTTTCCTTTGTTGGAAGAACTTGCTAGCTTAAACTTCTCATTCCCCTAAGCTCTTAGAACTCCTAGGAAGACCTACAAGAAAAACTCTCAAGTTAGAATGAGGTTCTCTCTTTCTTTTCCTTTCCTTTCTTTTGTTTTGTAAAAATGAGACAAGTGGAGAAGGAGGGGGTATTTATAGGTGGAGAGAATGGTGGAGAGTGCAAAAGTGCACTCAACATTATGCACAGAACCCCCCAAGAAGAAGCAACCGGCCATGCTTGTAGGAGGGTAGGGGTGAGGTGTAGGGTATGGCCTAGAAATGAGGTGGAAGCATGGTAAAGGGATACGGTTTCTAAAAGGGGTTTTTACTTAATCTCCTCATGCATACAAAAACCCTAGATTAAGCCTCCTAATCAAACCCTAACCATCTAATTAAGTTGTCATGACAAGGTTAGTGCCTTGTCCAAGAGTACATACTACATATTTTGTATAATGTACTAAGTACCGTACAATTGTATGTATATGTATATGTATGTGTATACCAAAATTCCTTATATAATCCCCATAAATAGTTTAATTTTGAAAATAATAATAAGATAAGTTTTTATTATCAATTCGGAGGATCGTGCTACCAATTTGATGTACTTCGGATGTACACCGACCGATATATGCGCGTAGACAATGTTTGTGGACAAAGCGGCGAAAAATCACCCAAATAATTTGATTTTGGAATTAAAACAAAATAATAATAAAATAATAGTAAAATAGTAATTTATACGAGGTAATATCCGTTCGGGATATTACAACTACGAGCCCTCTGCCCCACGCATCTAACCAGCTCGCGTGGTTCACCGGTTCCACTGACGTCACCCTTAGATAGAGTGATTCAGTCGATACAGAGGTGCGCTTAAAGTGGGGGGTGTGCTGTCCCTATTGGGCTAGGCCCTTCCCCATAAGGCCCCATCGTTGGGGCATAAGCGCCCTCTTGCTACCCATATGCAGCCTTCACTGACCAGGGTCACTCCCACACCTATAGCATTCGTGATCGGCCTCCTCAACTGTGTATCGATCGAAAGGCAGGGCGGCACAGCCCCCAACCGACGGGAGTTGTTACGTCCAGTATGTCCCCCCTCAATTCCCGACATGCTATGATACCCCGGGGGTGGGTAGGAGCGAGTCGAGTCCGTATCGCCGCGGAGCAACTGCAGCGTCCGTATCTGATCTATCTACTCGGCAATTCATCCGGTGACTTCACGATCGCCAAAGAAGCCCCAAGAAGCATCAGAAATTTCCGATGAGATCCATGGAGCTATTCAGAGATAGCAAGCACTAGCTCCCAATGCGACTTCATAAAAAGCAATCATTGAGAAGATCGAAGAAAATGAAACGCACGTGGTGGTCATTATAGTGGTTCCTTCTGATTCTAGAAAACGTCCAAAAAAAGGGGCTACGGAACTACCGATCAGAGGCAAAAAGACAATAAGTAGATACATCAGATCGAGTGTATTCATCAAACCAAAAAAGCAGACAATGAAAGAGCGACCTGTCATTGAGAAAGGAGCGACAGGGCTAATGACTCTAAGAGGCGATCGAAGTGAGTGGTTTGAATTATTTGAATCCATGTGTTAAGCATATAGCTAGCCTTCCAAGCAAGCTATTAACGAAAGTTGCCAGGATGGCTCTTTCTCGTGTATAGTAAACTCCACTCTTAGAGAAAACTCAGATTTTGTCTTTCTCTACGAGACGACGATGAATATGGAGATACGCAATTCTTGTGAATGGAAAGCGCATACATACATCGAGTGAAGACTAAAGAATAGGAAATGCTAGTCCCACTAACTAAAGGATTACTAGACCCAATCACCAGAACTAAAGACGATTCGAATGATTCGTCCGAGCTAGCCTTGTCTGTGACTCGAGTTGTTGGAGTGGCGCTCCTCCCGGCTAAAACTATAGTAGCGTCATTGCGCCTTGTGTAACGACCCGAAAAATAGCATATGGCTATTTTGCATCGAAATCCGTGCGCAATTGAGAATTGCACGCGATTATGTATTTTTCTGATAATAATTATTTTCAATTGAGAAATATCAGTTATTATCCACTTTATTTTATTATTATTTTCAAAATTAAATTATTTTTATACGGACTATTACGAAGTAGTTTTAAGGTACTTTGTATTGTTTGGATTATTAATGTAGAGAGTTGGGCTTCATTTGAAATGTATTAAGGCTAGGGGCTTATACGAAATATTCCCTTAGATATTTATCTATCTATTATTATTTATTCGCTTTTTACAAAAACCCCCTTCCTTCTCCTTTCTCTTCTCCTTCCTTCTTCTTACTTCTCCCGATTTGTTCTTTCCCCATCCCGAACCCAAAGAAGCCCCGACCTCCTCTCCCTTCCTCCCTCTCCCGTCCACGCCAGCGATCGAAAGAAACCCCGACCGCCCATCCCCTTCTTCCATCTTCTTCTCCTTCCTTTCATCTCCATCCCGACGCCAGAAAAAAGAACCCATCGGCCGACGATCTCCTCGCTCAAATCCCCTCCGATTCTCCATGGATTTCAAATTAAAGTGAGGGGTAGACTAAGTGAGGGATTCTCTACATCGTAGTAGCGTTGGATTTTCGATTGGATTCGGGAAGGTAAAACCCTAACTATTTTATTGTATAAAAGTTAGTTGGGTTAATTTTTATTGAGTATGAATATTAGGATAGAAAGATTTAGAGATGTTGGAAGTGATAGATGTGAGAAATTAGTGGATTGTTAGAGAGATTGTAAGTTGTTAGTAAATAGGGTTTTGGGTTTGTAAAAGAGAATTATATGGATATGAATTAATTCTCATATAGAAATAGAAATTGTAGTTGGGCTATTAGAATATTTTGGGGGCGATTTAGTAATTGTTGGAAATAAGAATCTCGTCGGCATTAGTTATTACATGCATTGTACGTGTATATCCCAAGCGTTCAATAAACGCTTGTGTGACATTTGGGATGGTGTTATTACCTTTTATAATTGGTTTGGATGATTTGAGTTTTAATTGCTTGAAATTGATGATAGGATATATTACGACCGTGGATGCGAGGTGGCATGGCACTTTGGATCTTCGCAAAATTATGTGAGTTAGTTTATTTATATATTTTTGTGGTTTGAAGAATATCTGAGTATCAATTTATCTACATATTTTTGGTGTTTTAAGAATTATGCGAGTATCAATTTATCACGTATTTTGTGATTGTAAAAATATGGTGAGTTAAATTTATTTATATATATTTTTGTGTTTTCAGAAATATAGTGAGTGTAATTTATTTGCGTATTTCTGTGATTATAGAAATATGTGAGTTTAATTTATTTATATATATTTTTGTGTTTTAAGAAATATAGTGAGTTAAATTATTACGTATTTTTGTGGGTTAAGAAATTATCTGAGTTAGTTTAATTATATATATTTTTGTGGGTTGATGAATATGTGAGTGTTAATTTATTATGTGTTTTTGTGTGTTAAGAATTATGTGAGTATCGATTTATCACGTATTTTGTGATTGTAAAAATATGGTGAGTTTAATTTATTTATATATATTTTTGTGTTTTAAGAAATATAGTGAGTGTAATTTATTTGCATATTTCTGGGATTATAGAAATATGTGAGTTAGTTTATTTATATATTTTTTTGGTTTGAAGAATATGTGAGTATAAAATTATTTATGTATTTTTGTGTGTTGAGGAATATGGTGAGTATGGTTTTATATACGTATTCGAGGCTTTAAGGAAGTTTGGATAAATTGAATCTTGAATTGTGTGGGGATTCTCTACTTCTAAATTAGTTGTTTGCTCTCCTTATTTGTTTATGTATATGTAGAAAGAACCATCTTTAGGGTTACTACTTGTGTAGGTGAAGAAAGGAACCCATCTTTTGGGTATGAGTTGTTGTAGGTTGAGAAAGAACCCATTTTTGAGGGTTGAGTAAATTGTGGATGCTAAAAGAACCCTTCTTTGAGTATGAGTTGTTGTAGGTTGAGAAAGAACCCATTTTGAGGGTTGAGTAAATTGTGGAGGCTAAAAGAACCCAACTTGAGGTTATGTTAGTTGTAGTATGATAAAGAAACAATCCTTGATGTTGTCGGTTGAAGGATGTTAAAAGATCACACCTTTTTGTTGATTACTTGTTGTAGGTTGAGGAAGAACCCATTCCTAGGGCTATATTATTGTGTATGCTAAAAAGAACCCATTTTAGTTGTTAGAAGTAGTGAGTAAAGAGAACCCGTCCTATGGATTTAGATTGTTGTAGAGAAAGAACCCACACTTGTGATATAGAAAGAATCCATGCTTGAATTGTTATAGAAAGAAACCCATGGTTCAGTTGTAGTAGAACACCATGCTTGAGTCGTGTGAAGAACCCATTCATGCCTATGTGACGTTCCAGTAAAACCTATCATGTTGAGTTGATTATAGTAGGTATGCCATGATGAGTTGATTTTAGAAGAAACCCATGCTAAGTTGATTATAGTAGACTCTTCTGTTACTTCTAATTATAGAAGATCAAGTTGCTAGTAAGCACAGTTGGTTGCTTCTGGGTTGATTACCTGTATGGTTGTTTGCATTTGGTTGTGCTCGTACGTGGCTCGACTGGCCCGTATGTAGGTGTGGGTCTCATACGTAGTTTATTTGGCTCGTATGTAGGTTGTTGTCTCGTACGCAGCTCGACCGGCCCGTGCGTAGCTGTTGGTCTCATACGCAGCTTACTTGGCTGGTATGTACGTTGTTATCTCCTACGAGGCCCGCCTGGCTCGTAGGTAGCTATTGTTCATACGTAGCTTATTGGCTCGTATGTGGTTGTTACCGGGGCTATCGACCATCAAGACCTATGTTTTCTTATCCCTAAGGAACTGTGGAGGAGTCACTCTTTGTGTACCGTCGAATCTTAACCGAGGTAGGTTGATCGAAGACCGGAGTATAGACGGAATCCATGTTCAGGGTAGTGGCATGCATGTATGTTCGCATTGCCGGGGTCTTGGATCGATAGGCCAGGAACCGGATCCTGAAGGGTTCTGGTAAGTCTAGGTTGAGCAGCCTAGTAGAGTTGTCTTGCGAAGTCTAATTTAAGGCCTAGCATGTTGTGTTTATAATATTGTCATCCCTAGGATTGTTCGAGTCAGGGACATCATTAAGATAGTAACTTATAAAGATCATTTACTTAGACCCTCGCCGAAAAGAGAGGAGTTGGTTGTAGGGGGCGCCTTACGACCAACTTGTCCCTTGAGGAAGGCCTTAGGTGGTGTTATTGAGTTGTACCTTCCCGTCAAAGGGATACATACGGTACCATCTCACTAGTTGGGAGTACGGGTTGCGTATCTCACGCTGTTCATTCCTGAAGTGCCGTGGCTGGGGGTGCCACAGGATGCATGGTGCAGTCCTGTGCTTACGAGACCCCAGAGGTGCCACAGGGTACGCTTCGCGCTACCCTGCGCTTGCGAGACCCTATGATTTGGATTTGTAATGAGGTCCGGTTAGCCGGGTAGCAGTGGCAAACATGGACACCACTGGCGAGCTGCATTAGTGGGACTTGACCACGTCTGCAATCTCATTAGTCACATTGTATCTGTCAGGAACAGGTTGTGTACAATTAGAATTCATAACGCGGGTTCAAATCCCTTTATATGGAGAAACGGCTTGAGATGGGGTCGCATGTAGTATGGGCTGCATGTTGCTTTCGGAGACTTGCTGACATTAGAATAGGAGCCTCCTAGTTCTAGTTAAATATCACATTAGAGTTAAGTCATAATATACACCGGCACATAAATTATATGTACACATGCCTTTTCCATTCAAGTTGAATTGCGAGTGTGATAGTTGAAGTAAATCAATAACCAAGTTATGGGCTTGGGATGTAATGTGATATCACCCAAGTTCGGCTTGGGGTGCGGTGATTATTACCCAAGCTATCGGCCTTGGGGTGTATTAGGTTATTGCCCAACCATGTTGGCGATGTGGAGTATATTGTGATGAAATGCATGTAAATGGTAATGTGCAATGAGATGTTAGATTGGACATGAATGAATGTGGTAGTATGGGAATGAATGCATATGTCTATGATGTGATACGTGGTATAATGCAATAAGATCAATATTTGTATTATGAGAGGGGTTATTCAAATGATTACTAAAGATAAGTATGTTGTGAGTGGGTATGGATATACATACAGGTGATGGCTCAGAGAGTATTGGATGTGAATTCCCATTTATGAGGGTACATGTTCAGATGTCAAGTAAGATTTGTTGATCTTGACATTTATGAGTTCGTTATGTTTTTACTTGTAAAGTTTAATTTATTTGCTTATTTTAATAAATTATACTCACACCAGAAATGGCTAACCCCTTAGTGTTGGGGGTTAGGGAGTCCCTGGACTACCCGAGGTCCCCTACTGTTACAGGTCTCCAGCAGTGCAGAGGTGAGGTATAGGTTCAGGTTCCGGTGGAGTGGATGATGTGCCTAATTTTTATACAAATATTTGTATTCAATAACCCATTAAAAGTGCTTGTTTTCAATTATATTGTCTATAAGTCGTCTTGTTTCTCTAAGATTTCAATTGATTATTTATTTATGAAGAAATAAGATTTTTTTTAAGGCAAAAAGTTATTTTTAATTTTTATAAGGGTGTAAAAGGAAAAAAATAAATTTACATGGATTTGGATAAGCCAAAAAGATAAAAATCTATTATTTTAAGTTTATCTAATTTAAATACTAAATTCTGATTTATATGTTTACAGATATATCCTAATCTACAAGTGAGATGATGACACATCCAAATTCTATTACCATACAAGACCTACTCCTATAAATAAGAGGGCAGCAAAATACAAGGAGGAACCGACCAGCAAATACAAAAAAAACCAGCGAACATACAAAGAAACCGGAAGAGAGAGAAACAGAGAGATCTTCTCTCTCTGTCTCTCTGTTTTCGACTAAAGAAGCAAAAAGAAAGAAAGCAGCAGGCACCGAGATCTTCACGTGGCTTCGGCTGACGTGGCGCACAGACGTTCGATCGTGACTGGGCTCGAAGTGACGTGCGGCAGACCGACAGAAAGCTTCGATTGACAGCAGGCGCAGTGCTCCTGTGCTGATGTGGCGACTGCTTCGATTTGCGTGCTGACTGGACAGGTGTTCGATCTGACGTGGCTCTTCTTCTTCTTCGTTCTGGTTCGGCACAGTTTTGAAGGAAGCATTCGGTTCTTTTGAGACAGAGGGGCTTGCAATTAATTTTTTATTCTTTTTCTCCTCTCTAAATTTTGTAATGCAATCCTTGAACAAATTTATTAATTGCAATATTTTTATTATGAATATGAGCAACTAATTTCATTGTTGGGCTGATTGAAACCGTAGTCATGTAATGTTATAATCTTCTAATAACGCTACTTTCATCACTTATTGATTAAGCCTGATTGTATTGATAAAAATTTATAATATGAATCAAACTTGTTCAGAAGTTCTTAGGGCAGTCGACTGAGAGTGACAGCAAGTCGACTGACATGAAGAACCTGATGTTATCAAGTTTGCTTATTATAAAACTGACTCTGTTATATGAGTATAGAGACGACCCGTATCTTATGCTCATAACTTGTAACACAGGAATCTTTAGGGGTTCTTGGTTTAATCAACTTGAAGGATCTAAATCTGATACCAATTTCTAGAACTTTGAGTGTTTGTTCATTTCCATTGTTCCTATGCTTTCTTCAAGTGCAACTTAGTAGATACCATGCTAAATACTTAAGGAAAGAAACGAATTAGAGTAGAAACCATGCCTAATTCTTGGCCTAGGGAAACATTAACTTTAAGGAGTAGATACCATGCCCTTAAAGGAACAAACATGAGTGATTGGAGTAGTGTAGAAGGTAATCTAGCATTCTTGACTATAGGTGGAAATCAAGCCCAACTCATTTAATTGATATTCTTGAGATACTACTTGATTTAGATTTTAATATTTTCATTTCTTTTCAAATAAACTTTTAGAACAAACTTTATGATTTGCATTTTTTCTTTGTTTTATTGATTAGTGAGTTAAGTACTACAATCTCTGTGGGATCGACCCTTGCTTTTCACTACGCTTCTATAAACGATTCGTACACTTGCGAGGTTTTAATTTGTGTCTAGTTTATCTATTTATTTAGATCATCTGGATTTCACAACAAGTTTTTGGCGCCGTTGCCGGGGATTGTTTAGTATTTTAACTTGCAAATCAATTTTTAGCTTTTTCTTTTTTCTTTTTCTTTTATAACATTTTCTTTCAGGTTACATTCCAAAAGCAACAATGGGTGAGGAAGTACCAAATCGAGTACCAATGCAAGACAAATTCACTCCGAAGAATATTGAGCAACCTTCTTGCATAGCTTTTCAACCTAATGTCACAGGGAATATGCATCTATCACCTCAATTACTCAGCATGGTTCCCCACTTCAGTGGCAGAATAGACGAGGATCCGCTCCTCCATTTGCAAGATTTCTTTGATCTTTGCAGAACACAAAGCGTCAAAGGGCTTACCCCCGAACAAATTAGGTTAATTTTGTTTCCATTTTCATTAAAACTTAATGCTAAATTGTGGTATAATTCTTTGGAACCAGGATCAATTCAATCATGGGAGCAATTGGCAACAAAGTTCTTGAAAGAATTCTTTCCAGCCCAGAAAACCAAACAACTAAAAAGGGAGATTCAACTCTTCCAACAAAAAGATGGCGAGTTATTCTTCGAGGCATGGAAGGACTTCAAGAACAAACTTCTCAAGTGTCCTACGCACAACATGCCTAAGGATGATCAGATACAAGCATTTTATGAGGGTTTAAATGACACTAACAAGGCGATTGTAGATTCAGCTTGCAATAGAATCTTGATGAGGAAGAGTGGTGAGGAGGCCATTGAACTATTTGAAGAACTCAGCGAGAACTCACAGCAATTCTCAACAAGAAGGGACCTTTCGAAAAAACAGGGAGTTTACGAAATTTCTAGCAATAATAGCATGCAATTAGAAATGGAAATTATGAACAAAAAGATTGATATGCTTGTTAATGCAATTTCAACGTTGGGTGGTGTAAAAAATCAAACAAAAAAAATTTGTGCAATTTGTTCTCATTCTGATTATACAACTAATACATGTCCCATGTCTTCTTTCATAGATCAGGAGCACGCAAACTACATAGGACAGGGAGTGTACCCGCCCAAGAACAACCCTTTTTCAAACACATACAATCCAGGATGGCAAAACCATCCAAATTTCTCATGGAGCAATAATCAAAACCATCAAGGCACTCAATTCGCACAAGGGCATGCGCAACAATTCCAGATTGGAAATGGGTTGGATTGGCCAGTGCAAGAACAGAAGAAGTTGGATTTCGAAACCACAGTTCTTCAATTGCTCCAACAGCAACATTAAACAAGCAACCAACAAGGACAGGCCATTCAAAAATTGGACACAAATTGGTCAAATTGCTAAAGAGTTAAGTGAAATAAAGGCAGGGAAACTCCCATCACAAACCATACCAAACCCTAGAGGACAAGAACAGCTCAAATCTGTGACAACACTAAGAAGTGGGAAGATAATCGACAGCAGAGTTGGAACAAGTGCAGACAAATCAGATACACAACCATTAAAATCTTTGGGTTCCAACGAGGTAAGTGACAAAGAATGGGCAGTTTTGCCACCATTCCCTCAAAGGTTAGTCAAGCAAAAGAAAGAACAACATTTATTTGATATTTTTGAAACTCTTAGCAAGGTAAAAGTCAATATTCCCCTACTTGATGCTATTAAACAAATTCCTTCTTATGCCAAATTTTTGAAAGAATGTTGTACTCACAAGAAAACTTTTCAGGTTCAGGAGGATGTGGCTCTAACAGAAGAAGTGAGTGCGGTGTTATTGAGGAAATTGCCTCCTAAATTGAAGGACCCAGGTAGTTTTACCATTCCTTGCAGGGTTGGTGAGCACTTCTTTGAAAAGGCACTACTAGACTTGGGGGCAAGCATCAATCTTCTTCCATACTCTGTTTACGAAAAGCTAGGATTGGGGGAACTCAAACCAACATCCATCACCTTGCAGTTGGCTGATCGTAGCATCAAAAGACCTAGAGGTATTTTGGAAGATGTCTTAGTTCAGGTAAATGACTTCATTTTGCCTGCAGATTTTGTTGTTCTGGATATGGAAGACTCTTCAATGCTATCTTCTTTACCTATCATTTTAGGTAGACCCTTTATGAGTACTGCTGATATGAAAATTTGTGTTAAAAAGGGTACTATAAGTATGAAAATTAATGGTGAAAAGTTTGAGTTTAAAATGTTTGATGCACCAAAATTACCACATGATGATCATGAATGTTATAATATTGATGTGGTACAGGAGATTGTCGATCAAACATTTCAGGTACATAGCATTGATCCAATACAGGCCACAATTACACAGTCTCTAACACCATCTCATGTTGAACAGGTATATGATGATTGGAGGATTACAGAGACAGTACACTACCTTGAAAATCCAAAATCATATTCAGGTAAGTTTGCACCTGTGTTTGAAAATCTTGTGTCTAATAATACTTGTGTTTCTTCTGTTACCAGGACACCAGACGTGGAGCTGAAGCCACTACCTGAACGCCAAAATTATGCATATTTGGGGAAAAACCAGACGTTACCTGTGATAGTCGCTAAAAAATTAAGCAAGCAGGAAGAAGAGACGCTGTTGAGAGTATTGCAAAAACACAAGGGTGCATTAAGGTGGACCATTGCAGATAGGCTTATGTCAAGATGGTACGGTCCGTACGTTGTTACAAAGGTTTTCCCACATGGAGCGTTGGAGGTTCATAGCAAAAAGAAAAATCAAACGTTTAAGGTGAATGGGCATAGTGGGAAACCTTATAGCGAGATGAGTTTTGAGCCGCAAGAGGAAGATATTGCATAAACTCATCATGTCTGGCTGAAGACTTAAAACTTAGCGCTTCTTGGGAGGTAACCCATGCTTTCTTTTATTGCATTTAGACTTGATTTATCTTTTAGTTTATTTTATTTTAAGTTTTGGATTTTATCTTGTAGGATTGCAGAAAATTTGAAGTCGCCAGGGCGGAGCTGTTTTGAACACATGCATTGACGGCTGTTTTTGAGCAATTTGGAGTCAAAATCTGGAAAAGTGATTCAAAGAGAAGTTGTAGCCTATCTTCTTAGCTTTCCACAAAAAAAAATTCAGCCCATTTGGACATCTACAGCTCCAGATATCGCCAAAATAGTGAACGCTGCTCGTGCAGAATTTTCAAGACGAATCAGGGGAGAATTTCTGAACTTTTGCATTCTTTTTGTTTTTCTTTTTTCTTACCCATTGAGGACAATGTTATATTCAAGTTTGGGGGGGAAGGTTTACAAATTTATTTTTTTTAGAAAAGAAAAAAAAACAAAAAATTTAAAAAGGATTTCAATTAATGTCACCATTACACTTTTGAGTTTTTCATTTAGATAAGCATTGAAATAATTTTTTTTTTGGGATAAACAATTTCTTACAAAGTAAGAGTAAGTAGACTTATTTACTTTAGGATTGTTGAGTTTCACAATTCCTTACAAAATTGTATGAGTCATGCGATTATACATAAAATACAAATGTGATGCTTCTCTTGTGATTATCCCCTTTGATCTAGTCCTAAACAGAGTTTAAGTAAATAGAGTGATAACAAAAAAAAAAAATTGAATAAATTCATTCTACTTCAATGTTTTGAGTTGCTTAGTAACTAGGGGTATTCATCACCAATGTTTACTTTTACGTCAAACGACAACTTGAAATATGAGTATGCAAAGCACTTTAAAGTTTGTGACTTGTTGAGTAACCGGGTGAATTCATCACAAATGTTTTGCATTCACGTCAAAAGGCAAGTGACAACTTAGAGAAGAGACTTAAAAAAAAAAAAAAAAAACCTCTAGTTTGCTACTCGGTTTGTAGTAGAGAAAAGGGATAATCATAGATGGAGTTGTTACATACTATAATTAAAATTAATTGCATGACAAATATGATTGGGTTTGGAGCTATGAATAGATAATCGCACTGGAGAAAGTGGGTATGCTTGTTTTTACTTTATTTGCAATTGTTTATATTTTTAATTGCAATTTTGATGCTTGCATAATGAGAATTCTTGGTGTGATGGGCTGAGTCTACTATTATTTTTCCCTTGTTCATAATTTTACTTTTTGCTTGAGGACAAGCAAAATCTTAAGTTTAGGGTATTTGATGTGCCTAATTTTTATACAAATATTTGTATTCAATAACCCATTAAAAGTGCATGTTTTCAATTATATTGTCTATAAGTCGTCTTGTTTCTCTAAGATTTCAGCTGATTATTTATTTATGAAGAAATAAGATTTTTTTAAGGCAAAAAGTGATTTTTAATTTTTATAAGGGTGTAAAAGGAAAAAAATAAATTTACATGGATTTGGATAAGCCAAAAAGATAAAAATCTGTTATTTTAAGTTTATCTAATTTAAATACTAAATTTTGATTTATATGTTTACAGATATATCCTAATCTATAAGTGAGATGATGACACATCCAAATCCTATTACCGTACAAGACCTACTCCTATAAATAAGAGGGCAGCAAAATACAAGGAGGAACCGACCAGCAAATACAAAAAAAACCAGTGAACATACAAAGAAACCGGAAGAGAGAGAAACAGAGAGATCTTCTCTCTCTGTCTCTCTGTTTTCGACTAAAGAAGCAAAAAGAAAGAAAGCAGCAGGCACCGAGATCTTCACGTGGCTTCGGCTGACGTGGCGCACAGACGTTCGATCGTGACTGGGCTCGAAGTGACGTGCGGCAGACCGACAGAAAGCTTCGATTGACAGCAGGCGCAGTGCTCCTGTGCTGATGTGGCGACTGCTTCGATTTGCGTGCTGACTGGACAGGTGTTCGATCTGACGTGGCTCTTCTTCTTCTTCGTTCTGGTTCGGCACAGTTTTGAAGGAAGCATTCGGTTCTTTTGAGACAGAGGGGCTTGCAATTAATTTTTTATTCTTTTTCTCCTCTCTAAATTTTGTAATGCAATCCTTGAACAAATTTATTAATTGCAATATTTTTATTATGAATATGAGCAACTAATTTCATTATTGGGCTGATTGAAATCGTAGTCATGTAATGTTATAATCTTCTAATAACGCTACTTTTATCACTTATTGATTAAGCCTGATTGTATTGATAAAAATTTATAATATGAATCAAACTTGTTCAGAAGTTCTTAGGGCAGTCAACTGAGAGTGACAGCAAGTCGACTGACATGAAGAACCTGATGTTATCAAGTTTGCTTATTATAAAACTGACTCTGTTATATGAGTATAGAGACGACCCGTATCATGTGCTCATAACTTGTAACACAGGAATCTTTAGGGGTTCTTGGTTTAATTAACTTGAAGGATCTAGATCTGATACCAATTTCTAGAACTTTGAGTGTTTGTTCGTTTCCATTGTTCCTATGCTTTCTTCAAGTGCAACTTAGTAGATACCATGCTAAATACTTAAGGAAAGAAACGAATTAGAGTAGAAACCGTGCCTAATTCTTGGCCTAGGGACACATTAACTTTAAGGAGTAGATACCATGCCCTTAAAGGAACAAATATGAGTGATTGGAGTAGTGTAGAAGGTAATCTAGCATTCTTGACTATAGGTGGAAATCAAGCTTAACTCATTTAATTGATATTCTTGAGATACAACTTGATTTAGATTTTAATATTTTCATTTCTTTTCAAATAAACTTTTAGAACAAACTTTATGATTTGCATTTTTTCTTTGTTTTATTGATTAGTGAGTTAAGTACTACAATCTCTGTAGGATCGACCCTTGCTTTTCACTACGTTTCTATAAACGATTCGTACACTTGCGAGGTTTTAATTTGTGTCTAGTTTATCTATTTATTTAAATCATCTGGATTTCACAACAGTGGAGCTTCACATTACTATTTGTTGTTATGGTTTAATTGTAAATAGTAAAGGTTTGATGCTCTAAATTGTATTTCTGATGTACAAGTATGTGGATGATGATGAAGAGTATAGTGTGAGGTGGCATGATATGGTTTTGACCCGTACCCATCTCGTTGTGGAGTACTGGGCGTCGTGGTAGGTTTTTACAAGTTATTTTCTAAAAACTTACTACTTTTTCAAAAGGATTTATGGTTTTTAATTGATAATTGTTATACCGTTATGAGTTTGGCCCCCAGAGCATATATATATATTGCATGTGTGATGATGCTCATTTTGGCCTGGGGAGCCCGTGATATTATTGCCTGTAATGTGAGCTACGGAATTTAGAGCAGAATTCCGTAAGCTTTTTCTATTTTGGGGCAGAAATTACACGGGAGACTCTGCCCAATTTTTCTTTGAAACATAACTATTTTAGTTTATATTTAAAGTGATATCGAAATTGGAAGAATTGAGTTTGGAGTCAAAAAGGAAAAAGGGCAGGCGCTACAGTGGTATTACAAACTGATATTTGTAATTACTCCGTGGTAACTCTGTGTTGAATAAAAAGTTTTAAGTTTCCAGCATTTTTGTGTATCGTGACTAATTGAAGGAAAGATCTTGGCATGTGTCACGGTTTCCTAGTTATACGGGGAAATCGGGGCACTACACCTTGTGCTTTTTCTTTCCCAAATCTATATTGGCGGGATAATCGATTCCCGAACTTTTCGGTATCTCGCTAGGTCCCAATGTCTTTGACTCGATTAAGAGGTACTTTCGGTCTATCTATTTCCGGAATAGGTTCTAGTATTATACTCCTAACCCTTTCGTCACGATCCAGTTGAGATATTGATATGAGAAAGAGATCAAAGAAAAGGGGGTTCGAAAGCATGCGCCTGATCTACATAGCCGAATCCAAAGAGGCAACTCTACCATAGTGACTCGGGTAAACTTAAAAGTGAACTAGAGCCTGAGAGCAGGTGACCAAAACAAAAAGCCCCACTAGTTTAGGAAAAAGACTAAGCATACAGGTAAAGAAAGTGCTCGAGCAGAGACAAAGCTAGAAAATTTGCCGTCTGCGTCCGAAGGTATCCAAGGGAAAAATCCCCCGACGTCCAGCACTGGATAAGCAAGCAGACGTCACTTCCCCGCCACTAAAAAAAGGGGAGGAATGCATTCCGACCTGGTATATGGGAAGAAAAGCACATAAACGTCGCTCAGTCCGCGAGCTGGATTATCTTCTTTTAACAAAATAAATTCTCCGGGGGGTTGGATGATGACCTGGTAAGTATAAGAGAAGAGTCTGCATATTAGTCCTTCTCACAGTTCACCATTGATGACGAAGACAACGAGTGGAGTGTCAGATTAGTTTGGAAGAGTTCGAAAAATTTTATGGGACTGGGGATCTAGAGCAGCACCTAAACCCTTTCACAGGTGTGACAGCTCATAAATAAAGAGATATTGTTGTTTAAACAGTTCCCTCTATCTCTAACCGGGCCTGCCTTAAGTTGGTACAGTAGTCTTCCCATCGCAGACACACGACGATTGGATTAGATTCATCTTCATCTATCTTAAAAAAGAATTTCCAGCCTCCCGGCTATTCTATAGAAGTGAAAGATGAAAGAAGTTTATCTCATATTCACTTCTATAGAATAGGTAGTTCGCTTAGACGCAGCTGCAGCCATAGATCTTGCCCAGAATGCTCCCAAGGTTCATCGGTCAGACTCCTCATTGGAAAAAGAATGGCAAAGGGTGGTCTACGATTAGGGCTTTCAGGGAGGGAAGGGCCATTTTGACTGGAGCCATGGACCCAAAGCTAGTGCCGTCTTTTTGCTCTTTCTTCAAGGCATCTAGCTACGGCGGAATCTTTCACTGCAGCACCTGTGCTATGGACCGGCTTGGATCTCGACCTCGGTCGAATGGTTTTCACTTTGGCTACGTCAGAGAGAAGAGGTCCTTACCTCATTCCCAGCATGCTTCACAGCCCTCGGTCCTTAAACTTTATATCCGTTTTAGTCCTCAAATGCTTGCATATTTAGCTCGGCCAGTATGTACAGATTGACGCGAATCGAGACTCCTTTAGAAAATACCCTGCTTATCCCCACCTTACGAGCGAGCTTATAAACTAAGCAAAGCAGCAAAGACCGCCTACCTTTTACTGCACTCTCCAAGTATTCACATACTGGCCTTGTGCAGCTAGAGATGTAGGCAAAAGATTGACTAAGTGAACTAGTACTTTATCCCCGGCATCTCGGCACCGCTGCAACTAGGGCATAGCATAATAGGATAGCATCCTCCCCTCTTGCCTGCTAGACCCAATGGAAAGGAGTGATTCAAGGCCTTTCCCTTCGCCATGAGCTATGTCCGCATCTAAAGTCTTCGCTGGAGCAGCTATTTGAACTACTTTTTTCTTTATTAATATACAATGACTCAAGAGAATCCCTTCTAGGCTTCACTAGGTTAACTCCTATTTGTGGACGATAAAAGAAAATCCAATCTTTCAGTTCGCTTACCGACCGGTGAACCGGACGGAGGTTCTATTCGATAGTTGATTTAGCACAATCTTGTCTTAAGCCCTTCTTTCAATTGCACGCTATGTGATCTTTTCTCTTTTCATTACTTCCATGGTCTTCTATTCGACATTCTTATTAGAAAGCTTCGGCATCCAGCGAACGGAGGCTCGAAAGCTTACATGCGCAGGAGCTCCGTTTTCTTCGCTTCCTTGCATGCTTTCTCAAAGCGTTGCTAGCTTGAAGACTTTCTTTCTTAGAACTTTTTTATGGATTTATAAATAGCTTTGCCACCAATTCATTCTCATACTGTAATTAGAATGAATTGGTTTTGGTTTTGACTCTGCTCTCACTAACGTCGTAGAAAACCATTCATCAAGCGACCAAGCAAAATGTACTCTTTCTGTACCCCGCGTATGAGGAGCAAATCCCTGCACTCTTGTAGTCAATTCTCCTTTCCTCGATGAAATGATGAACTAAAGTCCAGGCTGGGAAAAAAAAACCCATAGATGTAGAGCGCGAGAAAATCATTTCTCTCTCCAAGCTAGGAGGTTAAAGAGCTGTATTAATAGCTGCTTAAAGTCTGAGCTCTTTAGGAACGACCAGTAAGCGTAAACATCCGAAGGCTATATTTGTGTAGTCGTCTTCGGCAAGCCGCCTTAGCTGAGAACCTTGCTTCGCCAATACTGCTAGAAGAAAGACACGACTAATATAAATAAGTTGATACGGGAGAATACCCCGCTTGTTGTTCCCTCTCGAAGGGGGTAGGCTTGTTTAAGTCTTTCTTATTCTTGCACCTCTTGTTTATGAGCATTAAAGCTGGTTGTTTGAGTTTTTTCCGTCTCCTTTAATGCTTTGCCCATGTTGAAAGTCGAGATCAGGATGTATTAATTATTTCTATTTTTTAACAGTTTGCGTTTCCTCTTTCCTGTTCCAGTGTTAAAGAGTAAGGTAAGGTCTTTCTTTTCCGTACCGAATAGTCCGTTTAGTTAGCTATCCCATCTTGCTTTGCCACTTATGCGGGACGATAGAAACGACTATCAAAGCTTTCTTAAGTTAAGGCGTTGGGCTTAACTAAATAATGGTAGCTGGCCTTCTTCTTTCCTTTACTAATACTAAAGCAGGGCTCTCTCCTTCCTCCCGCTCTGGTTAGCACGGTCAAGCTGGTTTAAGTCTTTCTTTCCTTTCCGGTCTATTTTCTTCTTTTCGTTCGGTTCGGTAAAGCTTGTTGAAATCTATCCTATCCGTTCAGTTTTGTTCCGAAAGTCCGGTGGATCAATCTATACTTTAAGTAAGCGAGGCCTATAGAGAGCGAAGCGACAAAACTCCTCTTCTTGTTGCGGGAAGCGTACCATACCATGTACGGCTTTTCTATAAGCCGGCTTTGTAGATCAGATCTCTTTCCGGTAGCAGTAACAGGTTTGAGACCCGGTGAAGGGGATAGAATTCCTTGTCTGGTTTCCTCGCGTGCCAACCCCAAAGAGGATTTCAAGAATGCCCGCTGTAATTCGTACCCTTTGACTACTCCTGAGATATGGTAGAAAAATTGGGTCATGGTGGAGAGTAGGGAGTGCACCAATTGCAACAGAGAACGACCGCATTACAACATGAATTAAGATAGACGA
The DNA here is from genome assembly GCA_017893485.1 of Hemerocallis citrina. NCBI lineage: Eukaryota > Viridiplantae > Streptophyta > Magnoliopsida > Asparagales > Asphodelaceae > Hemerocallis > Hemerocallis citrina. The sequence continues at coordinate 158,967,873 of CM030362.1, forward strand.
CCGAGAAAGAAAGGCGATGCCTTTTTCCAAGTGGTTTATCTTAGCGTGCTAGCCGCTGCTTCATTTCGTATAGCGATAAAGCTTTCTCTTTCTTAGCGCTCCACCCCGCGGAGAACTCTTGTAACGCCCCGAACTTCCTATATGGAGAATTCGAGACATGAGCCAGGACCTTTTCTTCAATTAGTCACAATAGACAAAAAAACAGGAGAATTTAAAACTTTTTATTCAACACCCAATGTATTACAAGTCTGAATATCATACAACTGCAGTACATTACCATAGTGTTACAATAATACCTTTACAATCCCAAGTATTACGACCTTCAACAAATTACATCAGAGTACAAGGAATGAAGAACAACACTTGGTAACTCTCACTTGAGTACTTCTCAACTAATAGACAATCCACATACATGTTACAGCAGAACTAAACATGACACTGACTCATCGCTTTCCTTGCCTTGAGTCCTCCTGAATCTCGCACCTGTACTTCTGCTATCCAGTACCTATTGAAGTGGGGATGTCAGTATTCACTGACGCTTTAAGGCTGATAACATAGCAGCGAATCTCCCAAAACAACATACAGAAACATGGCAATTGTGTCGGTGTAGTTTAAGTGTTCGTGAGTGCTATGACTTGAATCTAACGCAATATTAACTAAAACTAGGATGCTCCTATTCTAATGTCAGCAAGTCTCCGAAGCAACATGCAGCCCATACTACATGCGCCCCATCTCAAGCTGTTTCTTCATATATAGGGATTTGAACCCGCGTTATGAATGTCTAATTGTACACAACCTGTTCCTGACAGATACAACGTGACTGATGAGTTTGTAGACGTGGTGAAGTCCTACCAAGGTAGTATGCTCATGGTGTCTATGTTGCCACTACCACCCTGCTAACCGGACCTCACTTAAAAACCAGACGAACCCTCGGGGTTTTTGCCAATAGGAGAAACCCCTGCCGCCCCCTAGCCAGACCGTAGTCTATGGCCTGTTCGCTTCCCCGGCATAGGACCTGACGGAGTTCCAGGGTGCATCCCCCTAGCTCTGCCCGCTTTATCATGGTACTTCAGGAATTAACAGTGTGAGATACGCAATCCGTGCTCCCAACTCGTGAGAAGCCACCGTACGTATCCCTTTGACGGGAAGGTACAACCCAATAACACCACCTAAGGTCTGCCCCAAGGGACGAGTTAGTCGTAAGGGGCCCCCTACAACTGACTCCTTTCTTTCCGACAAAAGGTTTATGTAAATGATCTTTATAAGTCACTACCCTAATGATGTCCCTAACCCTGAACACTCCTAGGGATGACAATATTATAAACACAACTTGCTATTTCTTAAACTAGCCTTCGCAAGATAACTCTACTAGGCTGCTCAACCTAGACTTTCCAGAATCCCTCAGGATCCGGTTCCTGGCCCATCGATCCAAGACCCCAGCAATGCGAACATACATGCATGCCACTACCCTGAACTTGGATTCCGTCTATACTCCGGTCCTCGATCAACCTACACCGGTTAAGATCCGACGGCACCCAAGGAGTGACTCCCCCACAGTTTCTTAGGGTAAGAAAACATATGTCTTGATGGTCGATAGCCCCTAGGGTAATAATATCACCCTAAACGAGCACAACAAACTGGGTACTAGTTAATGAGCTATATATGAGTAACAAGGACACCTACAAGCTAACCAGCTACGTATGTGATGAAAACGTATATACCAGCCAAATAAGCCGCGTATGAGACCAACAGCTACACACGGGCCGGTCGAGCCGCGTACGAGACAACTATATGCAACAACCATACAGGTAATCAAACCTAGAAATAACCAAACGTGCTTACTAGCAAACTCGATCTTCTATTATTAGAAGCAACAGAAGAATCTACTAATAGTCTATGATAGGCATTCTACCAATGAGAAGCCTGAAAGCGACATAATAACTTTTATCGAACAAACTATTACTAGTGACCCTCCCAACCCTTATTACCCATAAGGATGAGGAATGCCCCCATGGTAGGGTCGAATTCCAGTTAGAACCTCACACACTAGAATTCAAAGTTTCCTTTCAAACGAACTAGAACTATATGTGACTAGTTTCTTGGGTTCTCTCTCAAGTTGAGCTAGAATCACCTAGGAGCTAGATGCATGGGTTCATGGTCCCTTTTCAATCTTTCACTACCACATGCAATTCAAGCGCGGTTCTATTGACTAGAATGCTACAACACACCATTCAAGCATGCATTGCTCTAACCATGTAATCTCAAACAAGGGATTCCTTCTAGGGAATTAACTAGAACTAATTCACAACACAATATCGTATCCACGACATGTTTGGCCCTTCACTAATACTACAACCACCCCACGCTAGTTCTTTACTACACAATAACTACAACATGATAGTTACTACTACAACTATAATGTGATAGTTACTACTATAACTACAATGTGATAGTTACTACTATAACTACAACACGATTAATTTCTTTGTTAACCACTTTAACTACAAGCATGGATACAACTTGCGTAGAAAACTACTATAAGTTAAACATGAATAGCTACTAGATTTTGGCATGGATATCTCTTACTACTTTAAGCATGGTTAATGCTACAACTTGCCCGTGAGTGCCAACAATTTAGCATGGTATACCACTTAACATTATTCTACAACAATTCTTAAGCATGGTAAGAACCTACAACAAATCTTAAGCATAACATATTACTTAAGTATCCTTACAACCATCTTAGGCATGGTAGGTGATTGAACATTAATCCTACACATTCCTAAGTATGGTATGTATTCCAAGTAGAGACCTACAACATTCTAAACATGGTAATACTACTTAGTATTAATCTAAGCATGGTATGTATTCCAAGTAGAGACCTACAACATTCTAAGCATGGTAATACTACTTAGTCTTAATCTAAGCATGGTATGTATTCCAAGTAGAGACCTACAATATTCTAAGCATGGTAATACTACTTAGTATTAATCTAAGCATGGTATACAATTTTCCTACTACAATCTAAGAATGGATGCTTATGGAAAATGGCTACGACTGAGCATGAATGCTTACCTTAATTCCTACAACAAGTTAAACATAGTATAAGCATGGGTATGACATAGCAACAATATATAACAATTCTAGCATGAATATATGCTTAGCCTCAATCTTCAACATTCCTAAACATAGTAGATAACTCAAATATCAATCCTACAACAATCTAATCATAGTATGATAATTCCTACAATGTATATACAACCTAAGCATGGTTCTTTTCTACCTTAAACCTACAACATGGTATCTATTTCAAGAATAAATTTCCTACAACATGATGCACATCATAAGCATGGTTCCATTAACCTACAACATGGTATACACTTCAAGAATAATTTCCTACAACAATCTTAGGCATGGTAGGTGATTGAACATTAATCCTACACATTCCTAAGCATGGTATTTAACTTCAATATTAATCTATAGCAAGCTAAGCATGGTAGGTAATTTTAACATTAATCCTACACATTCCTAAACATGGTATTCAACTCCAATATTTATCTACAACATGATACACATCATAAGCATGGTTTATAATTCCTACAACATGGTATCTACTTCAAGAATGATTATCTACTATACTTTAAGCATGGATATCTTTCAAGCAAGAATATCTACTAACTAAGCATGAATATCATTAAGCATGAACTACTACTAACTTTATTTAGACATAAACATCTACTACAATTTTATATAACATCTACTACTACTACTTTATTTAAAACATAAACATCTACTACAACTACTTTATTTAGACATAAGTATCTACTACTACTCCATTTAAACATAAACATCTACTACAACTTCATATAACCTCTACTACTACTACTTTATTTAAACACAACCTTTATTATTACTAGTTAAACATAAAAGAGATCTTTTTAACATTCTACAACTAAGACTTAGCTTAGTTTCCTTTTCATACTAGAATTAGCATCTACAATGGGTTCTTTTTACTTATGTTTTATAAAAGGAAATAACAACAATAAAATAAAGTAAAGAATCCTCAATTTGAGTTCAACCAATCATATGCATATCCTTTAGTCCAAAGTTCAAGTTGTATGTTCTACAACCCAAAAATGGGTGTATTCACAAGGTCCATATGCTTATGTATGAGTCCACATTCAAGTCCTACAACCCAAAAATGGGTGTATACCCAAAATCCATATGCTTATGTATTTAGTCCAATAACAAGTCCTACAACCCAAAAATGGGTGTATACACAAAGTCCATATGCTTATGTTATTTAGCCCAACAACAACAACAAGAACAACCATTTTTTACTACAAAGATTCCATCTTTATGTATTTAGTTGGCACTACCACTAATTACTTTCCTTTATCCATACAAAACTACAACATATACAACAACAACACACAACACATCACAAGAACAACCCCCAAAACAAAAGAAAACAAAATAAGGAAGATAAGAAGAAGAAGGAATCAAGAAAACAACAACTCAAACAAACAAAAAGAAACAAGTGGAGAACCCCCACCTTTCTTTCTCTTGATGGAAGGACTTGCTAGCTATACTTCTCCTTCCCCTAAGCTCTTAGAAACTCCTAAGAAGACCTACAAGAAAAACTCTCAAGTTAGAATGGGTTCTCTCTTTCTTTTCCTTTCCTTTCTTTTGTTTTGTAAAAAGTGAGACAAGTGGAGAAGGAGGGGGTATTTGTAGGTGGAGGAGAGGGTGGAGAGTACAAAATTGCACTCAACAATTGAACAAAACCCCTTAGGGTTTGGGGAGGCCGGCCATGCCTTGTAGAGGTGTAGGGATGAGGTGGAGGTATGGGTGTAGGGTGAGGTGGAAGCATGGTGAAAAGATAAGGCTTCTAAAAGAGTTCTCCTAATCTCTTATGCATACAAAACCCTAGCTTAACCACTTAATCAAACCCTAACCATCTAATTTGGTTTTTCATGACAAAGATAAGCACCTTGTCCAAGAGTACATACTACACTTTTGTATAATGTACTAATTTGCTATAACGCGCGTATGTACGTATATATACGTATACCGCAAATCTTTGCATAATTCTTATAAAAATAATTAAATTTTGAAAATAATAATAAAATAAATTTTATTACCAATTCGGAGGATCGCACTACCAATTTGATGTACTACGGATGTACACAGACCGATATATGCGCACAAACAATGTTTGTGAACAAACCGGCGAAAATCACCAAAATGTTTCAATTTTGGAATTAAAACAAAATAATAATAAAATAATAATAAAATAATAATAAAATAATAATTTATACAAGGTAATATCCATCCAGGATATTACAACTCTAGTTGCGCTTTGGTTGGCTTTCTCTTATAGTCTATTTTCTCTGACTTGACTCAGCTTGACCTACTTGACTCAGCGGTTAGAGTATCGCCTTCATACGGCGAGAGTCATTGGTTCAAATCCAATAGTAGGTAAAACCGGCCGAAACCCCCGCTTTTGCTAGCATGATAGCAAGCACAGACTGGCATCAAGGAGTCAACTGAATGACCAAAGCATCGGTTGCTTCCACGTCTTTTGTTGCCTTCTTCGACTGACAGACAAGGAACCCCCCCTTCTTCTCTTGATGTATGTGGGCTGCCTGCCCCGTCCCGAATGGACGAACAGGAACAAGCAAGCTGAAGAAAGGCGAGAGAGAGAGAGTTGATACTCCACTCACCGAATATTGGACTTCCACAATTAGGTGAAGACCAGGCTCTTCGACGACCTCACGTCAACATCTGCCTTCCCTCCCCTTGAGGGGTCCCAGGTGGGCGGACGAGTGCGACTCGGAACAGCCGGATGAGCCTCGACCTCCAAACGCTCTGCTAATAGAGCATCAAATCCAGAAGATTCTTTCCGACAATGACGCGCGTCAGGCGACGTTCCCAACTGACAGCTATCGTAAGCCTGACCCGCTACCACTGCATCCGTCTGTTTTCCTTTGAATGTTGTTATGTGTAATATCCCGGACGGATATTATCTTGTATAAATTATTATTTTATTATTATTTTGTTTAATTCCTAAATTGAAATATTTTGGTGATTTTCACCCGGTTTGTTCATAAACATTGTCTGTGTGCATATACCGATCTGTGTACATCCGTAGTGCATCAAACGGGTAGCGCGATCATCCGATGATAATAAAACTTATTTTATTATTATTTTCAAAATTAAACTATTTTATACGGATTATATGAGATTTTTTGCTATACACATACATATACATATACATACATTTGTATTGTACCAAATTAGTATACTATACAAAATGTGTAGTATGTACTCTTGGACAAGGTGCTTATCTTTGTCATGGCAAATTAAGTTAATTTTTAGGGTTTTAGGAGGCTTAATCTGGGGTTTAAGTATGCATAAGAGATTAGGAAAAACTCTTCTAGAAGCCTTATCTCTTCCACCATGCCTCCACCTCACCCTAGCCCATACCTCCACCTCATCCCTACCCCCTACCAAGCATGGCCGGATTACAACCCTAAGGGGTTTTGTGCAATTTTGTGAGTGCAATTTTGCACTCTCCACCCTCTCCTCCACCTATAAATACCCCCTCTTTCTCCACTTGTCTCACTTTTTACAAAACACAAAGTCAAAAGAAAGGAAAGGAAAAGAAAGAGAGAACCCACTCTAACAAGAGAGTTTTCATTGTAGGTCTCATAGGAGCTTTCAAGCTTAGGGGGAAGGAGAAGGTTGCTAGGCTAGTTCTTCCATCAAGGGAAATTTTAGGTGGGGGTTCTCCACTTGCTTGTTTCTTTGAGTTGTTGTTTTTGGGTTCTTCTTTTTCTTATCTTCCTTGGTTTTCGTTTTCTTTTGTTCTTAGGAAGGTTGTTCTTGTGATGTTGTTGTGGGTTGTTTTGTTATATATGTTGTAGCTTAAAAAGAAATGTAATAAATGGTAGTACCAAATAAACACATAAAGATTGAATCTTTATGGTTGTAGTTGTTGTTCTTGTGTTATTAATTGGACTAAAATGAACATATGCATATGGACTTGTGTATACACCCATTTGGGTTGTAGGACTTGTTATTGGACTAAATACATAAGCATAGGGACCTTGTGGATACACCCATTTTTGGGTTGTAGAACATACAACTTGAACTTTGGACTAAAGAATATGCATATGATTGGTTGAATCCAAATTGAGGATTCTTTACTTTATTTTATTGTTGCTTAATTCCTTTTATAAATCTTGGGTAAAAAGAACCCATTTTGGATGCTAATTCTAGTATGAAAAAGAAACTAATCTAAGTGATTAGTGGTAGAATGTTAAAAAGATCTCTTTTATGTTTGACTAAGTAATAATAAAGGTTATGCTTAAATAGGTAAGAAATAGATGCTTATTCTTAAGAAAAATGGTAGTAGTAGATGTTTATATAAAGTTGTAGTAGATGTTTGTAATTAAATGAAGTTGTAGTAGATGTTTATATTTAAATGAAGTAGTAGTAGATATTTATGTCTAAATAAAGTAGTAGTAGATGCTTATGTTTAAGTAAAGTTGTAGTGGATGTTTATGTTTATGTTGAAGTAGTAAAGGACATTTTTGTTAGGAGTATGGTAGTAACCCATGCTCCCATAGTAATAGATATCCATGGTTAGATAGTTATAGGTTGATGTTTATGTGGTGTTTATATTTTTGTAGAAAGGTTATACATCCATGCTTAAGTATTGATAAAAGACCCATGATTGAAGTAAGTATTATGCTAGATGGTTGTAGGAAAATCATATACCATGTTAGATTAATATTCATGCTTGGTTAGTAGATGTTCATGCTTAAATGTTATTCATGCTTAAGTTAGTAGATGTTCATGCTTAATGATATTCATGCTTAGTTAATAGATATTCTTGCTTAAATGATATCCATGCTTAAAGTATAGTAGATAATCATTCTTGAAGTAGATACCATGTTGTAGGAATTATAAACCATGCTTATGATGTGTATCATGTTGTAGGAAATTCATTCTTGAAGTAGACACCATGTTGTAGGTTAATGGAACCATGCTTAGGTTGTATATACATCGTAGGAAAAATAAATACCATGTTTATATTATGGTAGGAAAGTCCTATATCATGCTTGGATCATTGTAGGAAAAATATATATCATGCTTAGATTGTAGTAGGAACCATTATACATGCTTAGATTGTTGTAAAAATTATAATCCATGCTTAGTGGTAGGTATCCATGCTTAAAGTATAGTAGATAATCATGCTTGAGTTGTAGTAGATACCTTGCTTAAATTGTTGTAGGAACCCATGCCATGTTGTAGATCATGCTCACCTTGTTGTAGGACAAATTGTAATATCCATGTGTAGGTGTACTAATTATCCATGCATAATGGTAGCAATTTTCTATGCTTAAGTTAAAGTAATTACCCATGCTTAGTTGTAGCAATTCTATGTTTATGCTCTATCCATGCTAGATTGAAATAGTAGATGTTCTACTAAGTTGTCTTCATGCTTAGATCATTATAGATCAACCTACCATGTTAAGATTGTGTAAGATTTATGTTTAATCAACTACCATGCTTAGACTAATGCTAAGTAGCCTTACCATGTTTAGAAAGTTGTAGGTTTATGTTTGAAACGTATACCATGCTTAGGTTGAATACTTAAGTAGCATACCATGTTGGATTGTTGTAGAAAGATTATATGCCATGCTTAGATTTTGTAGGATTAATGCTTATGTACCATGCTTAGGAATGTAGCAAGATTCATGCTAATTATATATCCATGCTTGGGTTGTAATGATGAATCATGCTTAATAGTGGAGATCCATGCTTAAGGTGGTAGTAGAGATACATGCTCTAAGTAGTAAGCATTCATTCTTAAATTATAACTTATGCTTCAATTATAGTAAAGCTTCATGTTTAGATCATAGTAATTATTCATGCTTAAGCTTGTTATAAGTGCATGCTTAAATCGTATTCGTACATAGGAGTGTTGTGGGTTGATGGTTATGTTATATACCATAATTAGATTGTTGTGGGTTGATGGCTATGTTATATACCATGACTAGTTGTTGTAGGTTGATGCTTACAATTGTATAACATGCTTAAATTGCTATAGGTTAAGTAATAAGGAAAGAATCATGTTGTAATTGTAGTAATAACTACCTTGTTGCAGTTAATGTTAGTAAGGAGTCATACATGCTTGAAGGGTATAGGGTGACATCCTAGTTAAATAAGGAAGTGGACGTATGTTCTAGGTTGTTCTAGTCAACTTCAAAAGAAACCCATGGGACTAGTAACACCATAGTTCTAGCTCAATTGACAAAAGAACCCATGCATTTAGTCTAGGGAATTCTAGCTCAATCTTGAGAAAGAACCCAAGAGTCTAGTTGCATGTAGCTCTAGTTCAATTGGGAAAAGAACCCATGGACTCTAGTTGTGCGAGGTCCTAATTGAAATTGGACCATATCATGGGGACATTCCTTATCCATAGGGGTAATAAGGATTGGAAAGATCACTAGTAATAATTAGTTCGATAAAGGTTGTTATGTCGCCTTCGGACTTCTCATTGGTAGAATGCCTACCATAGACTATTAGTAGATTCTTTTGTTGCTTCTAATAATGGAAGATCAAGTTTGCTAGTAAGCACGTTTGGTTGCTTCTAGGTTTGATTACCTGTATGGTTGTTTGCATATGGTTGTGCTCGTACGTGGCTCGACTGGCCCGTATGTAGCTGTGGGTCTCATACGTAGCTTGTTGGCTCGTAGGTATTCTGGTTACTCGTATATAGCTTGTTATCTAGTACATAGTTTGTTGTGCTCGTCTAGAGTGATATTATTACCCTAGGGGCTATCAACCATCAAGACATATGTTTTCTCACCCCTAAGGAACTGTAGAGGAGTCACTCCTTGTGTACCGTCAGATCTTAACCGGTGTAGGTTGATCGAGGACCGGAGTATAGACGAAATCCAAATTCAGGATAGTGGCATGCATGTATGTTCGCATTGCCGGGATCTTGGATCGATAGGCCAGGAACCGGATCCTGAGGGATTCTGGTAAGTCTAGGTTGAGCAGCCTAATAGAGTTGTCTTGCGAAGTCTAATTTAAGACCTAGCATGTTGTGTTTATAATATTGTCATCCCTAGGAGTGTTCAGGGTCAGTGACATCATTAGGGTAGTGACTCATAAAGATCATTTACTTTAACCTTTTGCCGGAAAGAGAGGAGTTGATTGTAGGGGGCCCCTTACGACCAACTTGTCCCTTGGGGCAGACCTTAGGTGGTGTTATTGGGTTGTACCTTCCCATCAAAAGGATACGTACGGTGGCTTCTCACGAGTTGGGATCACGGGTTGCGTATCTCACACTGTTAAGTCCTGAAGTGCCATGATAAGGCGAGCAGAGCTAGGGGGATGGACCTCGGAACTCCGTCGGGCCCTATGCCGGGGAAGCAAATAGGCCATAGACTACGGTCTGGCTAGGGGGTGGCAGGGGGCTCTCCTGTTGGTGGAAACTCCGAGGGTTCGTCTGGTTTTTGAGTGAGGTCCAGTTCGCCGGGTAGTAGTGGCAAACATAGACACCATGAGCATACTGCCTTGGTAGGACTTGACCACGTCTGCAACCTCTTCAGTCACATTGTATCTGTCAGGAACAGGTTGTGTACAATTGGAAATTCATAATGCGGGTTCAATCCTTATATATGGATAAACGGCTTGAGATGGGGCGCATGTAGTATGGGCTGCATGTTGCTTCGTAGACTTGCTGGCATTAGAATAGGAGCATCCTAGTTTTAGTTAATATTGTGTTAGATTCTAGTCATAGCACTCACGAACACTTAAACTACACCGACACAATTGCCATGTTTCTATATGTTGTTTTGGGAGATTCGCTGCTATGTTATCAGCCTTAAAGTGTCAATGAATACTGACGTCCCCACTTCAATAGGTACTGGATCACAGAAGTACAAGTGCGAGATTCAGGAGGACTCAAGGCAAGGAAAGCGAGGAGTCAATGTCATGTTTAGCTTCAGCTGTAATAATTACGTTGATTATCTATCATTGAAAAGTACTCAAGTGAGAGTTACCAAGTGTTGTTCTTCATTCCTTGTACTTTGATGTAAGTTGTTGAAAGTTGTAATACTTGGAAATGTAAAGGTGTTATTGTAATACTATGGTAATGTATGGCAGTTGTATAATATTTAAACTTGTAATACATTAGTTGTTGAATAAAAAGTTTTAAATTCTCCTGCTTTCTGTGTATTGTGACTAATTAATGAAAATGTCCTGGCTCGTGTCTCGAATTCTCCATATAGGAAGTTCGGGGCGTTACATTATGCCCCACTGATGGATCTACGATAGGACCGGAGACCCGATTGAGCACATCGCTCATTTCGAGACCAGCTGTGGAGACACGTCTCACGGCGAGCGTCTGTTACTCCGCCAGTTCTCGACCTCGTTGTCTGGTGTAACCTTTAGTTGGTATGAGAGGCTTCCTCCCAACTCTATCCATTAATGGCAGCAATTAGCAAATGGTCGAGGCCTTTCATAGTTTCTTCAGTCTCTCGAAGCAACAAGCAACGAACTTTCTTTCATTGGAATATTGTCTTAGTTCGAGTTATTGTTTGTCTTTATTTCATAGCTGTTGTCGCCTCTTCCTCTAGAAAGATCAGAAGTAATTAGAGCTGTAATGGTACGTACACGTAAGGAACTCAAATGTGACAACGGTATGATAATACGATATGATGACAATGCAGCGGTTGTTATTGTTATTAATCAAGAATGAAATCCAAAAGGAACTCGAGTTTTTGGTGCACGGGAATTGAAAGAGTTTCATTTAACTAAAAGAGTTTCATTAGCTCCCAAGGTATTATAAAGACTAGTAGTAGAAACTATGAGATAGTAGGATATCTGAAATAGATCAAATTAGTAGATTGTGTCTCACGCATATACTTTATAGAATTTCATCATTCTGTAAAAGAAAAAAAGAAAAATGATATCTATCTTTCTATATATATAGGAGGCACCTTTCATTATAGTTCGTCATGGGTAAGGACACTATTGCCGATATAATAACTTCTATAAGAAATGCTTACATGGATAAAAACGGAACAGTTCGAATAACATCTACTAATATCAATGAAAACATTGTGAAAATACTCCTACGAGAAGGTTTTATTGATTTCAGAAATTGAAAGGAAAAAAAATGTCTTGGTTTCAACCCGTGTTCAAACTAGTCATTAATGGTCGGCAACATTCATACCCTTTTTCAGTATGCGTTGCGAACACTTTCATTTATGAGTGTTTCTCTGAAGAAGCTAAAATCGAACGGAAAGAGTAGATGGTCCAACTACAGAACTTCTTCTTTTTCATTACATCCATGGTCGTGCCTTGTGGCACGGCAGCACCCGTACTATTGAAATGGTTCGTTAGTAGAGATGTTCCCATAGGTGCCCCTTCTTCCAATGGTACTATAATTCCAATTCCTATCCCTGAATTCCCTTTTTTGGTCTATCTACATTCTAGGAAATTCATACGCTGCATGGACAGAGCAAAAAATGGAGTGTTGGTCAAAGCAAGCCGCCCTATTCTATTACCATACATAATTGGGAGAAGCTCATCCGCTAGAAATGCTTTATTTCGTTTCCTTCCCGTTCTTCATTTCCTTCTTCTCGAATCCATGAGGGACTTTTCATATTTAGAATCTTTCTGCGGTCTGCTCTGTTTACAATTCTTTCGTACTCTCTTCTCTTTACCCCGTGATAGGTCAGCAAAGCGTGAGCAGGCGCGGAGAAGGAAACGCCAAACACTTCGGCCTAACGGGAATGAGCAACAACGAAATGACAAGATGAGGTGCCCCGGGCGCCCCCATATAGAAAGGAGGGTCGAAGGTTTTGGGCCTGTAGCTTTCCCCGTCCCCCCTTCGTCGAGTGGTGCTTGTTTGGGGGGTGTGCCGCCAGAAATCGGGCTTGAAGCTCTCGCCTTACCAACGAGCTGACTGCTGATGGCTGTTAGTAATGACTACTACAAAAAAGTGCAGATGAATCTTCCTATTTCACATGGAGGAGTGTGCATCTTTATGTTGGGTGTTCTTCTGTCGTGCGACCCGGTGGCTTATGTGCAACCTGTGGCCCACGCCTCCTATTTGTTCAGGGCGGGCGGCGTGAACTCTGATTCAATCCGGGTATTAAATCCCGCCGCTGAGATGCTCAGTTGACTCCTTAACCTTGATAGGAAGATGGCTTATTCCAAAATTCGTGCATAAGGGTAAGGAACTTTTGATGAACTAATGCGAATGGGTGTAAGCCTTGCTGCTCAGAAACACCTAATGCTGACCACACTGAGAGAGACGAAAGCGCGGGTAATGTCAGTTGGCGAAGTGGAGTTAAGCATCCCTAGTGGTACGCAAAGAGAGGTTGTGATGATATCATCTACGTCCATACCGCTCCTTGTGGAGTAGATCCTGCATCCAACCAACCCCTTTTTTACCACGGAATGGGAGAATTCCCACTACCGCTGGCAGGCCGGGCCTTGAGCGTGGTGGGAACGGGCTTCCCAAAAAGCCAGCCCCGACCGGGTTCAGTATAGAATGAAGGGGACGGCCCTAAAGTTGTGTTGGCAAAGAAGGTTATGGGCGAATAAAAGCGAACGTGGGGACTCGGGTCGGGGCGCAGCGTAACTAAGAGAGCCATTCCATTTAGGGCGAGCATGATCGTAGTTTGGGCGGGCACAAGCGATCTGGTGTCCGAGCCGATTGGTCAGACGATGACTACTGCACTTATGAGATTAGTATTTGCCACCTATCCCAGAATGAACTGGAATGGAATTGAAAGAATGCGAAGCGCTATAAGGTTGGTTTTTGGGGGGTGGGGGAATAAGCTTGCTTCTTCACAAGCTTATCCCCGCCCCGTTTCCTGTCTGTCCCGACCGGCAGCAGCTGGGTCTCCCCATCTCTCCTCAACTTCCCCCGGTCTTTGGCCCGAGCTGTATGAGGCAGAAACTCATCCCATGTACGGTTCGGAGGCCGAGCCCCACCCCAAGCTATAATGGTGCGACTTAGGTCAACTAATATGAATAAGATACAGTTCACTCAACGATTGCCTTTGGGTCCCGAACTCCATATAGGTAAGGAGCGTTGTTGTTTGCGAGGTCTCGATCATTTACATGGACCCACTTCTCATGGAATTTGTAGGAATTTGATGATTTATAAACCGTCCCCAACGAGCGATCGGTTCATGTTTGAGCATGATGAATCACTTCATGCTGACCTGTTGCCAATAAACCTTCCTGCTTCATATGAGAGTGGAAAACTGGAGCATTTTCTGAATCGGTGGATGAAGAATCACGAACATAAGAATTTCTAGTTTACCATGTTCCCAGAAAAAAAGATTCTTTTTTTCCATTCGAGAAACGACGAGCACGACTGAAGTGGCTATACATACAAATCCATTTACGGATCTATATGCTCCGATTGGAACTGGAAGTTCCAGAACTGGCGGCTGGTATACCACAATAATGAAACTGCCTTTTATTTTTAGTATTCGGATAGGATTTCTGTTGGCTTCATTGAGAGGCTCGCATAGTTTGTTACGTCAACTCAAAAAGGATAAGTTGCATTGGAATCGAGAAAGTTCCGTGGAGTTCATAATTGCATAAAAGGAGTCAAAATAGTTAAAATAGTATATCTTTCAAATAGTATACTAGGGCGCGTCGAGGCCGTAGGAAGTTGTCTTCCTTACAGATGAAAGTGGCCGTGAGCTTTAGCTAACTGTCTGTATATACGAACCGATCCGGCAGATATATGAGCTGTAGGGTTCACAAGAATAGGCCCTAGAAGCCCGGGTGCAAGGCGGTGAAAGCCCTCTTATTATTAATATAATAGTCTACTCTACCCTATTTGTAGCTTTGATTAATGGTTTTGGTCCGGCTTTGCATCTCGCGATACCATATTAAGAGGAAGAGAGGGAAATAGCAATCAATAGGAGAATAGGGGATTCTTTGTGGGGAGATCCCTTTCCTTACTTTGTTCGTGTGACCATTGCTGTAAGTGGGCCTGCTCTTTGTCCCATTTCATTTACTAACAAATCGGCTACCTTCAGTTAGGTCATCGACCGGGGGAACTCAATCAGTCAATCAATGGAAGGCTACGATGGAAGATGAAGGGTATTTTCTAAAGGACTGGAACAAGGCAGTTTGCTTATAGTTTTTATTTCCTTGAGCCGTTTACCTTTGACCTTGCTCTGGAACTAGACCTTACGAAGGCAGTCCTGGGCCCAACTAAACTATTAGAGAGCTCGCTATAGGCAAATATATTAGAAATGGCATCCGAGACCGACTTTACTACTTCATCTTTCTCTTTCGCCCTTTCTTTCCTTTATTTTCTCCTCCATCAACAAGCAATGCCAGATATATTAGTTCGCAACTTCTCCTCAAGAGCAACTTCGCCGAGTTCCTTATAAGTGGAACCCCTAAAGGCTGATCCTGCAATAGAATCAGTCACGTAGGCGGGGCAGCACCAACTTTTTGACTTTTCATTCTCATATGGGGCAATCCTTGCCTATCTTCTACTAGCAGCTCTTGGACTTTGACTTTGGCAGGAAAATTTCCTTCGGGCGCCTCCTTTTGCAGTGGAAGCTGTGGACTGGAATGAGAAATGTGACAAAACAAAGAAGTAGAGCGAAGGGATTCTCTGTTAATCTGAGATTCACAGTCCGAGCTCGATTGTAGTAGCACCGAAGCAAAAGAGGAAGCGCATCCGAACCTTCCCATCAGCCGAACCAACAACTCCATCCAGTCTACCTACCCTACATATCTAGTTTATCCTTAAATTTCTCGAAGTAGCATTCCTATAAGCAGAGGATGATACCCTTGGTTGTTTATCCCGACTAGGGTTTACGAATCACTCAAACGAGCCTTTCTAGCCGCATCTGAATCGGCATCCCTATCCATATCTTTATGCGCAGGGGCATCAAAATCCAAATCTATAAAATCAATTGGATAATCCCCATCTGCACCTGAATTGGCTAAATCTAGTATAGTGGGTGTTGTTTCGATGCCAAATCTAGGGAAAAAATCCTTTTCAAAGGCGAAAGAGGACTTAGAACCATAAGGCGAGTGCCAAAACGCTAGCACAAACAGCTCCCACAGACACACATGATAAGGAGTGTGTGTAATATCCCGGACGGATATTACATTGTATAAATTTATTTTATTTATTTATTATTAAATTATTTTTATACGAATTATGCGAAGATTTGCGGTATACGCATATATATGTACATATGCGCGTTATAGCAAATTGTGCATTGCGCAAATTATGTGTATGTTTGGACAAAGTGCTTATCTTTTTCATGACCAATTTAAGTTAATTATTAGGATTTTAGGAGGATTAAACTAGGTTTAAGAATGCATGAGAAGATTAAGGTAAAATTCTTCTAGAAACTCTCTCTCTTCCACCTCACCCCTCCACCTCATCTAGCACCATACCCACACCATACCTCCACCTCATCCCCACCTCCCTTGGTGAAAACTGGCCCCAATTAAGGGGAGGAGCTTTGTGCACTTTTGTGTGTGCAAATTTGCACTCTCAACCCTCTCCTCCACCTATAAATACTCTCTCCTTCTCCACTTGTCTCACTTTTTACAAAACAAAAGAAAGGAAAGGAAAAGAAAGAAAAAACTCACCTTTAACTTGAGAGTTTTCTTTTGTAGGTTTTAGAAGCTTTCATAGGAGCTTAGGGGAAGGAGAAGAATAGCTAGCAAGTCCTTCCATCAAGAGAAAGAAAGGTGGGGGTTTCTCCACTTATTTTGTTGTTGAGTTGTTGTTTTTGGTTACTTCTTCTTCTTATCTTCCTTGTTTTGTTTTTTTTGTTGGGGGTTGTTCTTGTGATGTGTTGTGTGTTGTTGTTGTTTTAGTTTGTATGAATAAAGGAAGGTAATAAGTGGTATTACTAATAAACACATAAAGATTTAATCTTGTGGTAGTAGTTGTTGTTTTTGTGTTATGAATTGCACTAAAATGAACATATGCATATGGAATTTGTGTATACAACCATTTTGGGTTGTAGGACTTGAATGTGGATTCATACATAAGCATATGACTTGGTGCATACACCCATTTTGGGATTGTAGAACATACACTTGAACTTTGGACTAAAAAGAATGCATATGTTTGGTTGAACCCAAATGGAGGACTCTTTACTTTATTTTATTGTTGTTATTTCCTTTTATAAATCTTAAGTAAAAAGAACCCATTGTAGATGCTAATTCTAGTACGAAAAAGAAAAGAGACTAATCTAAGTTAGAATGATTAAAAAGATCTCTTTTATGTTTGACTAGTAATAAGTAAGAAATAGATTGTTATGTTGTTGTAAAGATGTAGTAGGTGCTTATGTTTAAAATTAAGTAGTTATAGTAGAAGTATGTTAAATAAAGTAGCATTAGTAGATGTTTTTATAAAGTTGTAATAGATGTTTATGTTTAAATGAAGTCTTAGTAGATGTTATGTTTAAATGAAATTGTAGTAGATGTTATGTTTCAATAAAGATAGTAGATGTTCATGCTTAAATATTATTCATACTTGAGTTAGTAGATATTCATGCTTAATGATATTCATACTTAGTTAATGGATAATTATGCCTAAATGATACTCATGTTTAGCTAGTAGATATTCATGCTTAATGATATCCATGCTTATATGGTTGTAGGATCGATGTTTAAATTAATCTACCATGCTTAGGAATGTTGTAGGTTAATGCTAAGAAAATATCCATGCCTATATTGTTGTAGGATGTTAAATTAATCTACCATGCTTAGGATTGTTGTAGGTTAATGCTAAGTAATTATCCATGCTTATATTGTTGTAGGATTAATGTTAAATTAATCTACCATGCTTAGGATTGTTGTAGGTTAATGCTAAGTAATTATCCATGCCTATATTGTTGTAGGATTAGTGTTAAATTAATCTACCATGCTTAGGATTGTTTTAGGTTAATGCTAAGTAATTATCCATGCTTATATTGTTGTAGGATTAATGTTAAATTAATCTACCATGCTTAGGATTGTTGTAGGTTAATGCTAAGTAATTATCCATGCCTATATTGTTGTAGGATTAATGTTAAATTAATCTACCATGCTTAGGATGTTATAGGTTAATGGAACCATGCTCATGATGTGTGCCGTGGTGTAGGAACCATGCTTATGTTGTGTACATATTGTAATGAGTTCATGCTTAAATTGTAGCAAAGCTTCATGTTTAGATCATAGTAATTATTCATGCTTAAGCATGTTATAAGTGCATGCTTAAATCGTATTCGTACTTAGGAGTGTTGTGGGTTGATGGTTGTGTTATATACCATGACTAGTTGTTGTAGGTTGATGCTTACAATTGTATACCATGCTTAAACTCCTATAGGTTAAGTAATAAGGAAAGAATCATGTTGTAATTGTAGTGATAACTACCTTGTTGTAGGTAATGTTAGTAAGGAGCCATACATGCTTGAAGGGTATAGGGTGGCATCCTAGTTAAATAAGAAAGCGGACGTATGTTCTAGGTTGTTCTAGTCAACTTCGAAAAGAACCCATGGACTCTAGTTGTGTGAAGTCCTAGTTGAAATTGGACCATATCATGGGGACATTCATCACCCGTAGGGGTAATAAGGATTAGAAAGGTCATTAGTAATAGTTAGTTCAATGAAGGTTATTATGTCGCTTCGGGCTTCTCATTGGTAGAATGCCTACCATAGACTATTAGTAGATTCTTCTGTTGCTTCTAGTAATAGAAGATCAAGTTGCTAGTAAGCATGTCTGGTTGCTTCTAGGTTTGATTACCTGTATGGTTGTTTGCATATGGTTGTGCTCGTACGTGGCTCGACCGGTCCGTGCGTAGCTGTTGGTCTCATACGCGGCTTTATTTAGCTGGTATGTACGTTGTCATCTCATACGAGGCCACCTGGCTCATAGGGAGTGGTTGGTTCATACGTAGCTTATTGGCTCATATGTGGTTAGTTTACCCGTATATAGCTTATTAGCTAGTACACAGTTGTTGTGCTCGTCTACGGTGGTATTATTACCCTAGGGGCTATCGATCATCAAGACATGTTTTCTTACCCCTAAGTAACTGTGGAGGAATCACTCCTTATGTACCGTCGGATCTTAACCGGTGTAGGTTGATCGAGGACCGGAGTATAGACGGAATCCAAGTTCAGGGTAGTGGCATGCATGTATGTTCGCATGGCCGGGGTCTTGGATCGATGGGCCAGGAACCGGATCCTGAGGGATTCTGGTAAGTCTAGGTTGAGCAGCCTAGTAGAGTTGTCTTGCGGAGTCTAAATTAAGGCCTAGAATGTTGTGTTATAATATTGTCATCCCTAGGATTGTTCAGGTCAGGGACATCATTAAGGTAGTAACTTATAAAGATCATTTACTTAGACCCTTTGTCGAAAAGAGAGGAGTTGGTTATAGAGGCACCTTACGACCAACTTGTCCCTTGGGGCAGGCCTTAGGTGGTGTTATTGGGTTGTACCTTCCCGTCAAAGGGATACATACGGTGGCTTCTCACGAGTTGGGAGCACGAGTTGCGTATCTCACACCGTTAATTCCTGAAGTGCCATGATAAGGCGGGCGGAGCTAGGGATGGATCCCGGAACTCCGTCGGGTCCTATGTCGGGGATACGAACAGGCCATGGACTACGGTCTGGCTAGGGGGCGGCAGGGGGCTCTCCTATTGGCGGAAACCCCAAGGGTTCGTCTGGTTTTTGAGTGAGGTCCGGTTAGCCGGGTAGTAGTGGCAAACATAGACACCACGAGCGGACTGCATTATTGGGACATAGACACCATGAGTGTACTTCCTTGGTGGGACTTCACCACGTCTGCAACCTCATCAGTCACGTTGTATCTGTCAGGAACAGATTGTGTACAATTAGAATTCATAACGCGGATTCAAATCCCTATATATGGAGAAACGGCTTGAGAAGGGGGCATGTAGTATGGGCTGCATGTTGCTTCGGAGACTTGCTGCCATTAGAATAGGAGCATCCTAGGATAGTTAACATTTTATTAGATTATAGTCACTGCACTCACGAACACTTAAACTACACCGACACAATTGCCATGTTTTCTGTATGCTGTTTGGGAGATTCGCTGTTATGTTATCAGCCTTTAAGCGTCAGTGAATACTGATGTCCCCACTTCCATAGGTACTGGATCGCAGAAATACAAGTGCGAGATTCAGGAGGACTCAAGGCAAGGAAAGCAAGGACTCAGTGTCATGTTTAGTTCCGCTGTAACATGTATGCAGATTATCTATTATTTGAGGAGTACTCAAGTGAGAGTTACCAAGTGTTGTTCTTCATTCCTTGTACTCTGATGTAAGATGTTGAAGGTTGTAATACTTGGGAATGTAAAGGTATTATTGTAACACTATTGTAATATATTGCAGTTGTAAGATATTCAGACTTGAAATACATTGGGTGATGAATAAAAAGTTTTTAATTCTCCTGTTTTTCTGTGTATTGTGACTAAATGAAGAAAAGGTCCTGGCTCGTGTCTCGTTTTTCCAGTATATGGAAATCGGGGTGCTACAGTGTGGGGCCAACCAGGCCACCACTTTTACCCGATATGGGTCCGGACGAATACTTAATAGATAGATTTTCCCGCCACTAGAACCCAACCCTTAAGGGGCTAAGGTCCAAGGGCATACCGTTCATTTTTGTATTCTCTAAACTAGAAGAAATGAATATCGTGACGCTCGTGCTTCTTTCGAGGAAACCAAACCTTACGTTGTGTAAGCTTAAAGAATAGGTAGTCATGTGATGAGATTGGCTTTGAATGCATGATTTTCTTTAAGAACAAGACGTGAGTATATACTTTCTCTTTCGGGGTCCGGAAGTTCGATATCGAGATCAAAGCTTGTAGCTCAATGGCTAGGCCTGAACTCGCTTTCCTTATGTAGCTATTTCCCTACGACGATGGTAGGATATCAGGAGTATAGTGAAAGAGGAAGGGCTGGCTTACTGAAGTTTTGGGATGCCACCTAATGAGAGCTGGTAAAGAGATGACTTCTTATTCTTCTTCTTAACATAAACAGACAGGGACTGCTTGAACCTCCCTATTCAGTATGAAAAGCCTTTCTACGGATCATAACTTGTTCCCGAGAGCCATAACTAACGGGTTCTCCCCTCCCTTGGCCATTCATTCTCTCATTAGGGGACTTGTCTGGCTAAGTAGTGCCTGCCTAAGCATTCCATATTCATACTGAGGTGGCAGAACAAGAATGAATGGCTACTATTACTATAAGGCCAGTCAATTCACAAGACTGATTCAACCCCAACAATGAAAGGAGCAGCAAGCAAGAAAGCTATTAAATAAAGTTGCTAACTTGCGAACGTATATACCATACTCTATACTGAACCTCTTTCTAGTACCCAACACAGACCTGTCACACACATTCTTAATTACTTACACCGGAGAAGATCGCCCAGGAAGGCTTGTCCAAAGCATAAAAATGAAGTCTGAGCTGTAATGTTGAAAGATGGCACGGATTGACTTGGTTGATGAAGGGTACATGTAACCATACCGAATTCGCACCGCCAGGCGCCTCCCAAAAGCTCACTTCCTTCTTGGGGACCACGACTCTGACGATGTGTATAACGCATTTTATGCCCCCAAATGTATGGAATAGTTAACGGGCACTTGACCTATCTGAGATAGAAGCCCTTATTCAATGCTTCATTCATAGGAGACCACGCAGAGCAGGTGTAGAGTTCGTAGCAACCGAACCATACACTTGACTCTCGAATTGAGTTCTCTCTTTCTTTACAAAGTAGTTTACCACCTATGTGATTATGAAAAGGGAAGTGACCTCTTTGCCTCTTCTCTTATCCGAGAGTCTCCACAGTGGATATCTCACTTGAAGACAGGGAAAGCTACCGACTTTTAGGGAGCGGAGCTTATTAGGCATTCATTGGTTTATGCGGGCTTCAAGTTATTGGTACGGCTTCCAGATTGAAATAGGGAAGGACTAAAAATCCCCTTGCTCCTTGACTCTACTTTTTGTTTAAATAAGGCTTGGATTTTGTCTAGGAGGGGCTGGCAGATAAAATAATTATGTTCGGGGCCTGGCCTGGATGAAGTTGTGCCTTATCAGTCACAAGGCGCTACTGTAATAGGTAAAGAGGTGTACAGTCCGGTATTCTGTGTCTGCCCCTTTGATAGTTGGCATACCCTGCATCTGAACACATACCTTCTAACATCTCTTCTAAGAAGAGGCCAGAAAGACTTCTTTTCAACCAACGCGATCGTCTTACCCCTGCCAAACAAAGTTATGTGACCTCCCAATCCTCCCCCATGCAGCTCCGCTATGTTGTTTTCCCTTAGGGAACCCTCAGGGATGCATAGTTGTCGGCCCAGATAGCCATCCTGGAAAATGAAATCAAAGTATTTTACTTCTCACTCTGAACTTGAAAAATATGCAAGATACAGGATGACTCTTCCCCGGCAACAAAAAAAAAGTATAATTGATTGTTTGTTTGAGTTCTTTTCCCATTTTTTTTTCTTAAGTCCCCTCAGCAGCACTTGCTAGCAATTATGTAGATGATATCCCTGTGTTTGGAGAGCACGATACAGCTGCTGGAAAGCAATTGACTCTTATTTATGTTGGACAGTTGATGATATCAAAGAATGAAGGTAGCAAGGCCAGCTACCATTATTTAGTTAAGCCCTAGGAGGAAATTTAGACTATTCTCTCTAGACTGGATGAGAAAGTTTAAGATCCGCCGGGGCAAGTATCTTCTTTATGTCTATTTTAGTTACAGGAGAAGTTGTTCCAGAATAATGAAAGCTTTTGAGACGGAAGACTCATAATATCTGGATTTGAGAATGACACTTTGAAGTGAAGCAACTTCTTTATTTTTCAAGGGCCTTCATTTCCGCTTTCCGGACCTCTGAAAGAATCTTAGGCTCCGTGGAAAAATGGATGAAACTAAAGCGATTTACGAAGGTGATAAAGAAGAGTAAGAAATGAAATGGGAAATTGGGTGAAGTGAAGTCTTCCCCTTTCTCTTCGCATTAATTATCTCAACGATAGAAGAATGTTCAGGAGCATTTCGACTATTTTTTTTAGTATTCGCCGACTTTCCAAATCGGCCAGGCTTCGCATCAATGACGGAATCGGTCATCGGCAACTTTTCTTAGTCTTTCCGTCATCTTATCCCGCCTGAGAAAGTCCAAGCATTTCCTCACGCACAGGCCTATGGGCTTAAGCAAGCCCCTTACAAAAAGAAGATTCATTTCTTTGCTTGTTCAGTTTCGTTAGCTGAGCATCATTTCTCGTTACTTGTTACGGTTGGTTTGGTTGAGTCCCGGGAAGCTCACCCTGCCTATTTGACTACCAGTCAATGAATGATTGATTGATTAGCAACGAGAAATGAGTTTTTTTTGCTAGTCAGGTGTACGTACTTAGTTAAGTTCACAGTCGATTGATATTCATTTGTATTAGCTGACTGAACAGAACATCAAGGTGACAGGATTCGAACCTATGGCCCTTTGTACCCAAAACAGATGTGCTGACCAGACTGCGCTACACCTCGTCTCCCCCCGGAACATATAGATCCACCCGTTCGGTAAACACTTGAACCGAACTCGCCCACCCCGCTTTGGGCACAGGGCCGCGAGAACCACCGATTTTGGTTTTCATCTGCCTCCATGCCTCTTTCACGTTTCTTTCTTCGGCTCGCTCTCGGCTACGCATCCTTTGGACCAAAAGCCCGCTTAGAAGTGGAGTGGATTCGAACCACCGACAGAAGGATTTTTAGTCCTTTGCTCCCCCCTAATAGATTGCTACCTGATTCTTATCTATTTATAATGTCTAACTAAAGTCTCTTTTCTTCATCTATGAGCGCCCCTACCAGCAGTGGAAGTGCTTGCTTAAGAACCGAGAGCCGGCCAGGTATCTTATACGAAAGGCCCTCGTTCGATCAGGTGTTCTTCGCTATAGACGCCACCAAGAAAAAGAAAGAGGTATTGCAGAGCCTAGTCACTAAGTAGTGCTATTCTGTCCTCCAAGGGACTCTATCAAGAAGAGGTTCTTTCTCTCACGTCATTTCGCCCGCCCGTTCCACTTCCGTGCCGGAGGAAATGGGATTCAAACCCATGATACAATCTTCTTGTATGTCGATTTAGCAAACCAATGCCTTAAGCCACTCAACCATACCTCCAAGTTGTTGATCGGAATTGGATGTGCCGGGAAAAAGCAATCATTGAGAAGATCAAAGTGAGTGGTTTGAATTATTTGAATCCATTTGTTAAGCATATCAAAGCAAAATGGAGGCTTTCGTCCCTTTTCATGCGCAAGTTGCTTCAACCCGGCCTAATAAGGCACTACTGGGCAAGATCTACCTTTTTATCTTGGCTACCCATTAGAAGCAATCGGTTATCCGATTGAATGAATCAGCCTGATTATTATACGCTATAATGAGAGAGACTATCACTCCATCTTTCCTTTTTAGAACAGACTCCCGCTACTGACTACCAAATTTCTGGGGTGGGAAGGTATATCTCTTGAAATGATTACATTCCCTTGAAAGATGCTAAGCAACCATTGCATACCTTAGCGAGGATCTCAGCTAAACGGTTACCGGTCCACCAGCCCCGCAAGGTTCTCAGGGGTGAACTCTTTGATTCGTCAATGTTTTGATCTCTGTTCTTGCTATTGATCATGTAATGCTACTCTTCGCGAGGGCTTGATTCTTTATGAACTCTCTGGGCAAACAGGCTTCATCATTGTCTGTTCACGGTTACCTGACAGTCTGTAAGTTGTATGAACTACTATAGTATTGTATAAATGCAATGGTTCGTGCGAAGAGTGAGAAGAATATAGACTACTCCCACTCGGACCTCTCACCCAACAAGCAACGGTATAGCGCGAGTTATTGTTTGTCTTTATTTCATAGCTTTGTTGTCTTGCTCTTAACTCTTCTCTTTCTCATACGAAGATAGCGCTGCAGACATTATGTTCAATCTATCACACATGGAATGAGAGCTAAAAGAGAGTTAATCAAATATAAAATAAGCAGAGGAAAACACAATGAATCACTGACAATCATATAATAATAGACGGTGGATGTTCGTAGCAATCTGGCATATCATTCAGGATGAAGAAATCTGGTGTCACAGACTCATCTAACGCAAGACCTAGGGGCTTCAACAAGCTAATCTGGTGGATGGAGAATAGATTCGGCTCGTGAAGCAGCACCCAACGATAGGGACAGGACGAGCAGCAGACGTTCGACTTGCATTTGTAAAATAAAAACATCTGACTTTTCACGCATAACGTCAATCGGACAAATAAGAGGAATTGAGACTTCATACTCCAACAACTTCCCCGTCTCCTATGGGGTTTGCTTCATCAACAAATCGTCGAGTTCTTACCTGCCCTGCCCTTGACGGCATCTCTCGCGTGACAAGCCCTACTTTCTAAATAGACATTATTCTCTTCCGACAAGAGAATGAATTCATAACATAACCAGAATCCTACTTCTTTGAAATAAATGGCGCAAACGGAATCAAAGCAACAAAGGCACTGAGTGGGTAAATGGCCTTCTTTATGCTGATGATTCTTTAATTTTCAGCAAAGCTAGTCTTGAAGACGCTAAGGAATTGGGCAACAACATTAAGAATTATTGCAACCTAAGCGGGCAAAAGGTGAACTATGAAAAGTCATCCTTGGTAGCAAGGTTCATAGAAGGCATAAGAGTTTTCTAGAGGATTGGACATTGGCGAAGGGAAATTACCTGTAATGCCCCGATTCTCATTTATGAAAATTATGTATTTTACATGTAGTGTGCACGTGCAATATTTTAGTAATATTAAATGTTATGATTATTTTTTTCATGATGAGTATATGCATATGTGCGCTTTAATTATTTTTAAGTAAAGGCCCTTTTTCAAACAAACATAAGCCTTTCTTTTTAAAGCCCAAATTGAATTTATTTATTTTCTTTTTATAAACTATTATTTTGGCCCATAAACTAAAGCCCATGAGCTATTTTTATTTTTAATACAAGTTGTAATTTAGAACACATTTTAAAGATTATTTTTATGTAAAATTTAATGTACAACTTTTGTTAAATGGGGACAAATGCATGCACGTGCATTGCACGTACACGTGCAAATTGCACCATACATGCATGGCCGGTTTTTAGCTTTAGGAGGGAAAAGGAAATTTTCAAGTGGAGTCATGGGTGGTGGTTACTTGATCATGGTTGGTTATTGTAACTCCTCCTTGAATCTTAGCCTTTTGTTTCTAACTCCTACTTTAATCCTAGCCTTCTATTCACTCCAAATTTTAGTATAAATACCCCCCCCCCCCCCCCCTAGCCTAGTTATTTTTGTGCTAATTAATTTTCCAAGTCCTATAGTATAGAATACATTATTAGTAGTTTAGTAAGTGAGTTAAAAGATTGAGAGTTGTGTGGGGAGTTTGTGCTTGCATCAACAAGGAGAGGCCGGCAATAAGGGAGTGCTCGGGTTTGGCATCTTGGAGCTCGTGTGCGCATCGACAAGGAGGAGGATCGCTCTCTTGGCAAGGATATTTGTTTAGGAGGTGTTGCTAATTGTACTTCTCTCCAATCAAGGTGGGTAATTTTCCGTATTTCTAATTAGAAAGCATGCTAGAATTAAAATGAAATGATGATGCATGAAAAAGATAAATAAGAGTACATTTTAATTGGAAAAATGGCTTATTAATTGATTGGAATGTTAATGAATAACTTGCTGTTTCCATCATTTAATTTAAGTTGTGTGTGAATTAACTATAGCTATGGATTGTTGAAGAAATATTCATTATTTGCATCAATAACTATATGCAAAAGTTAGTAGATGACAATGTTGCTTTATATGTTTAAATGGACTTTTTGTGACAATGTAGTAATGGATGTCTTTAAATATGATTTGTGGGTTTGTGGAATGAATAAAAACAGAAAATTGATGTACGGATTATTGAAATTAAAATTTGATAAGAAATGTCGAAAAAGAAACATATTAGTAGTAGTTTGTAATTCGAATTAATTGTATGAAAAATATGTGTTAATTATTGAAAAAATTATTTTTAATATACTGGAGTATAAATTATGATGGGAATAGTCAATCTGGAAATTTACAGTAAGTTTAGTAAGAGTAAAATCAAATGAGAGCTTCTTGAACATCGAAATGTTTTACTAAACAGAGAAAATTGATTTAATTAGTATTCGAGTTGCACTATGACAACCCGAGCCTATAGCTCGAGTGGTCGGGATGCTCTTAATCGCTACACTGTATGCGGTGGGTCTCAAAGGTCGGCGGTTCGATTCCCGTTGGCAACATATATTTTGTTTCGTATTTTTGAAAAAATAATAAAACTGCAGCCGAGAGCATTTACAGCTCTCAGCCCTTCTTTATATCGCCTAGCGTGATTGGCCTAGTGGTCTGTGCTTGCGGTTGTTTCTCTGTGGTTGTGGGTTCGAACACTGGTCTCGGCCAGTATTAAAAAGTTGTGAAAAAATATTTTTTTGAAGTGATTTTTGGTGATTAAAAATTAGGAAAAAAATATGATTATTATCCTAAAAATATGTGGGACTTATGAAAAATAATTTGGGAATTATTTACATGAAATAGAGTATGTTTTGAGAATAAATGTATAAATAGAACTATGGTTCTACACCTATATTTTGTGGAGGTTATAATTCGTAAAAGAACTTGAAATAAAGTGTTAGACAAGAAATATGAATAAGAAGAAAATTATATGATGTGAAGTGATGTGAATTATTCTCATTGGAGAATAGTGTGACAGTATGAGTGTGGATATTCATTTTTGACCATAAACTTAGTGATGTGATTTTAATAGATATTGATGAATTACTTGATGAATAATTGAATTCCATGTATGATTATGGACTCATGAATAATTTAGAAATCATGATTGGAAAAGATGAATATTATTGAGTATGACAACTCAGACATGTGAATTTATGAATTGAAATTGAAAATTAGAGCGTAGCCAAAACTCACACCGGGAAGTGAAAAATGATGAATTATGATTACTGACATTGAAAAGACCAAGTTTGGGTCATTGTGAAATGAAAGAAATAAGACCGGTAGTAGTGAGAGGGCTAACTCTAAGAGATTGATTTTGTTCATGATTTCATTAGAATTAAGGATTAGTTACATAGTGAAGAGGTGATGAAAGTAAGAGAAAAATATTGAGTATGAGGACCATTGGATTGGCGGCGAGAGAGTATCCCAGGATGTCCCATGATGAGTCATGATAGGGCGTGGATACTGCTCCAGAGTACCGTCCCGGTGGCGACGCTCGTGGGGTGTTGGACGACTGCGGGTGGTGTCATGTCTACGGTAGGAGCTGAATTACCACAGGATGCCTGCATGATGAGTCATGTGTCAGTGCGGTGGGATTCCTTCCAGGGCGCCTAGACATGAGTTCGTATGTCAGAGAACATCTAGGATACTTACCGTAGTTACAGTAGTAGATTAAGTCATGACGAGAGATTGAACCCTACAAGATGAAGAACGGTTAAGGGCTTGCCCTCGGACCTATGTAGTATAGGATGCATAGAATCCGAACAAGTGTGCATTAGTGTCATGTAATATAAATAATTGCATTAAGGACTAAGTGCACAATCTCAACACGACATCAATAGGGTATTCCCTTTTGTTTGACATGTGACAAGTTTGTGTTTGCTAAATATGGAAAATCAGTTATACTATTTCCGGCATAGAGAGGATAGCCGTGTATAATGTTCGTCGATTGAATAAACTGACGTACCCACAGTTTTTGTATGCAGAATAAATGATATGATAAAGGTTAAAGAGGAACAGATGCTTAGAGATTATTCAATGTTGTTGTACATTTATTTAAATGTTGTAAATTTACTTCCGTTGTGCAATGTAAAGAGTACAGTTTTTCATGTAACTCTGATGTAAAGTGAAAGGTTCAAATTTCCTTGTAAAATTGTACTAAATGAAGTGTAAAGATCCTGTGGAATCTCGAATTCAGTGTATTTTGGAATTCGGGGCGTTACATTACCCATGAAAGATCTGGCTATCTTCATTGGTAGTAAGCACATTCCTATAAGATGCTACAATAAAGTCTTATTGGAGAAGGTTAGGAAGCGCTTAGCTGGTTGGAAAGCAAAAACCCTCTCCTTTTCGGGTCCTACTAAAGTCTCTTCTTCAAGCTATCCCCATGTATACCATGTCTAATAGATGGGTGCCCAAGTCTGTAATGGACAAGTTTGAAAGAGATCTTCTTTCCTCTTTCCATACATCGCTAATAGGCGACCCGTCGCTTTACCAGCTTTAGTCTTCGTGTATGTAAGGCCAGAAAGAAAGTTTCGCGATCCCCCTTCGCTGAGCTATCAGGTATATTCATTCGAGTGTGAGTCAAGTTTATCAATTCGATACACCTTACACGAACGTATAGGCTGCCTGACTTGTTTCATCTGGGTTCGTCGATAGAGCCGTGCCTTAAGTCCGGTTAGTTGGTAGCGAGCTGGGTCTGGTCTCTTAGTACAGCCAGCTAGGCAATAGCAACTATTTATTAAAGGTTGAATCTCCGGATCCAGATAAAGCATATCATTTAAGCCTGCCGTCTTTCTTTCTTCGTTCTGGTTCGATAGCTAGGGTTGTTAACTGGGATAAAAAATCCATCTCAAGCGATACAAGAAAAAGAAACAATAAATACGAGGCGATTCTGAAAAAAGAGTTTCAGTAGTTGACGTAGCGGTCAAGAAAAAGAAAATAGAAAGGATATGAGTGAGCGAGGTCATGAAGAGCCTCGGGAACGGATAAAGCAAGGTAGGTTAAATAAAACCGGTTAAGGTAGCTATAAAACGGACAAGCAAGAGTTGTTTCTTTCGAGAGGTAGCCAGGCGAAACGTGTAATGCCCTGATTTTTCATTTAATGAAAAATTATTTTTTTTGCACGTAGTGTGCACGTGCAATATTTTGGTTAATATTTTCATCAAGATGAGTAAAGATATTTTAATATGTGCTTTTAATTATTTTATACAAAAGCCTTATTTTAATTAGATAAAAAGCATTTTTCTGTAAGCCCAAAATGGAATTTATTTATTTTATTTTAAAATAACTATTTTGGCCCATAAACTAAAGCCCATGGACTATTTTTATGCAACTTGTCATGTAGAATACAATTTAAAGAATATTTTATTTTTATACAAAAATTAAATGTACAATTTTTGGGCCTAGTTGCATGTACGTGCACTACACGTACACGTGCAAAATGCACTCTTCCATGGCCGGTTGTGACATTTTGGAGGGAAACCCAAATTTTGAGTGGTGATCATGGTGTGGTGGTTACTTGGATGTGGATGGTTATTGCAACTCCTACTTTCATCCTAGCCCTCCATCTTACAACCAACCAATTGATCCTAGCCCTCCATTCCCTTTGACTTTTAGTATAAATACCCCCCATGGCTAGTTCTTCTAGTGCCAAACTATTCTCTTCCAAACCTATAGTCCAATTATATTATCTAGTAGTAAATTTTGTGAGATAAAAGATTAAGTTGTGTGTGGGAGTGGTGCTTGCAACTACAAAAGGAGAAGAGGCCGGCATTCAAAGGGAAGGAGCTCTCGGTTTTGGTGCTTTTGGAGGCTCGAGTGCGGCATTCAAGGAGGAGGAGCATCTCGTTGCAAGGACATTCGTCTAGGAGTTTGCTAATTGTTCTTTTCTTCAACAAGGTGGGTAAATTTTCCTATTTCTAACATAGGAATGCATGCTAGATTAAATTATCAAAATAATGCATGAAAATGACTAATAAGAAGGCACATTTTAATTGAAAAGATGATCTCTAATTGATTAACTTATTGATATGCAAGTTATGTGTGTTGTTATTAGTAAAATTTAAGTTGTGTGCAATATGAATGTGGCTATAAATTATGTGAAGGAACATTTGTTAGTAGCATGAAAAATTATGTGCAAAAGTTAGTACATCGATTGTGTCACTTTTTGTGCTAAATTGGAAACCTTGTATGGCGTGGTAGCGAACAAATTAAGAGGAATTCTTATGTTTGGAAAATGAATAAGAGTAGAGAATTATTATAGAGATTGATGAAATTATAATGTCAAAAAAAAATTGTATTAGTAGTATGTCACATTAACCAAATTGTATGGTAGAAATGTGTCAATTATGGAGGAAATTATGTCTAATTATTTAAGAAATTATTTTCATATACTGGAATAAAATTCATGATGGAAAATGATTAATTCGGATTTTTTCAGTATATTAGTAAGAACAATGTAATATGCAACTTTGTTGAACGTCGAAATGTTCTAAATAACAGAGAGTATGGGTTAAATAAAATTGGAATTATACTAGTGACAACCTGAGCTTGTAGCTCAAGTGGTCATAGTGCGCGGTTGGGTTCCTTGTGGTGACCGGTTCGAATCCTTGCGGCACTATATTGTTTCATGTAATTTTTTAAAAACAAGAATCAGCGATCGAGAGCCTTAAATACCCTCGGCTTTCCTTTTATACCACTTAGCACATGCGGCCTAGTGGCTTGTGTGGTTGGCTGTGTTCTCTGGGGTACTGGGTTCGAATCTTGCCCTCGGCAAGATTGAAAAAAAATATTTTTTGGGGTTTTTAATTGTCCAAAAATTATGAAAAAAAATATGGTTATTCTTCTAAAATTATATGGGACTTTATAAGAATGATTTGGGAATTATTTGCATGAAATAGACTATGATTTGAGAATAAAATGCATAAATAGAACTATGGTTCTATGTGTATACTTTGTGAAAATTATACCTTGCAAAAAGAGTTTGAAATGAAGAATTAGAAGATTATTGTGGTAAAGAAAGAAATTTTATTATGTGATGGATGTGAATTGTTCTCATTCGAGAATAGTGTGAAAAATGTGAATAGTGAATATTCGTTAGTGATGTGAATTTCAAAGTAAAAGTGATAATTGATAAAGCATATGAAATTCATGTATAGTTATGGACTATTTGAACGAATTAGAAATCATGATTGGAAAGAAATATACTTTTAAGTGTGATGACTCAACATGGAAATTTATGAATTGGAAATGCTCATTTTAGAAATTGTGAATTGAAAATTGAAACCAAAAAGAGTAGCTAAGTCTCCCCCGACATTTGGAAATGAAAATTGAAAAGAAAGACCAAGAATGGTCATGTTGAAATGAATGAATAAGTCCGGTTTAGTGGAGAGGCTAACTCTAGAGCTTTGATTCTTGTTCATGATTTTAATAAAAACTAAGGATTAGTACATAGTGGAGATGTGATGAAAGTAGGAGAAAAACACGAGTATGAGGGCCATCAGATTGGCGGCGTGAGAGTATTTCACAGGTTGTCTTCACGATGCGTTGTGACATGACGTGGATACTGCTCCAGGGTACCGTCCTGGTGGTGACGCTTGTGGGATGTTTGGTGACTGCATGAGGATCGTGTGCCATGAAGGAGGCTGAATTGCCACAGGTTCTTCACGATGAGTCGTGACATGACGTGGGATTCCCCTCCAGGTTTTCTGTACACGTGCTTGCACTCATAGATCATTTAAGATATCTACCGTAATTACAGTAGTAGATTAAGTCATGGCGAGGGATCGAACCCTACAAAGATGAAGAACGAATAAGAGGCTTGCCCTCGGACCTATGTAGTATGGGATGCATAGAATCCGAATAAGTGCGCATTAGTGTCATCTAATATAAATAATTGCATTAAGGACCAAGTGCACAATCACAACACGACATCAATAGGGTAGTCCATTTAGTTTGATTGTGACAAGTTTGTGTTTGCTAAATATGGAAAATTAAGTTATACTATTTCCGGCATAAAGAGGATGGTCGTGTATAATGATCGTCGGTTGAATAAACTGACGTACCCACAGTCTTATATGCAGGTAAATGGCTTGATAAAGATTAAAGAGGAACAACTGCTTAAAGATTACTCCATGTTGTTGTATATTTATTTTCACTGTTGTAAAATTTTACTTTCGTTGTGCAATGTAAAGTGTAATATTGATGTAAACTCTGATATAAAGAGAAAAGTTTAAATTTTCTTGTAAAATTGTACTAAAGGAAGTGAAAAGATCCTGTAGAACATCTCGAATTCAGTGTATGTGGGATTCGGGGTGTTACAAAATGTAGTGAAGACACAATTACTAAAAAAAAGGAGTCAGTGAGATCATAGAGACAGACAAGGCTCTGATCTGACTATACACAACATGATAGGAAAGTGGAAGGCCAAACTAAATCCTGACGGTGATCCGATCCGAAGCCCAATCCGGTGTAGGCTAGAGTCGTTCTTGGACCGTGGACTGAGGCAGTGGATCCTGATCGAGGTTGAGGACAAGAGATAGTGCCCATGGTGGAAAGCAAGTCAACAGAAGAAATAGGTTTTACTGCAACCCATTTGCGCAGGGTCACCCTTCAAGGTGAGAAAGCATATGGATTAATGTCTTTGCCTTCTTGATTGGGCTTTGGCAAAGGGCTATATCATGCTACTCATGGATGATTCAGTCTCATAACCGAGAACATAGATAGGATTTTGACGACACAGAGAACTCAACTCTCCTTTGGGTCGAGCAGCTTACCGCCTTCTTCTTTCTCATTGGAACTCCTTGCACCTCTTTTGTGAGTCGAGCACTGCTTTCACTAGTAGGATCATGAGGGCAAGTGATTGATCTTCGACTCCCTGGGCTCTTTGCATCACTCTCTTTGGTCCCGCTTTCTTCCAGTCCAGAAAAAAAGATAAAGATCCAATAAATAAAGAGTGGATTCTCTTTCCGTCGCGGATCTAGATGAATCCATTCCATCTTCGGGAATGATGGATAGGGCCTACATGAAAGATTCGGGGTCTCCCGGTCAGCATGATGGACATCGTTTCGAAGGTCAGCTTCGAGTCATGCATGAGTGGAGGAGATGAGATTGGCTTTGAATGCATGATTTTCTTTCCACTCAGTCATTTCTTCTACTCCAGTCGACCGCATGTCGTAAGGCTGAGACTCCTACAGGACTTTGACTGAAACATAGGGACCACTTGTTTGCTATTGGAAAGTTTTCAGTAAGAAAATGGAAGGTTAGCTTTGCCATCCATTTGATGAGTAGCCAGATTCACACATCCACATCCGAAGTAGAATGCCTTCTGTCATTGATTTGAACTGAGCTTTCTGTGTGAAACAATAGTAGTGGTTTACTCTCGCCTATCTGCAATATCAGTAATTTAAAGGAGATCAAGTACTTCTGTGTGAAACAATAGTAGTAGTTTCTGTGTGAAACAATAGTAGTGGTTTACTCTCGCCTATCCGCAATATCAGTAATTTAAAGGAGATCAAGTACTTCACTGCTCTACGCCTCCCCCGCTCCCTTTTTAGTAGTACGCGGGGAAAGCTACACTATCAAGACAGAGAGCAACCGGCTTCACATAGTTAATAAAGCGGAAACGAACAATCGAAATAGGTATCGCGAACTCTCACTCCTCATTTTTGATCGCCGGGAAGCTCTTACTACGCTTTCCTCCTTGCCCGAAGCTAGCTCCTTGCCTCCTTACTACAATGCGTGGAGGCCTCTCTTTATTTCCCAACCCACTACCGTTATCATTCTCAGTCCGGACTGGCTATCTGGTCTGATTTTCAAAGATCCTCCCATCTTTATGATGGCAAAACTGCCGTCAGCCCCTTTCTCGAGTAACCGCCTATCTGTTCTCAATCCGAACTACTGAACCACTAATCACTCCGTAAATTGGCTACCGATTCCCTTCCAGCTGACTCTTCTCCTGCTTCTACTTGCTTTCCTGCACTAACCCAGCTCCAACTCCACGGGTTCTCTTTGCTACCCTAGATTAGCTACTTCTCTTAAGATGGACATGGGGAATAGCTTCTTTTCTTTAGCCTACCTTGTATTCGCTACTTTCTTTCTTATCCGGACATGGGATCCGCACCAACCTGGGCTCGCCAATGAGAACTATCCTTTTATCATTTGGGATGAACTCCATCTCTACGGTACCATCCTTAATCGAAAGCCAAGTCATAAGCAGAAGTGTCCCAAGAACGTTCCCGTGATATCGCAATATGAACAACCGAACATTGGGCATGCTTTCCTACCATACCCTTGCTTCTCTCTTTCCTCGCGTCATGGAACCCGAATCTGTTCGAAACCTTCACTAGGCCCAACAAAGGCGATGGAATCCCAATAAATATAAGCAAGAAGGAATTCTCTTTTAATATAAACTTATTTAATGAGATAGGTCAGCCACCTTTTAGAATTTTCTTCGCGTACTCTCCTTGGCCAGATTTTCTCCTTGATCTGCATCCTATGTTCAGCAGCAACCATTCTTTGATAGTAGTCAACAGCAAACTCAGCTATCTGAATCTTTATTAATGGAGGTTACCTCCTTTCATCTTTCAAAACTATCATACCATTATAGGCCTTCTTACTAGCCATAGATGCATAAAACGATTTGGTGTTAGCATCACCAACCGAGATCCATGGGGCTCTCGAACAGCTATTAGTAAGTTCTGGCTTGCCCTTATTCTTGACGCCCCTCTCTTTTGAGTGAGTATGTTATTGGGTTGACTAACGGGAATCCGCCTTCGTCTTAGTCTTCATCATTTATATGTATTTATTTTGTCTAAGAGTACTTCGCACCCTTCTGGCTTTCGCTTTCAGGTTCACCTGTCCCTCCGTTCCACTTGTTCTATTCTCTTGGTAGCTTCGATCCGCGAAAAGGGGCTTCTCTTGACTTAAAACTTGCTTTTGAGCTGCAGCAGCTGCTGCCACAAGAATCCTTAGAATGGGATTGGAACCACTTGCAGGTCCCGCCTGATTGAAGGGAGATTTTTGTTGCTGGACCGGAGTAGATGCTTTAGGAGGGGTTTGAAATTGGCTTGGAGGAGGAGCAGTGGCATTAGTAGCGAACTGTGAACCTCCGAAATGTGCTTGACTTGGTCCAAAGTTTTTACATGTGCCCATGGAAGGCATTTTAGCCTTGCTGGTACGACCTTTCTGGCACGGTCTGAGGAGGCTTTTGAAGCAGGGAATCGGGCACTCTTGCCTTAGTTTGTTGATCTTGCTCCTTCAGTCAGTAAGAGTAGGGGAGATATAGTTGATCCCACAGCTGCAGGACGTCGGGCCATTGTGGGGCAACGCGCTGGGTAGCATGGTACTACTAGTGGATGAAGCCATGGGGCTAGTTGAAGGCCTTGGACTTTCATTTTTGTTGTTGCATGAGGCATGGAAAGCATGCACTGCATCTACTGCTGGAGTTCTACCATTTCCTTCTTCAATGCTTGGAAGTCAGCTGAAGAGGGTGTCCTTGTGGGGTGTGCCTGGGATTCTTGCGAGTTTACTTGTGCACATTAGTCCTTTCTACGAGGGTGTTTTTTTCTTCGATAGGTGCCCCTAGAACTTGACTTACTAGTAGCTTTCGCCGCTTTACAGTACCGCATCGATTGGGATTAGTTCGAATTAACTTGGATCGAGCCAGATGAATTCTCAATCTTATTTTTCTTTCTTGAGGCACTGTCAAGCCTTTAGGATGAAAAGGAAGGGTTGAGACAAGATACGGCTCAGCCAAAAAGCCGGGAGCTCTCAAGCAAACGATACAAACTACGGAG
Source organism: Hemerocallis citrina (assembly GCA_017893485.1). Lineage (NCBI taxonomy): Eukaryota > Viridiplantae > Streptophyta > Magnoliopsida > Asparagales > Asphodelaceae > Hemerocallis > Hemerocallis citrina. The sequence goes on from CM030362.1 coordinate 159,004,514, forward strand.
CGAAGAAAAAGAAATGCAAACTAAAAATAGGGGCCCTTCAAATACACTCGAAAGCATGCACTACTAATACTAACTAATATTTCTTTCTAGTAAGGTTGTGATATGGCTAAAAATAGGATTAAATCGGGACCGTTCACATCGGACGCGAATCTCAAAGCTCAGGGGTAAAACGGTAATTTCACCTACTGGCGGGTCCGAAGCGGGTACTGGGTCTCCTTCTCACAGATCCAATAACCCGCGAACGGATCCACCTCAACTGGGTACGGGTCCCGACCCGATACAAACCCAGTCCGACAGGATAGAATTAGGGTCTCTGATTGAACCAAATCAACGGGCCTGATTCGCGACTATCCTCTCACCGGGAATTAAGGGATTACATTCCTAATCTGATTACGAGGATTTTACGCCTTATCAGATCACAGGAATCACATTCCTTATCTGATCCCAACGGCGACTATAAATACCCCCCATCCACCACCATTAAGGGGTAATCAATAATTTTCCAATAAAAAGCTCTTTCTTAATCATTCAGATTACTGACAAGAGCGTCGGAGGGTGCGTCGCCGGGATCAACCCCGGTGTCTCGCACTTCCTTGCAGGTGAACGGCGGGAGTCAGCGGTCAAACTCCGGCGAAACAGGTTAGGTGTTTGCTATTCAGGTTTTCCAAGAACTCACAAATTCTATCTGTTTACCCCCACACCAGATTCAGTGGTAACAGATTGGCGCCGTCTGTGGGAACCATACGAATAGCAGCCTCCCCTCTTCCCATTGGTCAGATCTTCTCCTGCCATGCCTCCTAGGAAAGTAAGATCCAGAGGGTCCAACCGTGGACCCAATCCCGTTGATCAGCAAGAGGTAGTCCCCATCCAACCCGCTCAGCAGCAGGGGCAACTTCCTCTCCGAGCGGAAGACCCTCTTCAACAAGATCAGCCTCTTCTTCAGAATCAGCATCCCCCTAAGGGTCCCGCCGATCCTCAGAATGCCGGTGCGGGGGCTTCGCATCCCAACCAGCAGAAGCAACCTGTTCACCAGGACCGCATTTCGATGCGCAATGCCTTTACGGATTCAATGGCCTCCATCAACCCTCGAGATTCCGACCTTCGCAATACCGTTCTCAATCGGCAGAAGGATAAGGATCTTTGCCGCCGTCTGGATAAGAAGCGGGCCCGAGAGGGAGCCTCCCGCCAACAACGTCCGGATGAGCGATATCCTCACCACCAAGACAACAGGAGGTCCCCTATCCGAAGAGGACGGAAAGAGTCCCCCGAGCATCATAGGAGAAGACCCCATTCCCCTACTGGTCGGCAACATCCGAGGAACGATGAGGCACCCATCACTCGTGCCGAGTTCCAGCAATTTCAAATAACGGTGTTGCAAGCTCTCAACCTCCGACCCAACAACAACAATGCCCAAAGGGCTCCTACTCCTCCAAGGATTCCAAGTCCTCGCCGCTCCCAGAGCTACCGTCGTCGTAGTCCCCGCTCCCCTTCCTATGAAGACGAGTCCATAGGCTCGTTTGACTACCGTCGAAGGGACGATGCTCTCTACCACCATCCCCACGAGATGGAGAGGCGCATCGGCCGAATAGACAAGGATGAGGAGTTAAGAGGAAGGACCATCTGTCCGAGCAGACCTCCCTTCTCCCGGACCATCATGGAGGCTCCTATCCCAAGAGGTTTCGAACCCCCGTAGTTCGAAACTTACTCGGGGGAGTCGGACCCCGTGGACCACATCGAAAGCTTCAAGACCCTCATGCTAATCCACCAAGCTTCCGATGCTTTGCTGTGCAAAACCTTTCCCACCACTCTTAAGGGTTCGGCTCGGGAATGGTACTCACGCCTCACCCCCTCTTCTATTTTCTCCTTCGAGCAGTTCGAGACCCTCTTCATCACCCACTTCATGAGTAGCAGACGCACGGAGAAGACCAGCCTCTCATTGCTCCACCTCTGTCAAGAAAAGGGAGAGAATTTGAGGGACTATGTGAGGAGGTTCACTGCAGAGGTCAGAACGATCGCCTCCCTCGACCAATCGGTTGCGACTGTCGCATTCCAATCCAACGTCCTCAATTCTAACCTTCGCTCGTCCCTTGCTAAGAAGCCCCCACATAATTTTGCTGACCTCCTTCTTAGGAGCGAGAAGTACATTCGGGCCGAAGAAGCCGAGAATCTCCCGGGCTTCGAGGAGACATCTTCCGGGAACAAACGGAAGAGCACAAGCGAAGAGGGGTCCCAAAAATCCCAGAAGGACGGCAATGGACAGCGTCGCTCGACTCCTCAGTTTGAGAAGTTCACCCCCCCCCCCCTCATTGCCAATATATCAGAAGCTCTTATGGAGGTGGACAAGGAAGGGCTACTCCGTGCTCCCCCGAGAATGAATACACCTGGCAAGAAGAGGAACAAGGATAAGTGGTGCCGCTTTCACAGGGACCACGGCCACGACACGGATGATTGTCGGGCTCTCAAGGAGGAGATCGAAGAACTCATACAGCGGGGGCACCTGATCAAGTTCGTTCGAAAAGTGGGGGCCGAGTTTCTCCCCTGAGGAGCCTACAAACGAACAGAAGGGCCCGCCGAGCTTCAAGACTCAGAATCTCCCAGCTCCTCCCAATAGGTCTTCACCTTATTGTAGAAGTAGGATTCTAATTTTCAATAAGGCTGATGCTTGTAACTCGGCCAATAGCATATAATAACGGCTCGCCCTATTGAAGCGGCCACTTAGTTTATTTCAAACTTTACATCTTTTCATTGAAAATTATTGCTCCCGCTTCTCTATCTCTCCCAGTCACGACTGTCTTAAATGGTGGGTTCGGAGTCCAGCTTCTTTTACATGGCTGCTCCTGCAACTTACTAACCTTTAACAACGATGGTTCGGAGTCCAACACTTGGCTCGATTCCTCTTCAAATAACCTGCTCTTCAGCGGGTTAGAAGTGGTACGCCATTCGGAATTGCTCCCACAACCGTTGAACAACTCTAACGATGGTTCGGAGTCCAGCACTTGGCTCGATTCCTCTTCAAATAACCTGCTCTTCAGCGGGTTAGAAGTGGTTCGCCATTCGGAATTGCTCCCACAACCGTTGAATACCTCTACTGATGGTTCGGAGTCCAACACTTGGCTCGATTCCTCTTCAAATAACCTGCTCTTCAGCGGGTTAGAAGTGGTTCGCCATTCGGAATTGCTCCCACAACCGTTGAATACCTCTACCGATGGTTCGGAGTCCAACACTTGGCTCGATTCCTCTTCAAATAACCTGCTCTTCAGTGGGTTAGAAGTGGTTCGCCATTCGGAACTGCTCCCACAACCGTTGATTCTGTCACTTAAATAGCGAGTTCGGAGCACAACTCTTCCCTAGAATTGCTCATCAAAACTCGTCTTCCAGATGGCTCTTCTAAAAGCTGAGCTCTTCACTCCGCTCCCTCCAAAGCGGGCCCCTTCAAAGCCAGTTCGGAGCTCAAAACTCTTCCATAAAGTCGCTCCTTACACTCTCTTCAAAGGATGGGTCCTCTCCAGACCTAAGAGTGGAGCTCCTCTTCCAAAAAAATCTCCAAGACCAAAGAGAGCACCACCTCTTCCATATGCCGACTCGTCCACTTCATCACGCCCAAGCTTCTCCTCACGCTCGAGCAGAGGGTGAACTACTGAGTCACCGAGCCGAGCGGACGAGGTACCGACCTCCACATATGGAGAAAAATACCGCCGACCCGATTTCACCGTTAGATCATCTCAAAATTCGCACTCAAGCGTGATGGACGGATCAGATCGCGCCATGTCACCACAAAACGACAAGATAACGTTTTCTCGAAACTCGTGCCTCTTGTCTCGTGATTCACGCCACGATCGTGACAACCGTCCAGATGGAGCCACGTAGCTCGGATCTGAAATCCGAGCTACCGATCTACCGAGCAGCAAAGTGGCGGAAAATGTGCCTCAAAATCCGTGCTCGGATTCGCCGAACAAGCAAGCAGATAAAGAGGAAGAAAGAAAAAGAGGCTAACAGGTCAGGGTCGGATCCGATACCCACGGTCCGACCCATACCCTTCTTAGCTCCTTCATTCTTCTCCTTCTTTAGTCTTCCCGCCAAAAGTACCCAACACTTTTGCTCTTCTTCACTGTACGAAAGAACAAGGCAGAGGAGAGAACCCGAATGCCTCTCCTCCCCTTCCTCTTTCTTCTCAGGGCTGAGCTCTTCACTTCGCTTACCTCCAAGGCGGACATCTTCTCAACAAGTTCAGAGCTAAAACT